>CM060947.1:271953019-272143019 GCA_030765055.1 Mantis religiosa
CTATTTTTAGTCCGGTGTTTTTTGGATCATATCTGCAAGCATCAATTGGAAATTCATTCTCACGGCAGTGTCATATACCACGACTGCGCTTTGTTGGTTAAAATGTAAAATACTCGCTTCTGTTTTAAAGTCCATTTAACCTGCAATAAAATTGTCAAAGTAAAATATTCGATGTGTTTTTTTTTATTTACATGACTTTCTCTGCTCACTCGTTTATATTTTCTTAACTATTTCCGCTAAATCAATTTATACAAAAGAATAAATATAAGTAAGCAACAGTTGTAACATTATTATCCCGAACAAGAGCTGAAGCTTTCCTGTCGACGAATTTGTTGGAGATGTTCTCGGGAAACAAGTCAGGTAAAAAGACGATTAGAGCGTACATCTCTCCCATCATCAGAATAGTTTAATAAATATCCGTCCCCAAGAAAGCTTCAGGTCTTATTTTAGTTTAAAATGCAGATAATAAGCTTTGATAGATGGTCCCGCTGTACAGTTGCCATTTTTATATTTAATTACAAAAGAGAACTCCAGAAGTATTCCTAAAGAAAGGCACTAAACAATATAATAAAGCAGCCTTTGTTTAGTGAGGTATTTCAGGGTGCGTGTTACGTCAACAGAGATATCGTTTAAATATTTGGCCTGGCTAACCTCTGTACCCCTGCCGAGCCTCGCGGGAATACCCCTCAGTTCCCCTAGGATGTCTTTCCATTAGCGAAAGGTCCGCAGTTTTACATTTTACATTCGCACGGCCCGGAATCGAACGGTGAAGAGAAAAGGACTGAACGACTGTGTAGTTACTACAGCTAGAGGACAAAATTATATTCACTTTATATAAGCAATTACATTTTAATTACATTACGACGGGGGACCCAAAAGTAACCGGATTGTTGTCATAAAAACTTTATTGATGAACCTTTTTACAAAATTACTTCAGTCACCTTCAAACTACTCTCCATTACATGCGATGCACTTGTCAAGTCTCTTTTCCCACTGTTGGAAGCATGTTTGGAACTCTTCAAGTTTGATATTGTCCAATGTCCTTTGCGAAGCTGCTTTTACCGCCTACACATCGTCATATCGCTCCGCTTTTAGCGTTTTTTTCATTCGTGGAAATAGAAAAAAGTCGCACGGGGCTAGGTCTGGCGAATACGGAGCGTGGGGAACGACAGACCACCTCTGAGATGTCACTCGTAAGGCCGTGTGTGCTGGAGCGTTGTCGTGATGCAGAAGCCAGTCACCTGATCGCCAAAGTTCCGGGCGTTACCTCCTCACATCATCTCGCAGACGCCTTAAAACATCCAAGTAAAAGTGCTGGTTAACAGTCTGGCCAGGGGGCACGAATGATCATTGTCTTCACATTTGACCTCACTTGCCTTGCTGTTTTTGGTCTGGGAGAGTTGACACTTGCTTGATTTCTCGGTCATACCCGTAACACCAACTCTCATCCCCTGTAATGACTTTGCTCAAGAAGTTTGGATCACGTGCAATCTCTGTTTTCAAGTCCTGACACACATTCATGCGGATGGTTCTGTGCTCCTGTGTGAGAAGGCGCGGAAGAAATTTAGCAGCAACACGTATCATGTGAAAATTCCCCCTTAAAATCCCCTGGCACGATTCTTGTCGCTGCTGAAATTTGGTCGATCGTTAGGCGACGATCCTCGTTGACCATGACTATGACGTGCTGGCTGGCTGTATACAGCCAGAAGGTTTTTGCTGCGTGCCCACCCATTAAGGGTTTTACTGCATGTAAGGTATTTTAAAGGGATTTTGTAGGATGGATATGGTATAGGTTTTGAGATTGAAGAATTTTGTGAGGTTACAATTATTGTACCTTCGGGATGAAAGGACAGGATGCAATTCCCTGCATCCTGGTGTTTTTAATTTAGTTTAGGTTGGGGAGAATGTTGCTGCCAAACAACTTAGGAGAATTATGTGGAGCTTAGCTTAAGCTGCTGTTAGGATTCGCTCCTGGGTTACCTTGGATGCCCACATGCCATGCGGGGGACCCGATGTTGTCTGGAACGGCGTCTAGTGGGGTCATAATCTCCCAGTGATATAACAAGGGCGCTTCTATGTCTGGGTAAAGTTGCGTAGAATTTTGATGCCCGGCGCCTAACTTCGTCCTCCACATATAGAAGTCCCGAGGCTTCGTGAAGCAACCTAGTAGGAAAATAGCGACCCGCAGAATAGATAGACCGTAGCCCACTATTCTGTGCACGTTGAAGCCATGCCAACCAGCTATCTGTGGCCATGCCCCAGATCTCGCAGGCATATAGCATCACGGGGATTACCAGCGCTCGGAAGAGGTATAACCTCAGGCCAAGCGGCATCGAGCTCGACTCCAGCATAGGATACAGGGAAGCGATAGCTCCCTGATCCTAGTTGATCATTTGGGGGACCTTTTCAATGTTCTCATTTCGCGATGTTGAAGGGCGTCCAGAACGATCTTGGTCTTCAACACACATCTCACCACGTTTAAAGCGCCCAAACCACAGGAAAATCTCTGTGTGGCTCATAGCGTCCTCCTGGAAATCTCCCTGAAGCCTTTGGTGTGTCTCCGTTGCAGTTTTTTAAGTAGTAAACAAAATTTCACACACACTTTGTTCTTTTAAAGTTGCCATAACGAATTCGCAGATGTAACCCGCCAACAGTCAGAGAAACACAATACCACACTTGCACGTTCAGCTCTACACTGACGCCGTCTACACAGCTGATTCATGAACGTCTCTACTAACACCACCTAGTGTGAGAACCGTGCACTACGTCTACGAGTGGCAGCGCCCTCGGAGTCCGGTTTCTTTTGGGCCCCCCTCTTACATTTTTATATCATCGTATATAGAGATAGTAATTTTAATTAATTACATAATGACTTTGAAATTAATCTTCATAGGGAAACCAGACTTTCTGTAGGTATCAACAGCACTTTGAGTTTAAGAGAAAAGAGTACGTCAAATCTTAATACTGAAAATGTTACTGATGATGATGTGTTGGCTCTACGTTTCTAGAACCTACTGCTAAATTCAAACTCGGCGTATATAATGAAAGAATATAGAAACCTAAAATACTGAATTTGTTGGAGAACTTTTTTCCAGAGATATGTAGAGTACTGTGAAAGAGTTAACGTCGTTTAATTTCCTGTGTGGAAACGCTGTCAGAAGATACGGACGCTATATTAATGTTTTGGACGACTGCAGTAAGTTTGCAATTAATTTCCAGATAGCACGAGAACAGGAATTGCTTTAGGCACACACTTCTTTTGTTTTTCGCAATTCCTATTTTTCGTTGGCAGCTCTGGAAATGAATAAGGCGGGGTACCAATACACTTACTGTACATTTACCAGCTCCATATTGAGTTCGTTACTTCAGCCCAGCCTTTTGTCCTATTCCTCTTCATTTGTTTTCATCCCTCTCCGAATTTTATTAAAAGTTTTCCCCCGCCGTCGCTTTTTGTTCGATGTGTCCATTATACTGGGAATACACAAAGAGCCACAGACACAGAACAGTTGAATGACTATACGTAGCTGCCATTGTCACAACTCGGTAGAGATATCGACTCCATTGTCGCCAACTTGAACATTTCACAATTCCCTAGAGGCATGCTGCCCACTGAATCAGAGATAGGAGGCACCTGTTGAGTTAAGCTACAATGTGATACAAACAGTTGTCACTTTGTGTTATTAGTTCACACAATATTGACATTTTATTTCGTTGTTAAATACAGTATCTGTTTACTAATCAATGAAACGAGAATTCAACAGTAATACTGTTTCTGCTAGCGATGGAGTGTTTCTCTCAAGGTGCAGGACCTTGATACCGAAATTAAAGGATGCAATAAATAAATAATCGTAATGGATTTGAAAGGAACGTGGTATATTTGCTAAAACGTGAGCAGGTGCAGTTGGGGCGAATAGTTTCCCAAAACGATGGAAGAAAGCGGGTTCTTAGTAGGGATTCTAAGTGGATAACACTTGACTCCGTTTCGGACCTTAATAATGGCATGACGGAGACTAATAATCACAATAGACAAAATAGTCACAAAAGTAATTTTGGTGTGAATAAAGACAAGCTTCGAGAGGTGAAAGGGACACACAACTGGGCTGGCGGTCCATTAAGAAAGACCAACTGGTTCGATCCGAGAACCGAGGAGAAAAGGTATCTATGGGTTCCTACATAAATACCGAATGAAGTATTATCGCGCAATATGCATTTTACATACGGTAACTCTGAACAGTGATGTATTGGTAACCCTTGGTCGGCAACTTCGAGTTTGATGTGATGATAAAAAGAAGCAGTTATTAAACCAGTTTTAAACTTGCATTCTAGTGTCATTAGAACCATCCTTACTCCCATACATCGTTACTAGAGGAACCTCGGGCCGAACATTCGAGCCCCTCCCTTTGGGAGTTGTTCGGATTGGGTTGGACTCGAGGGATCAGTGGTTCCCGATACCCGTGGGAGTTTGGGTACGTCTCCGGACGGGGTTGAGGGAAGCCATCATATTCCCACGTACTAGCCAGCATAGCAAGTAGAAGGTGTGCTAGATCACCAGGCGGCCCTACCGAGGTCATATCGGTAGCCTTCCCATTTATGATTTGGCGCGCGTAAGTAGCGAATCCACTTCCTTCCTCCACTTCCACAGGACCAGATTTTGTGTTTGTGTGTGTGTGTGTGTGTGTGTGTGTGTGTGTGTGTGTGTGTGTGTGTGTGTGTGTGTAAGTTACGTCCTCCAACGTTAAGTCATATCGGACGGTGAATGAATTGGGTGAAATGATGCTCAAATGAGTCCAGGGTCCGTGGAGCTTAGAGTTACTAGACATTCATATTGAAGGATAAGGGAAAACCCCAGAAAAACTTATCCAGGTAACTCACCCTGACCGAAATTCGAGCTCGGGACCTCTTGAACGTGAGACAGACATGCTACCAACTACGCTACCGAGGCTGGCACAGGACCAGGTGGGGTGAGGGGTTGTTAGTCTCTAGGTCTTGCCCTATGGAAAGCCCCACGGCGGCGCCGGGCGCCCTTTTGGGACAGCTCGGTAACTCCCTGCTTGAAGGAGGCCCGGGTCTTTGGACTAATTGGAGTAGAACCTCTGCAGTTAACTCCCATACATATACACGCATACCCTTTGACGGGGCTCTTGCTCTACCTTGAGGATAGGCCACACTGCTTCACAATTTACAACGTAAGAATTAGCTGCATCAAACTAATCTCTGTTTCATATAACCTCACTCCGCGTGTAACTCCCTTCCCCCTCATCCCAATTGGCTAATGGTTTCGCGCCATAGGTGGTGCCTTCCCGTCACATTTAAACCTGCAGTAAACGTCATAATGCCAGGAAGATGGATAAAATCATACAAATAAGAATATGAAGGCATGCAAAAATAATGAAGTTTATAATGAATGAGCAATGAAACTGGAATAAGTTTATAATGAAAGGCCTTCGGCCTTTTCCACTGGGATTTTTTAAAACCAGCACGCATACTTTGCAAAAATGCTTGTCTTTCAGTCTTTAAAGTCGTGTCACGCCATACTTGTCGTGTGTCCTGCATTCACCCAAGTCTCCTCAAGGTAGTATATTTTGTGACTTGTATCCCGGTACAGTCTGACTGTCCTTAAATAACGTCTCCGCCACACAGCAATATCGCCCCTGGAGTGGCAAGTTTTCCTGTTGTCTCAATTTCATGTCGCTATGACACACCTGTAAGTTCAGAGCACAGCTGTTCGACTTCTCTCACTGACAAAGACAGATTCTTTTCTGTGAGTGCATTAAACACATGCACCACAATTCTTTTTTCGCCGCTTTGTAATGGTTTTCCCTTGCGATGCTTCAGCGAAAAACTGGTGCTAGACTCTGCCATTATACATATAACAAGTACACGCGCAATAAACGATCAATAAAATAATTTAGCTCCCGCACTCTCGAATGGCGATGCATGACTAATCCAGTACAAAACAAGGTCAGTGGTAAAAGTCATATAAACAAATATGTCATCACTACCGCTAAATCACATGATATCGTGTCATGTGCTTGAGAGCAAAGGAACCTCCTCTTTACTTCGTTTAAGAATTAACATGCATTTCAGATCAATCAACTCTGTTGCGTAATATATTTAATTAAAAGTTACGAAAATATAAATTTGACAATTCTCTTCAAACATATAAAGATATATCACCATGTTAAAAACGAAATAATTTTTACCGCACAACAGTCTATACTACAATAGCAGCCAATGAGAGCTCATTAGGTCACGAGACCGTTAAGAGATACGGGGCAAACTTATGTGAAACAATGATTAGCGACCAATGCGTGCAGCAACCTTCTCCAGTGTAAGTAACTGATGTGAAAATAAGTCGCATCAACCTCTACTTAAACATAGACACGAATAACGTCATTAACTCTTTAGCCCTAAATAAATATTCAAATTATTGAGGGAACATTAACAACTTTTTTAAGAAATAAATGTGTAATGTAAGAATCCAGAGTTCAATGCAGTTAAGGCCCACCTCTGTAGCGCGGTGGTAGCGTGTCTGCCTCTTATTCATTAGATAGTCTCAAAATGTTTGCGTTTAATCTCTATTTACTCGCGTAGTTTTAGTCGTGTGACGTATCAATGAAAGCGACTTTGTCAGTTCGATACGTTCCCTACACAAGCACTGCGGGATAAAGTAAGACATTACTGCAGCTCGAGTACAGCTGTCCTTAGTTCACTCGCATTTCCATTTGGGTATGATCCGTATATCGGGTAATGACTGTCAATATGGCTTACTTCACTCACGTGTCTGCCTCCCTCTGATAACATAATATAATCCTTTCTCTGCCATTTCACTTTCCACAATTATTGATTTGGCTGATTGTTTATCAACGCATTGCAGTTAGCTATGATTGACAGTTGAGACTTATACTTTTGTCAAGAAATTATATATAAATTATTTCAGTAATTAGTTTAAAATAATACCTGAAGTTTTCCTGGCGACGAATATGTTGGAGATGTTCTCGGGAAAAGACGATTAGAGCGTACATCTCTCCCATCATCAGGATATTTTAATAAATGTTATAACTACAAATGTATCACTGGATATAACACAAATATAAACAAAGACAAAACACTATCAATACTCGCATTACTAAACAAAAGACTGTTTTCAGTCAATTAAATGTCAGGTCAGGAGAATTGGGTCAAATTAAGAAGCACGGATCTATACAACTTGATCACAGATTCAGTAGTTACGTTTCTTTGACCCAATCAATAGGATAGGTATAAAATTTAGTTCATTCAAAGTACTATATATTTTAACTTCTGTGTAAATTTTGGAAACACGTGCGTGCATATCTATAAAGGTATAGCAAAGAAAGCAGTGGTTTTTCTAAGAGACTGACCTACTTTGGCTCAAAAATATAGACCATTTTTGGTGGAGTGCAATACTAATCTAGTTGCTATGGGTCACTAGTTTAGAAAATAAAAATGTAAAACTGGTGAATGTAGTAGGAGAAGGCTGAGGCAGACAAAGGATTTAGCATTGCAGGGATGGACTGGTTGGTGTACACTGGGGAAATCAGACGTTTAGCCTTCTAATTAGCAGAAACAAGGCAAGGGACGAGGAAAAAGAAACACAAGTGTGGGGGGAAAAAATCGGGAGCGGAATGCTACTGAGAACAATTTGTGGTGCGTGCGGCGAATTGTTCCCCAGGGAGTTGCTTCGATATCCCGAAAACACACTTCGCAAATGATGCGGCCGTTTTAACTGGAAATTGAATTTAAAACTAGCAAACCAGGTCACATTAATGCCCGTGTTAGAGCAGTTCGAAAATCTTGCTCAGCTTTCGGAGCCACCAGTTGAAATTTCCTCCAGTCTATTGTATAGCAGGCCATGACTTCGATATTAATGTTTCTCTGTAAATAGTTCATTATTTAATGTCAACACATTGATCTGGTGGTTTAAACAATTGTAGTTTCGTGTTCTGTGATACTATTGTTATTATTAAATCCTAGTTTTTATATACTCAGTGTTATAAGTGGAAGTGGAACTGCTGGAAAGTTTCCATTCTACACATGGACACGGGAAACGTATCACATTTCTCGTTAATTAACACTAATATAAACACTAATGAACATCGAGAGAATAGATATTTAAATAAAGAAGATGACTTTTTGTACAAGGAAACTGTAAGTACTGATCTAACCTCAAATAGTAGCTTCAAACATTTCTACCAGTGATGCCAACAAAAGTAATAAACATCTGAAGGTGCATAGAGATGAGGAAAGTCAATCAATAAACAAAGTTTTATAGCAAAGAGAATTGATATTACCTAAACTAAATAAACATTCATAATTCATCATAAAACTGAAGATTTTACTTTGGATACTGCATGTTCTAATTCAAACAAGCCTTCATGCAAAGATAATAAAGTAGCATCGAGTTCATTGGTTCCCATAATTCCTACTCAAAACAAACAACTTTTTATGTTTCTGAGGAGCTTAACCATAAAATGCCACCAATTCTGTTAAATAATATTAAAAATTATCAGCTTATGCAATCACACCAAATGAAAATGTTCCACGGCATTAAGAGGTTCAGCAATAAAGGTATTCTCATCACCTTCAGACGGTTTTCGAAATTTTAACTTCATATTTTGAATTCATAGGCCAACCATATTACATATCCACAAATTCTGGATTGATCGGTCAATAAAAATACATAAAAATGTAGTGGAAGTATGGTTTTCCACTCAGAATTTCAATGTCAGAATTCGAGGAAGGGTTTTACCACTTACCTAGAGCAGGTAGAGGATACAGGGTATTCCTTACTTATTTTAATTTGATTTATTTTGAACGCTTTAACAGTATGGTCACTTTTATTTCTTTACATAATAGAGAACAAAATAGTAAATTGCAGAAATGCAACATTTACACTTTGGAGTTATTAAAAGGGTACATATTCTTGTAAACATCAGAATCTTTTTTATTAAGAGGCGATTATTTAGAATGCTTTGTAAGTCTCTGAAGCCAAACTGAAGTATTTTGGACATTCCAGAAGCATTATTGTACGCTAAACACATTTGTACAATCAGTTCTTAAGTGCTGAGTCCATGAAAGTTTGTAGTCAAATGTCAGTACATCAGTTTTTATACTTTTCGCATTCTCGAATTTGTTTCCATTTAAGGAGAGATTTAATTCTGTCGTTGTCTAATGACCATCGCTGAGGTTTGTGACCTTGGCAGAATATCAGCATACAGGCAGAGAGTCATAACTGCATTTAGGTATTTAACAATATTGTTAACTGCATTTAGAAATAGTTACAGTAATTACTAATTTTTGTGCTATTCGATTCTCAATCAATTCCAGCTTGTTTAGATACTAAAAGCCCAGGAATGCACAAATGGGTCATGTGTCCGCCAGTGTTACTGTCTATCTGTCGCTCGTTAAAGTGATACTATATATTCATATAGAGACTCTATGTGTAACTAGTGTAACATCTTTTGTTTTTGTTTGTAATATATTGTGGAGTAAAGTTAGTTACCGAACACACTGTGTTCTGATTACAATCTCTCAGTGTATTTAGCACTATTATTTACTACTGCTACTACTACTAATATTATTATTATTATTATTATTATTATTATTATTATTATTATTATTATTATTATTATTATTATTATTATTATTATTATTATTATTATTATTATTATTATTATTATTATTATTATTATTATTATTATTATTATTATTATTATTATTATTATTATTATTATTATTATTATTATTATTATTATTATTATTATTATTATTATTATTATTATTATTATTATTATTATTATTATTATTATTATTATTATTATTATTATTATTATTATTATTATTATTATTATTATTATTATTATTATTATTATTATTATTATTATTATTATTATTATTATTATTATTATTATTATTATTATTATTATTATTATTATTATTATTATTATTATTATTATTATTATTATTATTATTATTATTATTATTATTATTATTATTATTATTATTATTATTATTATTATTATTATTATTATTATTATTATTATTATTATTATTATTATTATTATTATTATTATTATTATTATTATTATTATTATTATTATTATTATTATTATTATTATTATTATTATTATTATTATTATTATTATTATTATTATTATTATTATTATTATTATTATTATTATTATTATTATTATTATTATTATTATTATTATTATTATTATTATTATTATTATTATTATTATTATTATTATTATTATTATTATTATTATTATTATTATTATTATTATTATTATTATTATTATTATTATTATTATTATTATTATTATTATTATTATGATTATTATTATTATTATTATTATGATTATTATTATTATTATGATTATTATTATGATTATGATTATGATTATGATTATGATTATTATTATTATTATTATTATTATTATTATTATTATTATTATTATTATTATTATTATTATTATTATTATTATTATTATTATTATTATTATTATTATTATTATTATTATTAATTATTATTATTATTATTATTATTATTATTATTATTATTATTATTATTATTATTATTATTATTATTATTATTATTATTATTATTATTATTATTATTATTATTATTATTATTATTATTATTCCTTTGTTTGCATAACAAAATTCAAAGTAATTTCTGTAATTAAATTCTTAAGTCATGACCTCCAGGTTCTATTCAAAAGCTTAACATCCATATTTAAAGAAACCCTATTCCTCTACCACGTAGATAAAATTAGGTGCAACATCGAAATTTCATACAAAATGTGGAAACGTAGAGACAGACATAAAAATTCAATGACATAGCCAGGATTTGAACCACGGATCTTCTCGTCTCCGTCTAGCCAACCTAAAAAAGTAAATAAAAGTTAATAAAAGTAAAATTAAAGTAAATCTTCTGGTTATATCGGCACGTTGGCCATAGTAGCTCAAGGGTTAGAGTGGCTGGACGGAGACCAGAAGATCCGTGGTTCAAATCCCGGCTTTGGCATTGAATTTTTCAGTCTGACTCTACGTTTCCACAATTTAGCCTACACACGGCCAGTGAGAAAGAACAATTAATTTCCATTCATATAAAATGTACATTTAGAGATCGAATGAATCTCCACAGAAAGACATTTTCATGTTCTTGTTATCAGTTCTACTGATTTGCAAGGATTGTTGTTTGTAGCCGTACCAAAATAACATCATTATTTCGATAAATTTAGTTACAAAGATGGCCTACAGAGAGCATGTGGTGACTCGATGGGAGGTCGACCGATATCTACGTCACACAGCCGACCTGCATAGCCACTCTACCACATCGCGGCTCTGTGTTTTGATTGAAAACTCCCCGCATCGGCAATGGACATTTCAAATTACCTTTCCTGGCTTTGCTTTGTTTTTAAATAAACATACGCGAGCCAGCACACGGACCAAATACTCAGTTAAACGTTAACTTGGTCCAGAAATGCTCTAGCTAAAATCATCCAAGCATATTGATCACTATCCATTAAAAATCATCGTGTACCTAGCGATTTACAATTTACGTACATACAAGGATATGTTTGTTCTCCTTATTTATTTTTATTTTATTCAATAACTGATGGAAATTTATCAAAATTTACAAACAATTAAATATACAGGATGTTACAAAAAGGTACGGCCAAACTTTCAGGAAACATTCCTCACACACAAAGAAAGAAAATATGTTATGCGGACATGTATCCGGAAACGCTTAATTTCCATGTTAGAGCTCATTTTATTACTTCTCTTCAAATCACATTAATCATGGAATGGAAACACACGACAACAGAACGTACCAGCGTGACTTCAAACACTTTATTACAGGAAATGTTCAAAATGTCCTCCGTTAGCGAGGTTACATGCATCCATCCTCCGTCGCATGGAATCCCTGATGCGCTGATGCAGCCCTGGAGAACAGCCGTCCACAATACGAGCACGAAGAGTCTCTACATTTGGTACCTGGGTTGTGTAGACAAGAGCTTTCAAATGCCCCCATAAATGAAAGTCAAGAGGGTTGAGGTCAGGAGAGCGTGGAGGCCATGGAATTGGTCCGCCTCTACCAATCTATTGGTCACCGAATCTGTTGTTGAGAAGCGTACGAACACTTCGACTGAAATGTTCAGGAGCTCCATCGTGCATGAACCACAATGGGGTATTTTGACAATTGTCTGCACGAATGATTTCAATTTACATTTTAAGAGAAATACTAAAATGAGCTCTAACATGGAAATTTAGCGTGTCCGGGCACATGTCCACATAACATATTTTCTTTCTTTGTGTGTGAGGAATGTTTCCTGAAAGTTTGGCCGTACCTTTTTGTAACACTCTGTATGTGGAACAGCGCTGAAGGTATACACTTTATAATCAGGATGAATGACAATGTTTTTATTACTATAACCGTCACAAGTGGCCGAAGTCTCGAGAACGGAAGGTCCTCAATTCCGATCCTTCTAGAACCTCTTCTAGGTTTGGCGCCAACCTCATAACTGCTAAATGTCTTTATCAATATAACTTAATTTCTAATCTCAGCAGCGTCTACCATCAATATTGACGTATGTAGTAACATTGTAACATTCATTTCTTATCTTTCTTCTACATACAATTTCATTGATACATTGACATTTATAACATTTCTTTCACACAATAACAAAATGACTTATTCACATTTAACATACCCTTTCTACCTGCTTGCCTGGAGTCTCGGTCTCAATACACATAACCCCTGGCTTTCCGTGTGTTGATGACCCTACTCTCCCTTGTATCCCTCCTTCTAGTTTTCTAACCCTTAATTGTTATGTATTCTTCGTCAATATTAACCATTTCTCTCTAATTTTCCCCAGATATTTACCTATATGTCTTACATTCTTTTCTCCTCTTACCAATAACATTTTTGTTTATTATTAACACCTCCCCCATCCCTAAAACTGCCCCACTTTTGTTGCCAAATTTGTTTTCTCCATATCTTTGTTTGTTTGCAATAATCTGTATCCTCTTCTCCACACATTGGGCATTTCTCTGTATCCTTTTCATATCTAATACCTTTCAAATGTCTAACTCGTGACCTTGCCCAGGCAAATCCCTCTCGCCCTAACTTATTACACACATCTATGTACTTCTCCCTCCCCCACACTGTCTACGTATGTAGTAAGAATGACTGTTTAACACTATTTAAATAAATTATGTTTCAGTTAATGGCTTAATGTTGTAACCTGGTGGTGGCGGTGGTGCTCGTATTACATTCACTTCTCAGTTTTCAAACAAGATTTCTATGTAGCAGAAAGGATGCACGTTGACTGTTTCGAAGACCCAAGTCGGGAAGCCAGATGTAACAAGGTTACTTCGCTGTAGTTTCAATTGTTTCTTCATGATTGAGTTTGATTAAATGAGAGTCATGAGATCTCTTGTTTTCATAGTTTCCATTAATTACATAAAATTTCTCACTTCTGCATGTCCACTCATCACTATCACTTCCCCGCGTCGTCTTTCCCCCATCAAGATTACACAACACATCTTTATGAATATTATTGATTTTCTGTTACTATCGTTACCCATATATTATTTTTATATGATTGGCCGATTCACTACTACGTCACCACATTACGTAATACAATTATTACTACGGCCAATCACAAAATTACATACATTCTTACACATTTTTTTTTTTTAATTTATAAATGTTTCAAACCCTTTCTAAGTATAAATCGAAACTACTGTTACAGTTTCATTTTCAAAATACGTTTTTCTGATGCTGATTTCTCAGCAAAGGGGCATGGCTATCAACAATGTTTGGTTTCACCAAGATGGAGCTGCAGCACACTTAGCCAGAACATACAGGATGGCGTACCAAATGTCATACATTTTTATTTGACGTTTAATAACCAAAGCATGTCAATATATTGTTTTTTACATTAGGTAATCATCAGAATGTGTATGGTCAGTGAGCGTGCAGTACGTTGTTGACGTAGCACCTCTTCGAGACGAACTGTGACGTTTCCGAACACTCTACGACACATGTCTTCCGTTATTCCCTGCGATAGCCGTGGTTTGTTGTGGTAGACTGTCTACTTCAAATATCCTCATAAGAAATAATCCGGGCTGCGTGGCGGTCATATTGAACCAGTCTGAAAACGTTCAGGATATCGATGGGACATCACACGGAGCCCGAAATATTGTTGCAGGAAATCCAGAATAATAAATACGTAAAATATGAAACTATTAACAGTGAAACAAACAAATACATACAAATATGATAATTTGTAACTTAAAACTTCATTTATAAGAAATGATGATATTTCTTATAAATTTTCCAGGATCGCAATTTCATGTATATTCATTCACATCTTCAGTTGGAAAACAAAGCTGTTGCCATAGTTACTAAACATTAGACGTTGATATGTTCTTGTTAATAGTACCAAAATCTGAAAACAAAACAAATTTAAAAACAGAATCGACTGTCAGTATTTCAAAATACATTACGCGATGTTTGTTTTTTAAAATAAATACATTTTCCCAAACCATTAAATCTATGGGACCATTTAATTGTTTTAATAATTTTACTTCTGGATTTATTTTATTTATTTTATCTATTTCATGGTCAAATGACATTTGACCATGAAATAAATTTAAAGTTAAATTATTAAAATAATTAAATGTTCAGATAGATTTAATGATTTGGGAAAATATATTTATTTCAGAAAACAAACATCGCGTAATGTAGACCTAGTAGTCTATACATCTGGTCTAATTGTGTTCCTATCTCTGATGTGCCACGTACATTGTTCTGGCTTCAACGATCGCTTCATACATTCTTTCTAACCCTCTAACTGACATCTCCAGTTTACGATTATATGTTCTTACCTCTGACATTGCCGCCCTGCCATTAGCTATCACTTTTCTGGCTTGTGCGCCTCACCCTACACTCTACACATCCTTACACCTAAATTGTCTTACTAGTTCACCACTTCTAAATATTTATTATATAGTTTATATGTATGACATTTCGTGCGCCATCCTGTATATGACGAGGCTTCTTGGACAGCCTTTTTTTTTTTTTAAGATTAAGAGAATTCGAAAATGTATGCATATTTTGTCCTTCATCTTGCGTATTCGTTATTTTTGAAAAGGACCAATACCTAGGGTTATTAGTGGTTAAGGAATTCCATTAGGATCATCGCTTCGAGTCTCTGAGGGGCTCTCGCATCCGAGACTCTATCCATGTAAAACCTTAGCCTATATATGGCTAGTGTGGAGCAATGACTAATTTCCATAAATTAACTAAAATAATAAGAGTTAAATGATGAAGCCTGGGACTCAAGTAAGTCGCCACAAACGGTATATCTCGGATGCGAGAGCCCCTAGTGGTTTACCAGGGAAATATACGAGTCAGATGGAGAATTTAATGCCAGGACGCCAGGTTGGACATGGTAGCTCAATGGGTTAGAGCGACTGGACGAAAACCAGGAGATCCGTGGTTCAAATCCCGGCCATGGCATTCAATTTTTCACGTTGACCCTATCCATCAAAAACCTTAGCCTACTTAGCCTATAAACGGCTACTGTGGAGAAATGATTAATTTCCATAAATTAAGTAAAATTATTATATCCTGTTAGCTTAATGTGAAACGAACATGCCGTAGTAGTCTAACTGTTGGTACTCCTGTAGGAATCGGGCAAGTTCAGACATGTTCAGCACCACCTACCGCTGCAATAGAAGTAACACGCGAGGAACAATATGCGGCTTTGAAATTCTGCTTTCGTCTCAACAAATCTTCAGTTGAGGCCTGTACAATGTTACAGGAGGCCTATGGAGAGTCTGTTCTTCCCTACAGCACAACTCGAAGGTGGTTTAAAATGTTTAAAGAGCGGAGACAATCAATTTCAAAGGAAGGTGGACCAGTTTAGTGCTCTTACGGAAGAAAACATCAACACTGCTGCTGCCATTGTGAGAGAGGATCGACGAATTACCTTAATATCACTTTCTGAAATACTGAACATTTCACTGGAGGCCACCCACACGTGGTGACACAAACATTACATATGAGACGTGTTTGTGCGCGATGGGTTACAAGACTGTTGATTCCCAAACAAAAGGACATTGGCATGCAGTTAAAGTTGATGTTAGAGGAAGATCCGGAGTTTGTTTCAAACGTAATCACTGCTGATGAAACTCGGCTACATCATTTTGATCCTGAGAGCAAACAGCAAAGCTCAGTGTGGAAATCTACTTCATCAACAACCTCCAAAAAAGCAAAAGTGGTTGCTTCTACTGGGAAAGTTATGGTCATCTCATTCTTTGATATTCATGGAATGGTTTATCGGCATGTTGTACCTGCACACACATCAGTAACTGGACAATACTACAGGGATGTCCTGAAAATATTTCAAGTCCATATCAGGCGCAAAAGACCACATTTCCGTGAAGCAGGCTGGATGCTGCACCACGATAATGCGCGACCACATATTGCCAATGTTTTTACTGAATATTTTCCAAAAATCAACATGAAGTGCATTCCTCACCCTCCCTATAGTCCGGATTTAGCCCCATGTGACTTTTTTCTATTCCCTAACTTGAAGAAACGTCTTCGTGGGAGACATTATCCATCATCAGAAGCAATGGTGAAGGCTGCGGAGGCGATTTTGAAGGATCTCTCAAAAATGGTTTCCAGTATGCCTTTGAAGACTGGCAGAACCGCTGGGACAAGTACATCGCATTCAGGGAAGACTATTTTGGGAAGAACCATCAAAATTATGAGGATGAGTAAAGGTACATTGTCAAAAAAGCTGTGATCATTCTTTATTGAACAGCCGTCGTATTTATAATTACTTTCTTAGATGTGTTTGCGATGAAACTGTTGGACGGTGCTACTACCTTAAAAGGCAAAGCCACAAGGGAGTTAAAACGTATATTTAGTTTTTGAAGTGAACTAAATTTATTTCGAGCCAGTGATACAATATTTATTGAATAATTTTTGTGTATTCCTATAGTTGTGAAGTAGAAATAAAAGAAGGTATGATAATTGACGTTTAGAGGGACGGCTGTAAGGGCCTGGAAATGAGCAGCTGAATATTTTAAAAGGACTAGAGTAATGAAGTAGGTCGGCTTTAATTTAATGTTACAAAAAATATGGAGCTGGAAATGATCAGATTAATGGGACTTATGTCTGTTCTACCGAGCTTTTAAAGGCTTAGCTCGCAAATTATATTGTACTGAATACCCTTCATAATCCGTAAAGGGGAAGCCTGCTGCAAACCAAGGTCCAGAGTTGCTCGCTAAGGTAACATCTCTTGTCTATAAAATAAGAAAATTCCAGACTTTTATACACTTCCCTCTGACTGCTCCTGTGAAAGCTGTAGCAGATATTTTATGTTGTTCTTGTGACATCTGCTAGCGTATGGTTTGGATGTAACATTCAAGACATCCATAGAGTAAACAAGTTACCTGACAGGCTACATAAAGAGCTCTTACTTATAAAATACTATTTCTTGCATTAACTTGCTTTTAAACAAACGACTAGCAGGACTACATTCTTGCTCTGTTAAACAAATGAGCAGCAATGTAATATTAAATGTCTTCTGCAAGGAACATTGGTAGAGGATAGACGTAGGTCAGGTTTACTCTACAAGTGTACAGAAAAAGAATTACAAACAAATGCCTCTGTTCAGTGACAGTTGGTCATATTGTGTTTAAAGCAGTTAGTGGACCTTTTTGAAAAAGACAATTGAGAATAGCAGTGAGAAGAAAAAACGTGTTCGTGGCAACGAGTTAGTTTTGTATTGTAAATCGTTTTAATGTTTAATCAAGTATTGGATTTATCCAGGATTCGTTATATGTGATATGTGCAAGGTGTGATAGTGTGAGTGGCTTTGAGAGTAAGGAATATAAGCGCCAAACATTTTCTTCTCCTCACAGTTCGCCGATTCTTCTACATTACAGTCCATTTAGGTTGTGAGCTTTAATTTGACAGCCACAACTTACACAACGACGGAACATACTCTGTGTCATACACAATCCACGTATCAGTAACTAGTGTCTTATTATATTTATAATTATTTTGCATCATTAGTAGCAGGAGAAAAGGCAATTATCGATAATGTTCAAGATTTTGTAAGATCAAGCTTCAAATTGTATATGTGGGATAAAGTATTCCCCTTTGGAAAATTATGATTGAATAGTTAATCAATCAGTAGCAGAATTGAGTATTTCTCCGTTTCGATACTTCGACCCTGGGTACAGAGATCATCGCTCGAGAACAGCCGTGGTAAACTTGTACACAGAGTGAAGACTGAGCCTCCCTCTGACGACCAGGGAGCTGTTCCAAAAGGGCGCCCAGCGCCTCGGTGGGGCTTTCCATAGGGCAAGACCTAGAGACTAACAAGCCCCCCCCCCCCATCTGGTCCTATGGACTCAAGACGTGATGGAAGTGGATACGCCACTTAGGCGCGCCAAACCCAAAGGGGAAGGCTACCGATATGACCGCGGTAGGGCCACCAGGTGATCTAGCACACCTTCTACTAGCTATGTAGGCTAGTACACGGGCATATATGACTTCCCTCAACCCCGTCCGGAGACGAACTCCATCTCCCACGGGTATCGGGAACCACTGCGCCTCGAGTCCAACCCAATCCGAACAACTCCCCTACGGGAGGGGCTCGGCAGTTCGGCCCGAGGTTCCTCTAGTAACGTCAGAGGTACGACGAGTGCTAGCGGTCCACAGCGCTCGCATCACAGTAGCTGAAGGGGCGGATCCCCCCCCCCCCAACTTAAATGTGATAGGGAATTCAACGCTGTTCTGCCTGCAACTTATCAGAAATGATCCACATCCTGGACTGGGTTCAGGTCTGAGTATTGTTTGGAAGTGTCATCTACAGGCGCTAGCCCGTCCTGTACAGGATCTTTCTGGGCTTAACTTCCCCATTTCTCAAGTGGACAAGGACTTTGATACCAGAAATAGAGTCTTGGTTACATAGGAAACATGATAAGATTAGATTTTTGTCGAACTCGGTTTCTGTCGGACCACGGACGTCTTAAGACTTGACTTTTAAAATGAAATTACTTAATAGTGAAACCTGCTCATACTTAGGTTGTCTGAAAAGTATCCGACCTAATAAAGATACAACACATTTTCTGAGAATTTCCCTCACTCTCTAAACCAGAGTATGTCTTTGCCGAGCAAACTTCCCAATGGTAAATCCTGGGGAGGGGAGAAAGATAAACTGAAAACAGTTACTACAATATAGATGCTCGACTGTACATCCCTTAATAATACCCGCCTCGATAGAATACTTGGTAGCGTGCCTGCCTCACGTTCAAGAGGTCCCGAGTGCGATTCTTGGTCAGGGTGAGTTATCTGGATAAGCCTTTCTCCGGGTTTCTCCTTATCCTCTAATCTTTATGTATCCTGGGCACATTTGAGCTTCATTTGAACCATTTCACACACCGTCCGATATGATTTGATGTTGGAGGACCTAAATTGCCAAAAAGAATCCCTTAATAATCTTTGTGCTCAACATAAAGTGATACTTAGAAATGAAATGTAACAAACTAATTGAAAATAATTTCGAGATGTTATCGAAAATCAAGTCAGCTGAAAAGACGATTAGACGGTACATCACTTCCATCATCAGGATATTTTAATAAATGTTATAACTAAAATGTATCACTGGATATAACGCAAATATAAACAAAGACAAAACACTATCAATACTCGTATCACTGAACAAAAGACTGTTTTCAGTAAATTAAATGTCAGGTCAGGAGATGGCGTGAGTATAGAAAATTAATTAGGTCAAAGAAACGTAATTACTTAACTTGATTATCAAGTTTATTATTATTATTATTATTATTATTATTATTATTATTATTATTATTATTATTATTATTATTATTATTATTATTATTATTATTATTATTATTATTATTATTATTATTATTATTATTATTATTATTATTATTATTATTATTATTATTATTATTATTATTATTATTATTATTATTATTATTATTATTATTATTATTATTATTATTATTATTATTATTATTATTATTATTATTATTATTATTATTATTATTATTATTATTATTATTATTATTATTATTATTATTATTATTATTATTATTATTATTATTATTATTATTATTATTATTATTATTATTATTATTATTATTATTATTATTATTATTATTATTATTATTATTATTGTTATTGTTATTGTTATTGTTATTGTTATTGTTATTGTTATTGTTATTGTTATTGTTATTGTTATTGTTATTGTTATTGTTATTGTTATTGTTATTGTTATTGTTATTGTTATTGTTATTGTTATTGTTATTGTTATTGTTATTGTTATTGTTATTGTGATTGTGATTGTGATTGTGATTGTGATTGTGATTGTGATTGTGATTGTGATTGTGATTGTGATTGTGATTGTGATTGTGATTGTGATTGTGATTGTGATTGTGATTGTGATTGTGATTGTGATTGTGATTATTATTATTATTATTATTATTATTATTATTATTATTATTATTATTATTATTATTATTATTATTATTATTATTATTATTATTATTATTATTATTATTATTATTATTATTATTATTATTATTATTATTATTATTATTATTATTATTATTATTATTATTATTATTATTATTATTATTATTATTATTATTATTATTATTATTATTATTATTATTATTATTATTATTATTATTATTATTATTATTATTATTATTATTATTATTATTATTATTATTATTATTATTATTATTATTATTATTATTATTATTATTATTATTATTATTATTATTATTATTATTATTATTATTATTATTATTATTATTATTATTATTATTATTATTATTATTATTATTATTATTATTATTATTATTATTATTATTGTCCATCGTATGGCACTATTGTGAGGTGGAAAAGGAATTTTCAAACTGGTCACATGTCCCTGACAGATGAGCCAAGAGCTGGTAGACCGTCAGCTGTCACAGTGAAGAAAGTGGAGTGTTTAATACTGGAAGACAAACGAGCAACGATCCAAATGATCATGAATGAGAAACATCTTAGTTATGGTAGTGTGTGGACGAACTGCACATGTCTAAGGTGTCTACACGGTGGGTTCCACGCTTGCTAACCCCTTTCTAAAAGTAAACACGACTATCTTTATACATACTGCATTAAATTTATTTCTATTATTTAGTATGTACCTGAGCACTTGATACATAAATCATAAACAACTCTTACGGTTAGAAAAAAAGTTTTTGTACTAAAAAATCTTAGTGTACGTATGGTAAGGTAGAGTCAGACTAAAAATTTCAATGAATTAGCCAGGATTTGAACCACGGATTTTCTGGTTGCCGTCCAGCCGCTCTAACCCTTCAGCTACTATGGACAATGTGCCGACATGACATTAAACTCTCCAACTGACTCGTGTTTTTCCCGGTAAACCACTTAGGAGTTCTCATAAACACATGAGACAACTACCTTAATGACGACTTACTATGCTGTAAGTACTTTAAGGCCCGGGCTTTATAGTTCGGACCATTATTAGGTACAACTGACTCGTGTTTTTCCCAGTAAACCACTTAGGAGTTCTCATAAACACATGAGACAACTACCTTAATGACGACTTACTATGCTGTAAGTACTTTAAGGTCCGGACTTTATAGTTCGGACCACTATTAGGTACAACTGACTCGTGTTTTTCCCGGTAAACCACTAGGAGTTCTCATAAACACATGAGACATCTACCTTAATGACGACTTACTATGCTGTAAGTACTTTAAGGTCCGGACTTTATAGTTCGGACCACTATTAGGTACAACTGACTCGTGTTTTTCCCAGTAAACCACTAGGAGTTCTCATAAACACATGAGACAACTACCTCAATGACGACTTACTATGCTGTAAGTACTTTAAGGCCCGGGCTTTATAGTTCGGACCATTATTAGGTACAACTGACTCGTGTTTTTCCCAGTAAACCACTTAGGAGTTCTCATAAACACATGAGACAACTACCTTAATGACGACTTACTATGCTGTAAGTACTTTAAGGTCCGGACTTTATAGTTCGGACCACTATTAGGTACAACTGACTCGTGTTTTTCCCGGTAAACCACTAGGAGTTCTCATAAACACATGAGACATCTACCTTAATGACGACTTACTATGCTGTAAGTACTTTAAGGTCCGGACTTTATAGTTCGGACCACTATTAGGTACAACTGACTCGTGTTTTTCCCAGTAAACCACTAGGAGTTCTCATAAACACATGAGACAACTACCTCAATGACGACTTACTATGCTGTAAGTACTTTAAGGCCCGGGCTTTATAGTTCGGACCACTATTAGGTACAACTGACTCGTGTTTTTTCCGGTAAACCACTAGGAGTTCTCATAAACACATGAGACAGCTACCTTAATGACGACTTACTATGCTGTAAGTACTTTAAGGTCCGGGCTTTATAGTTCGGACCACTATTAGGTACAACTGACTCGTGTTTTTTCCGGTAAACCACTAGGAGTTCTCATAAACACATGAGACAACTACCTTAATGACGACTTACTATGCTGTAAGTACTTTAAGGTCCGGACTTTATAGTTCGGACCACTATTAGGTACAACTGACTCGTGTTTTTTCCGGTAAACCACTAGGAGTTCTCATAAACACATGAGACAACTACCTTAATGGCGACTTACTATGCTGTAAGTACTTTAAGGCCCGGGCTTTATAGTTCGGACCACTATTAGGTACAACTGACTCGTGTTTTTTCCGGTAAACCACTAGGAGTTCTCATAAACACATGAGACAGCTACCTTAATGACGACTTACTATGCTGTAAGTACTTTAAGGTCCGGGCTTTATAGTTCGGACCACTATTAGGTACAACTGACTCGTGTTTTTTCCGGTAAACCACTAGGAGTTCTCATAAACACATGAGACAACTACCTTAATGACGACTTACTATGCTGTAAGTACTTTAAGGTCCGGACTTTATAGTTCGGACCACTATTAGGTACAACTGACTCGTGTTTTTTCCGGTAAACCACTAGGAGTTCTCATAAACACATGAGACAACTACCTTAATGGCGACTTACTATGCTGTAAGTACTTTAAGGCCCGGGCTTTATAGTTCGGACCACTATTAGGTACAACTGACTCGTGTTTTTTCCGGTAAACCACTAGGAGTTCTCATAAACACATGAGACAACTACCTTAATGACTACTTACTATGCTGTAAGTACTTTAAGGTCCGGACTTTATAGTTCGGACCACTATTAGGTACAACTGACTCGTGTTTTTCCTGGTAAACCACTTAGGAGTTCTCATAAACACATGAGACAACTACCTTAATGACGGCTTACTATGCTGTAAGTACTTTAATGCCCGGGCTTTATAGTTCGGACCACTATTAGGTACAACTGACTCGTGTTTTTCCCGGTAAACCACTAGGAGTTCTCATAAACACATGAGACAACTACCTTAATGACGTCTTACTATGCTGTAAGTACTTTAAGGCCCGGGCTTTATAGTTCGGACCACTATTAGGTACAACTGACTCGTGTTTTTCCCGGTAAACCACTAGGAGTTCTAATAAACACATGAGACAACTACCTTAATGGCGACTTACTATGCTGCAAGTACTTTAAGGCCCGGGCTTTATAGTTCGGACCACTATTAGGTACAACTGACTCGTGTTTTTCCCGGTAAACCACTAGGAGTTCTCATAAACACATGAGACAACTACCTTAATGACGACTTACTATGCTGTAAGTACTTTAAGGCTCGGACTTTATAGTTCGGACCACTATTAGGTATAACTGACTCGTGTTTTTCCGGTAAACCACTAAGAGTTCTCATAAACACATGAGACAACTACCTTAATGACGACTTACTATGCTGTAAGTACTTTAAGGTCCGGACTTTATAGTTCGGACCACTATTAGGTACAACTGACTCGTGTTTTTTCCGGTAAACCACTAGGAGTTCTCATAAACACATGAGACAACTACCTTAATCACGACTTACTATGCTGTAAGTACTTTAAGGCTCGGACTTTATAGTTCGGACCACTATTAGGTACAACTGACTCGTGTTTTTTCCGGTAAACCACTAGGAGTTCTCATAAACACATGAGACAACTACCTTAATCACGACTTACTATGCTGTAAGTACTTTAAGGCCCGGGCTTTATAGTTCGGACCACTATTAGGTACAACTCACTCGTGTTTTTTCCGGTAAACCACTAGGAGTTCTCATAAACACATGAGACAACTACCTTAATGGCGAATTACTGTGCTGTAAGTACTTTAAGACTCTTGGTGTACGTGACTATGCCTTCATTTTCTCCATTTAGGTTTTACTGTAAACCTGTGTACACATCCTGTGGAGTCGTAATACTGAATGTTCGGGACTCGGAACGTGACAGAGACTTGCCGATACTGAAAAAAGCTGATATTCCCGGATGTGTATATAATGACACCCCGCATCATTACTGTTATGATTATCAGCAATCTATGCTTCGATCCCATGTCGGTGTCCATTAGGAGCTACCGCGGTATCAGATCTAATTAATGGCATGTTTCCCAAAGGATGGGCCGCAGCTCCTCTGTGGATCGCGACTGCCCAGCTCTATTCCGTCTTGTGATATAATATTTCTTGAGCTATCCGAGGGTGGTCTGAAAAGTTTCTGATAGCTGAACATGAAGATGGCAGCACTCCTAAAAAAAAAGCTAGTGAATTTCATTTTTCATCTGTTGACAGTTACTCACCAAAGTTTGAGCCATTTTGGACGTTCAGTTGTTATGTAAGAGTCGTTTGAGTGAGTTGGTGTGAGTGTTTTTATGAAAATTGACAAAATAGAGTATCGAGCTATCACTAAATATTTGTTTTTGAAAGACAATACGCCTACGCAAATCAAAGATGAGTTGGATTCTCTGTATGGGGACTCTGCACCATAATGTATCACAGTGAAATTTTGGGCAGCTGAACTTAAACGTGGCCGTAAGTGTTTGGGAGACGATGAACGTTCGGGACGTCCGAAACTGCAACTACTGACGAAAACATCGCAACATCGAAAACTGTAATTGAGGAAGAAGAAAAACTGGTAACTTAGATGAAGGAGTTGAGTGAATGTAATTTTAAATATTATTTTAGTAATTCTTTACATAAAGCTTAAGCTTAGCCTCTTCGAATATAGAGGTTGAAAGCTGGCAATAGGATCTGAGTCCAAAAACTCACATTTCCCATGTTATAGCTAATTTTGAATATAATAGACCAAATTGCATGATGCTTAAGTTGAATGGAAATATTTTATACAGTGTGATCCATATAAACCTGAACTGTTTCAATAAGCGACGATTTCCATTTGAAAGTTCGTAGAATGTAAAAATTTGTTTTAATGATCTCACTGGCTCTGGGAGAACTGACAACACTGACAATTGTTGACAGTTGACAGTCATAACAGCAACATGCCACACCCACTACGAGAGCGCGTTTACATTTTGAAAACATATTGGAAGACAAATTCCTTGGTAACAACACAACGGGAGTTTCGAACGCGATGTTCCGACAAAGACAACAATTTGATCGCTCGTAAGAAAGCTGGAGACAACTGAGAGTGGAAAACATAGACCGTCATCTGTTACAGATGTTCGCAGAAGGCTATTGAATTCTCCAAAAAAATCGTTGTGTCGATTGAGCCAGGAATATGGAACATGTCAAAGAGCTGTGACCTTACAGAGTGCATATGGTACAACTGAAAGTAGCAGATTATGATAAACGAATCAGTTACTGTCGATGGTTTAAGGGTACTCTTACTCCACGTCCATAACGTGGTTTACAGATGAGGAATGGTTACATAAACACACAAAACACCAGATGCCGCTGTGATCCACGAAACCCCACTGCATGATGGTGCGCGGTGTCAGCTTCCAGGAACGTTGGTCCCATTTTCTTTGATACGACTGTAGACACTCAAGTTAATATGAGTATCTTCAAGACATTTGTGGAGCAGCTGGATGATATTGAATTGAGAGCAAGATGGAGCAACGTACCATACATCTAATGACACCATGGAACTTGTAACCAGTTTCTTTGATACGACTGTAGACACTCAAGTTTATATGGGTATCTTCAAGGCATTTGTGGAGTAGATGGATGATATCGAATTGAGAGCAAGATGGAGCAACGTACCATACATCTAATGACACCATGGAACTTGTAACCAGTTTCTTTGATACGACTGTAGACACTCAAGTTTATATGAGTATCTTCAAGACATTTCTAGAGCAGCTGGATGATATCGAATTGAGAGCAAGATGAAGCAACGTGCCATACATCTAATGACACCATGGAACTTGTAACCAGTTTCTTTGATACGACTGTAGACACTCAAGTTTATAGGGCATCTTAAATACATTTGTGGAGCAGCTGGATGATATCGAATTGAGAGTAAGATGAAGCAACGTGTCATACATCTAATGACACCATGGAACTTGTAACCAGTTTCTTTGATACGACTGTAGACACCCAAGTTTATATGAGTATCTTCAAGACATTTCTAGAGCAGCTGGATGATATCGAATTGAGAGCAAGATGAAGCAACGTGCCATACATCTAATGACACCATGGAACTTGTAACCAGTTTCTTTGATACGACTGTAGACATTCAAGTTTATATGAGTATCTTCAAGACATTTCTAGAGCAGCTGGATGATATCGAATTGAGAGCAAGATGGAGCAACGTGCCATACATCCAATAACACCATGGAACTTGTAACCAGTTTCTTTGATACGACTGTAGACATTCAAGTTTATATGAGTATCTTCAAGACATTTCTAGAGCAGCTGGATGATATCGAATTGAGAGCAAGATGGAGCAACGTGCCATACATCTAATGACACCATGGAACTTGTAACCAGTTTCTTTGATACGACTGTAGACACTCAAGTTTATATGAGTATCTTCAAGACATTTGTGGAGCAGCTGGATGATATCGAATTGAGAACAAGATGGAACAACGTGCCATACATCTAATGACACCATGGAACTTGTAACCAGTTTCTTTGATACGACTGTAGACACACAAGTTTATATGAGTATCTTCAATACATTTGTGTAGCAGCTGGATGATATCGAATTGAGAGCAAGATGGAGCAACGTACCATACATCTAATGACACCACGGAACTTGTAACCAGTTTCTTTGATACGACTGTAGACACTCAAGTTTATATGAGTATCTTCAAGACATTTGTGGAGCAGCTGGATGATATCGAATTGAGAGCAAGATGGAGCAACGTGCCATACATTTAATGACACCATGGAACTTATAACCAGTTTCTTTGATACGACTGCAGACACTCAAGTTTATATGAGTATCTTCAAGACATTTGTGTAGCAGCTGGATGATATCGAATTGAGAGCAAGATGGAGCAACGTACCATACATCTAATGACACCATGCAACTTGTAACCAGTTTCTTTGATACGACTGTAGACACTCAAGTTTATATGGGTATCTTCAAGACATTTGTGTAGCAGCTGGATGATATCGAATTGAGAACAAGATGGAGCAACGTGCCATACATCTAATGACACCATGGAACTTGTAACCAGTTTCTTTGATACGACTGCAGACACTCCAGTTTATATGAGTATCTTCAAGACATTTGTGGAGCAGCTGGATGATATCGAATTGAGAGCAAGATGGAGCAACGTACCATACATCTAATGACACCATGGAACTTGTAACCAGTTTGTTTGATACGACTGTAGACACTCAAGTTTATATGAGTATCTTCAAGACATTTGTGTAGCAGCTGGATGATATCGAATTGAGAGCAAGATAGAGCAACGTACCATACATCTAATGACACCATGGAACTTGTAACCAGTTTCTTCGATACGACTGTAGACACTCAAGTTTATATGTGTATCTTCAATACATTTGTGTAGCAGCTGGATGATATCGAATTGTGTGTAAGATGAAGCAACGTGTCATACATCTAATGACACCATGGAACTTGTAACCAGTTTCTTTGATGCGACTGTACACACTCAAGTTTATATGAGTATCTTCAAGACAATGGTGTAGCAGTTGGATGATATCGAATTGAGAGCAAGATCGAGCAACGTACTATACATCTAATGACACAATGGAACTTGTAACCAGTTTCTTTGATACGACTGTACACACTCAAGTTTATATGAGTATCTTCAAGACATTTGTGTAGCAGATGGATGATATCGAATTGAGAGCAAGATAGAGCAACTTACCATACATCTAATGACACCATGGAACCTGTAACCAGTTTCTTTGATACGACTGTAGACACTCAAGTTTATATGAGTATCTTCAAGACATTTGTGGAGCAGCTGGATGATATCGAATTGAGAACAAGATGGAACAACGTACCATACATCTAATGACACCATGGAACTTGAAACCAGTTTCTTTGATACGACTGTAGACACTCAAATTTATATGAGTATCTTCAAGACATTTGTGGAACAGCTGGATGAATTCGAATTGAGAGAAAGATGAAGCAAAGTGCCATACATCTAATGACACCATGGAACTTGTAACCAGTTTCTTTGATACGACTGTACACACTCAAGTTTATATGAGTATCTTCAAGACCTTTGTTGAGCAGCTGGATGAATTCGAATTGAGAGCAAGATGGAGCAACGTACCATACATCTAATGACACCATGGAACTTGTAACCAGTTTCTTTGATACGACTGTACACACTCAAGTTTATATGAGTATCTTCAAGACATTTGTTGAGCAGCTGGATGAATTCGAATTGAGAGCAAGATGGAGCAACGTACCATACATGTAATGACACCATGGAACTTGTAACCAGTTTGTTTGATACGACTGTAGATACTCAAGTTTATATGAGTAACTTCAAGACATTTGTGGAGCAGCTGGATGATATCGAATTGAGAGCAAGATGAAGCAACGTACCATACATCTAATGCCACCATGGAACTTGTAACCAAATTCTTTGATACGACTGTAGACACTCAAGTTTATATGGGTATCTTCAAGACATTTGTGTAGCTGCTGGATGATATCGAATTGAGAGCAAGATAGAGCAACGTATCATACATCTAATGACAGCATGGAACTTGTAACCAGTTTCTTTGATACGACTGTAGACACTCAAATTTATATGAGAATCTTCAAGACATTTGTGGAGCAGCTGGATGATATCGAATTGAGAGCTAGATGGAGCGACTTACCATACAGCTAATGACAGCATGGAACTTGTAGCCACTTTCTTTGATACGACTGTAGACACTCAAGTTTATGTGGGTATCTTCAAGACATTTGTGGAGCAGCTGGATGATATCGAATTGAGAGCAAGATCGAGCAAGGTACCATACATCTAATGACACCATGGAACTTATAACCAGTTTCTTTGATACGACTGTGGACACTGAAGTTTATATGAGTATCTTCAAGACATTTGTGTAGCAGCTGGATGATATCGAATTTAGAGCAAGATAGAGCAACGTACCACACATCTAATGACACCATGGAACTTGTAACCAGTTTCTTTGATACGACTGTAGACACTCAAGTTTATATGAGTATCTTCAAGACATTTGTGGAGCAGCTGGATGATATCGAATTGAGAACAAGATGGAGCAACGTACCATACATCTAATGACACCATGGAACTTGTAACCAGTTTCTTTGATACAACTGTACACACTCAAGTTTATATGAGTATCTTCAAGACATTTGTTGAGCAGCTGGATGAATTCGAATTGAGAGCAAGATGGAGCAACGTACCATACATGTAATGACACCATGGAACTTGTAACCAGTTTGTTTGATACGACTGTAGATACTCAAGTTTATATGAGTATCTTCAAGACATTTCTAGAGCAGCTGGATGATATCGAATTGAGAACAAGATGGAGCAAAGTGCCATACATCTAATGACACCATGGAACTTGTAACCAGTTTCTTTGATACGACAGTAGACACTCAAGTTTATATGAGTATCTTCAAGACATTTGTGTAGCAGCTGGATGATATCGAACTGAGAGCAAGATGGAGCAACGTACCATACATCTAATGACACCATGCAACTTGTAACCAGTTTCTTTGATACGACTGTGGACACTCAAGTTTATATGAGTATCTTCAAGACATTTGTGTAGCAGCTGGATGATATCGAATTTAGAGCAAGATAGAGCAACGTTCCATACATTTAATGACACCATGGAACTTGTAACCAGTTTCTTTGATACGACTGTAGACACTCAAGTTTATATGAGTATCTTCAAGACATTTGTGGAGCAGCTGGATGATATTGAATTTAGAGCAAGATAGAGCAACGTACCATACATTTAATGACACCATGGAACTTGTAACCAGTTTCTTTGATACGACTGTAGACACTCAAGTTTATATGAGTATCTTCAAGACATTTCTAGAGCAGCTGGATGATATCGAATTGAGAACAAGATGGAGCAAAGTGCCATACATCTAATGACACCATGGAACTTGTAACCAGTTTCTTTGATACGACTGTAGACACTCAAATTTATATGAGTATCTTCAAGACATTTGTGTAGCAGCTGGGTGATATCGAATTGAGAACAAGATGGAGCAAAGTGCCATACATCTAATGACACCATGGAACTTGTAACCAGTTTCTTTGATACGACTGTAGACACTCAAATTTATATGAGTATCTTCAAGACATTTGTGTAGCAGCTGGATGATATCGAATTGAGAGCAAGATGGAGCAACGTACCATACATCTAATGACACCATGGAACTTGTGACCAGTGTCTTTGATACGACTGTAGACACTCAAGTTTATATGAGTATCTTCAAGACATTTGTGTAGCAGCTGGATGATATCGAATTGAGAACAAGATGGAGCAACGTACCATACATCTAATGACATCATGGAACTTGTAACCAGTTTCTTTGATACGACTGTAGACACTCAAGTTTATATGAGTATCTTCAAGACGTTTGTATAGCAGCTGGATGATATCCAATTGAGAGCAAGATGGAGCAACGTACCATACATCTAATGACACCATGGAACTTGTAACCAGTTTCTTTGATACGACTGTAGACACTCAAGTTTATATGAGTATGTTCAAGACGTTTGTATAGCAGCTGGATGATATCGAATTGAAAGCAAGATGAAGCAACGTGCCATACATCTAATGACACCATGGAACTTGTAACCAGTTTCTTTGATACGACTGTAAACACTCAAGTTTATATGAGTATCTTCAAGACATTTGTGTAGCAGCTGGGTGATATTGAATTGAGAGCAAGATGGAGCAACGTACCATACATCTAATGACACCATGGAACTTGTAACCAGTTTCTTTGATACGACTGTACACACTCAAGTTTATATGAGTATCTTCAAGACGTTCGTGTAGCAGCTGGATGATATCGAATTGAGAGCAAGATGGAGCAACGTACCATACATCTAATGACACCATGGAACTTGTAACCAGTTTCTTTGATACGACTGTACACACTCAAGTTTATATGAGTATCTTCAAGACATTTGTTGAGCAGCTGGATGAATTCGAATTGAGAGCAAGATGGAGCAACGTACCATACATCTAATGACACCATGGAACTTGTAACCAGTTTCTTTGGTACGACCGTAGACACTCAAGTTTATATGAGTATCTTCAAGACATTTGTGTAGCAGCTGGATGATATCGAATTGAGAGCAAGATGAAGCAACGTACCATACATCTAATGACACCATGGAACTTTTAACCAGTTTCTTTGATATGACTGTAGACACTCAAGTTTATATGAGTATCTTCAAGACATTTGTGGAGCAGCTGGATGATATTGAATTGAGAGCAAGATGGAGCAACGTACCATACATCTAATGACACAATGGAACTTGTAACCAGTTTCTTTGATACGACTGTACACACTCAAGTTTATATGAGTATCTTCAATACATTTGTGGAGCAGCTGGATGATATTGAATTGAGAGCAAGATGGAGCAACGTACCATACATCTAATGACACCATGGAACTTGTAACCAGTTTCTTTGATACGACTGTACACACTCAAGTTTATTTGGGTATCTTCAAGACATTTGTGGAGCAGCTGGATGATATTGAATTGAGAGCAAGATGGAGCAACGTACCATACATCTAATGACACCATGGAACTTGTAACCAGTTTCTTTGATAAACGAATAATCTCGAAAGTTCTGTGGCCCCCCCCAGATCCCCTGACCTAACCTCACCGGATTTTTTGTTGTGAGGGTATCTAGAAATATAGAGTGTACAAGAATAGGCCACAGACAATTGATGTTCTCAAGGAATCCATTCGAACCGAAATAAGTAACATTGGCGAGGATACTCCCCGTAAAACCTGAGAGAATATGGTAAGAGGAGTACAAACATGTGTAGATACTATTGGAGGACACTTCCAGCATTTTCTCTGAGATGTAAATAGTGTAATGTAATCTCGCAATGGTCTATTATATTCTCACAAAGTTGTACGTGTGTCCTACGAGGTCTGTTCAATAAAGAATGATCACAATTTATTTTGACAACATACCTTTACTCATCCTCATAATTTTGATTGTCCTTCTCAAGATAGTCTCCCCTGAATGCGATGTACTTGTCCCAGCGTTTCTGTCAGTCTTCAAAGACATGCTGGAAACCATTTTTTGAGAGATCCTTCAAAATCGCCTCCGCAGCCTTCACCACTGTTTCTGACGATGGATAGTGTCTCCCAAGAAGGCGTTTCTTCAAGTTAGGGAATAGAAAAAAGTCACATGGGGCTAAATCCGGACTATAGGGAGTGTGAGGGATGTACTTCACGCAACAACATTGGCAATATGCGTCCGCGCATTATCGTGGTGCAGCATAGAGCCAGCTTCACGGAAATGTGGTCTTTTGCGCCTGATATGGACTTGCAATGTTTTCAGGACATCCCTGTAGTATTGTCCCGTTACTGATGTGTGTGCAGGTACAACATGCTGATAAAGCATTCCATGATTATCAAAGAATGAAATAACCGTAAATTTCCTAACAGAAGCAACCACTTTTGCTTTTTTGGGGGTTGGTGATGAAGGACATTTCCACACTGAGCTTTGCTGTTTGCTCTCAGGATCAAAATGATGTAGCCAAGTTTCATCAGCAGTGATTACGTTTGAAAGAAACTCCGGATCTTCCTCTAACATCAACTTTAGCTGCATGCGAATGTTCTTTTTTCGGGAATCAACAGTCTTGGAACCCATCGCGCACAAACACGTCTCATGTATAATGTTTCTGTCAGCAACGTGTGGGGAGCACCCAATGAAATGTTTAGTATTTCAGAAAGTGATCTTAAGGTAATTCGTCGATCCTCTCTCACAATGGCAGCAGCAGTGTTGACGTTTTCTTCCGTAAGAGCAGTAACTGGAGCACCGGGTCCACCTTCCTTTAAAATTGATTGTCTCCCCTCTTTAAACATTTTCAACCACCTTCGAGCTGTGCTCTAGGGAAGAACAGACTCTCCATAGGCCTCCTGTAACATTGTATAGGCCTCAACTGAAGATTTGTTTAGACGAAAGCAGAATTTCAAAGCCGCACATTGTTTCTCGCGTGTAATGGAGTATATGGAGTAATGAGTTGGAACAGGTTTTCTCTGTTGGAATTGAATTTCAATGGCATGCTGCAAGTAACTGTGCCTGTATCATCTGTTACTTGAGACGAAGATTGCAGCAAATAATCTCTTGTTCTCAGAATATCCATGATCAGGGATTGCCACTTTTCACAAAGCTCTGACAAAGCTTCATGCTTTACATTGCAGTACGTTATGCTAGATAAAAGTTGTGCAGCACTGCTGTTTAATGTGTGTGTCTGAAACTTTAATTAAAAAACTTCCCGTTTAATTATTGCAGTTTACCGCCAGCATATCGATAAATTATTACTTACTTAATAAATAGTTTCTGTGAATTACATAAAACTTCTAGATCCTTCACGACTATTCATTACTCACCAGATTACAGAATATATCTACCAAGATTATTGATTTTCCGTTACTATCGTTACCCCTATATCAATTTTGTGATTGGCCGATGTACTGCTACGTCACCACATTACGTCATACAATTATTACTACGGCCAATCACAAAATTACATATATTTTTACACATTTTTATTTATAAATGTTTCACACCTTTTCTAAATATAAATCTAAACTACTAATAATCATTTAAATCGTTTCTGAGTATATGTGTAAAATGTATACGTAACCAAACATTTCCGAATATTCACAAAATATGCAAATAAGCAAATGAATATCATATAATTATGTTATAAGATATGTATGAAATTGTATTTTTAATAAAAATAAAAGTGCAATGAAATATGTGTATCAGCCAGAAACAAAATATAAAAATGATAGTGAAATAGCATGTATTTTAATATAAAAATAAAATACATGCAAAACAGTATATTATATCATTTCATTTTACTTCCTTTATGTACGATATAACCCTTTTCGTACGGTCGTTAGGCCGTCGTCATTCAGTTGTTTCAGAGTATACTTAGCGTAAGTCAACTGGCCCCTCTGCCCAACAATCAGTGTCAATATTACATTTTTTAAAATCATGTTTAAGAATGATTTATAATGAATGGTTTTTGAGTTTTTACTTCTGTCGTGTGGTCTTAAGGTGAGAAGGTACTGCACTTGGGGTTAAAATTAACTTATCTTTTATTTTTACATGTTATAATAATTTCATCCCTCTAGATTACAAATATATAGTTCATTGGAGCAATATGTTATATCTAATTTTCTAATTATATTAGTGGGTGTTAAGTTTTTGCCACGCCCCTTTTTGTAAACTTTCAAGAAAATCCATCGTTACTCTTATAATGCTGAACAGATATTTCTGAACTAAGCCTTGCTTTGTAAGGGATCTTTCAAGTTTCCTATTGGTACCAGTGTAACTCCAATGATGCTAGCTTTTCTTTTGTCTTTGGTTGTGTATGTGAACAGTTATTTGTTCTAAATAATATTTTGTACTAGTTATTGGTGAATATATGATATGGGTAGTCCAAAAACATTTCGAAAGGGAAACCTTTTAGGCAATCGTTTTACTAAAAACAGAACAGTAAGTGTAGAAAATATAAATAGAATAGACAATGAAAGCACATGTAATATTGAGGTTAGTAGGCCCAGTTCACACAACATATGTGTTAATCATAATAGCAGTAATATACAGAATTGCATATATTTATCTTATTTGCAGGTTTAGTTTATACTCTATTTACTTTTAATGTATTTATTGTACTTTGTATATTTATATTGCTACGTTTTACTGTCGGTAGAAGGATAGATGACCTTAATTCTTGCCAGGATCAATAAATAATTTAAGTGGCTTAATATTTTAATTACTTTTATATTCTTTATAGAGTTAACATTATCTGAGATAATCCTTGTCATTGCCTCAACATTTCAAATACTTGTACTTTTCTCAAATGAGAAGAGATTATTGTTTACGTTTTTCGTGATACTGAAAAGAGCATCATATATCAAAGCTATAATACAGCAATATTTCTTTGAAAAGTTGACTATCTGTACTACGAAATATGTAAATAACAACTGAAAGTAGTGACAGCAATGTTTCGTAAGGAGAGAGAAAGATATGATATTTTTTACTGAAGGTAGCGTAGTCATTACGCTAAATTAACGTCACGACTGGTGCAGTTGGTAAAGAAAACAGTATGTTCCACTTGAGAACGCTGCATATTACTTCCAAACGGCAATACTTCTATTTACTCAACTCTCGATCCTCCTCAAAAACGTCAATAAAACCACGTTAAAGTTCAACCTGGGGAACAGAAATATAAGAAACGTGTCCCCCATCTGCTCGAGGCTGGTCATCACAGTGTATCTTGGAGCACATCCATTTGCATTCAAAATGCCTGGTTTAGGGCGTCATAACTAATATTAACTGTAGGGCTACGTAAATGAACAGGAAACACAAACACAACAATTCAAAACTTTAATCGCCTTCAAAATTGTAATATACAGTGCGATCCAAATAAACCTGAACCATTTCAATAGGCCATAACTTTTGTACCAATAATACGAGGACTGTTCAAGAATGATCATAATTTTTACGGTCATAATTTTTCACACTAAAATTCAATCTTATTATATTGTGTTAGCTTAATGTGAAACAAACACGCCGTAGTAGTTTCATTGTTGGTAATCCTGGTCCCCGCCTGTGAGAACCAGGCAAGTTCAGACATGTTCAGTATCGCCTACCGCTACAATGGAGGTAACAAGCGAGGAGCAATATGCGGCTTTGAAATTTTGCTTTCGTCTCAAGAAATCTTCAGTTGAGGCCTATGCAATGTTACAGGAGGCCTATGGAGAGTCTGTTCTTCCCTACAGCACAGCTCGAAGGTGGTTTAAAATGTTTAAAGAGCGGAGACAATCAATTTCAAAGGAAGGTGGACCCGGTGCTCCAGTTACTTTTCTTACGGAAGAAAACATCAACACTGCTGCTGCCATTGTGAGAGAGGATCGACAAAATACCTTAAGATCACTTTCTGAAATACTGAACATTTCATTGAGTGCCACCCACACGTTGGTGACAGAAACATGACACATGAGACGTGTTTGTGCGCGATGCGTTCCAAGACTGTTGCCCAAACAAAAGGACATTCCGCATGCAGGCCTGCATGCACTTAAAGTTGATGTCAGAGAAAGATCCGGAGTTTCTTTCAAACGTAATCACTGCTGATGAAACTTGGCTACATCATTTTGATCCTGAGAGCAAACAGCAAAGCTCAGTGTGGAAATCTCCTCCATCACCAACCCTCACAAAAGCAAGAGTGGTTGCATCTGCTGGGAAAGTTATGGTCATCTCATTCTTTGATATTCATGGAATGGTTTATCAGCATGTTGTACCTGCACACACATCAGTAACTGGACAATACTACAGGGATGTCCTGAAAACATTGCAAGTCCATATCAGGCGCTAAAGACCACATTTGCGTAAAGCAGGCTGTATGCTGTACCACGATAATGCGCGGCCGCATATTGCCAATGTTGTTGTTGAATATCTTGCAAAACTCAAAGTGAAGTGCATCCCTCACCCTCCCTATAGTCCGGATTTGGCTCTATGTGACTTTTTTCTATTCCGTAACTTGAAGAAACGCCTTCGTGGGAGGCATTATCCATCATCAGAAGCAGTGGTGAAGGCTGCGGAGGCGATTTTGAAGGATCTCTCAAAAATGGCTTCCAGCATGTCTTTGAAGACTGACAGAAACGCTGGGACAAGAATATCGCATTCAGGGGAGACTATTTTGAGAAGGACCATCAAAAGTTATGAGGATGAGTAAAGGTATGTTGTCAAAAGAAACTGTGATCTTTGTTTACTGAACAGCCTCGTACCTTACGATCCTGTATTGATAGTATACCGTGGAGTTCTGAAAGACTTTACGTGTAGTGTTGCCAATGGAAGCCCAAAACCTCGAATGTGCTGTCTCTTTCCCTTTGCTTAGAGCAATATTTAAATTGCCTAACCCTTTCCTCCAATCTCATTGGGCGAGAGCATTGATTAAAATGCTTATACATTTTGAAAACTTCCTTTCTGATTGAAATGAATTGTAAATTCCCACTAGAAATAACGTTTCTGATGCTGTTTCGTATGCAACGCTAAGGTAATATAAGAGAGGTAGCAAATTCATTTTGTTAAAATGTTGAGAGAGAAAAGTCTCGCTTCAGATCTGATTGTTGTGTATTATTCACTCTTGTACGATCAAAGATGGTCAAGTTCCCATTCTGCTGTTTCTTACAAACTCCTAGTTTCTACAATAAATTCCTTTATGAACCTGGCGTGTAGAATTGCCTGAACCCGTTTCTATAAAGCTATTTATGGCTTGTAATAAAGTGTTCGGAAAACAAGTTTTATATTTTTAGACTTGTTAGGAAATATAGTTATGGTTCAAGAAGTCATGTGCCTGTTCCAACTCAATATGGAGTTGCAAAAGTTCTGGTAATAATATTCAGTTGTTTCACTGTTGCCAATTCTATTTATTCGTTTTTTTCACTTAATACAAAGAGAACGGAATTTCAGACTTCACATAGAGATCAGACTAAAAACATTTGACTATCACTTAAAAACTACTGTGTTCCCATATTCCTCTGTAACCACAGGAACAGTAACAATAAGATAATGTTTATCTCAACATAAAGTAGAAAGAGGAATAGTACAAGAGTAGATGAAGTGACATCAGAGTTCTGACGTGCTGGACTCACCCTATTTCCTGTAAACATATCCAGCCATCATTATTTCTCAAAGAGTTTATATACCAAAGTTTCGTAAAGACGATCAGTTCATTTGGCCTGAATGTGAACGCGATTGTCTTGCAACAACGGATACATGGAGTAGACGGGTCAAAGATACACGTGCACTGTGAAAGTAGCCAGTCCACTCCGTCAATTTAACTGAAAACGTATGTTCAGTGTTGCCTTATATAAACTTTATAATTTATTTTAAATGTTAATCTGATATATTTTTGAATTTTAAAAATTAATTTTATTATTCTATGCCAAATTCTCCATACGATGCAATTTCAAATACAATTGTTGTTTTATTCTATTGACAAAATACGTAACTACAATGCACAAACCTATCATATAATTTTGTTTTACTAGCCTCGGCCTAAAATAAAATGATTTTTGAATTGTGTCATTTGAAACTTCTATTTTTTGAAATTTTATATAGTTTTAAAAACTATTCAAAAGAGTATAATAGTTATATGAATGATTTAATTAATTGTGTTTTGGAATTCTACGAGGGTGAGTCAAATGAAAACGTTAAATTTGTAATAACAAATCGCTATTTCGCGCCGTTAACCTGTAAGTTGTTGAGCGTGCTACAAACAGCGTGATGAATGGCCTGTAGGTGGCAGCATAGTGCAGATGCACACATACCGTCACAGTATCAGTATAAAGATGGCCGCCCCACTTGCGGCTTGCACCAGGGAAGAACAGCGTCCTGTTATTCGGTTTTTGCGTAGTGAAGTTGTGAAACCTATTGAAATTCATCGACGAATGAAGGTTCAGTACGGTGATGGATGTTTGTCACAGCAGCAAGTCTACGAATGGAGTAGGAAGTTCGTAAATGGTGTGACTTAAGTAGAAGATGCTCCACAACGAGTTGTGACTCCACAGAACATTGCAGCAGTTGAAGCCATAGTGAAGGAAAACTGCCGAGTGACACTGAATGATATTGCTGCATGTTCACAGATTAGTCATGGGTCAGCACACCACACGATATGCTCCAGTTTTACAAAGAGTCTGCAAGATGGGTGTCACGGCAACTGACTCCTCACCTGTTGAAGCTTGTGAAGAACTTCTTCGGCTCTTTGAACGGGAAGGTGATGGCTTCCTTGCAAGAATCATTACTGGGGACGAAACCTAGGTTCACTTCCACCAACCGGAAACGAAGAGAGCGAGCATCACATATCACCAAAACCAGAGAGGTTTCGAGCAGAACTATCAGCAGGGAAGGTTATGCTGACTCTCTTTTGGGACCAAAAAGGCGTCATTTTGGAGCATTAGTGGTCCCAGAGGGACCACTGTCAGCAGTACATCATACACACATCTCCTAAAAATCATCTGCGGCCTGCAATCAAATCAAAGTGACGTGGATTGCTGTCAGCAGGTGACAATGCAAGGTCCCACACTGCCCGTACAACAGTTGCAGCAATCACAGAACTGCATTTTGAGTGTCTTCCTCATCTACCATACTAACCAGACCTTGCCCCAAGTGATTTTCATATGTTTGGACTACTCAAAAAGCAATGGGAGGAAAGAAGTTCTGTTCTGATGAGGAGGTACGCCACGCGGTGCATGAGTGGCGGACTACCAAAAGCATTTTTTCTTAAGGCATTTATGCACTTTGTAAGTGCTGGAGGACCTTCATTGAACGTGGGGCAGATCATATTGAAAAGTGATACAGCTTTGTACCACTTCTGCACAATAAATCATATTTAAAAAAATATTCAAGGTTTTCATTTGACTCACCCTCGTAGAATAAATTTCAGAAAAGCTTAATATAAAGTTCATCCTCAGAAAACTGAATATGTCAAAAAAACGAGAGTGGGTCAAAAAGTAATGTCTCCTATCTTTTTCCCTTAAATAAGTAAGTTATGTGAAAACTTTGAATTTGGCGCAATTCCTCAAACCTTCTTCTCCATTCCCCTGCAGTAGTAACTTCCCAAGTCAACAGGTGGCAGCACTGCATCCTCTTGCAAAATTGCTGACATCGAAATTCGTATTAGACAGCGTTCTGTGATTGAATTTTTGACTGCGGAAGGTGAAACGCCAATTCGTATTCACATAAGGCTAAAAGATGTGTATGATGATGCAACGGTGGATGTCAGCACTGTTACACGGTGAGTTCGTCGCTGTAACGAAGCTGAAGGGCAAACACCATTGGCAGATGAAAAGCGAAGCGGCAGGCCGGTGACTGCAGTGACTCCATGCAACATTCAGTCGCCGGGTAACAACAGGTGAAATGTGTCGCATTACCTCCCTCAGTGAAGGCAGTGTGATGACGATTATTCAACAACTGGGTTACTCAAAATTTTGTTAACATTGGGTACCAAGAATGTCAACCACCCAAAACAAAGAAACAAGGAAAACAATAGCCTCCGAACACTTGCAGCGCTTCAATTTCGATGGAGATGAGCTTCTGGAAAAAATTGTTACTGGAGACGAAACGTGGGTTCATTTTTTTGAACCTGAATCAAAGAGGCAGTCAATGGAATGACATCACACAACGTCATCGAAGAAAAAAAAGTTCAAATCTCAGCGGTCGACAGGCAAAGTTATGGCGACAGTGTTTTGGGATGCAGAGCGTCTGCTTATGATTGATTTTTTGGAGCAGGAATGCACAATAAATTCTGTCCAATACGTCAGATCTCTCAAAAAGCTGAAAGCACGTCTTCGCCGAGTTCGCCCAACAAAAACTATGGCGGATGTTCTTCTTTTGCATGACAATGCAAGACCACACACACCAGCCGTTACACCACTGCAGAAATTGAGAAATTGTGATGGCAAGTCTTACCTCACTGCCCTGGCACCATCAGACTTCCATCTGTTCCGGCCACTAAAGGAAGCTCATCATGGGATTCATTTTGAAGATGAGGAGGCTGTGAAAACGTCCGTGCGTCAGTGGCTTAGGAGCAAGACCGTGTGTTTTACCACACTGGAATACATGCCCTAGTTAAAAGGTGGACCAAAACTGTGGAAAAGGACGGAGATTATATTGAATAATGACAAATTAATCGTCAATATTGTAGTTTTCAAGCTATGTAAATTGGATTTAATTTTCTTGGCAACTGAAAGAGAAAAAATAGGAGGCATTACTTTTTGACCCAACCTCGTATTTGAAAAGAAAAATTTTAGAATAACAAATATTTCACTCTGTTTCAACATAGATTTTATGAGATGAATTTCGGTACTTATAATATAATAAGACAAAATACATTTTAAAGTTACGTCCCTTCGTCAAATACAAAAATCAGTTTCTGGAAGGTTCATATGAACACTTACTATGAGCAGTTTTATTTTATAAAAGGTGTTGTAGCAGGGTGATTAAGTGTAAAGGCTTAAGTTGGCTGTACTGCTTGTTATTCCCTAGTAGCGCTGTAATCCCGATGAATAAAAACCATGTCTCACACCATTAATAATGAAGCGACATCATTCGGGTCACGTGACACTCTCTGCCTCCCCAATTTTCTGACTCTGCAGCATCTCCTTCAATAAACGTGATCTGAATGTACTTGTGGTCATTCTCACACATACATACAGTCTCGATATCCTCCGGGCCATGTTCATATCTCGTTATCTCTTAAATCAGCTAATCGTCTTTTCATTTGTCACCACGTCACCAGGGCAACCAACTGTAAAGACTGTAGCTTTGCTTTTTGTGAAGTGATATGTGATAATGACTATAAGCATGAAGCACATATCCAATTAGAGAGAAAATTAACATTTATCAGACTACTCGAAAGGATAAAACTGTCGCTTTTTGCCAAATTTTGACATGTACTCTCCCCTTAGGTCTGTTGCAGCACCTGCAGTTCATTTAACTCTTTCTGTTTCAATGTTGCAAGTACAGTGCGATCCATATAAACCTGGACCATATAAACCCGAATTTAATGTCATGTTGGCACGTTGGCCATAGTAGCTCAATGGTTTAGAGCGGCTGGACGGAGACCAGAAGATCCGTGGTTCAAATCCCGACTATGGCATGGAATTTTTCAGTCTGGCTCTACCGTTTCATAATCTTTAGGATGTTCAGTGTCAATAATAAAAAGTTTAATGTAGCCTTCTTCATTTTCTAGAGTTGGTAATGGCAGAAACCAACAGTAAAAGGAGTTGAGATTGAAAAACAATTGAATACAAGGTAATTTAGAATTTGTACTAAGATAAAAATAAGTGAATTTCGGGGATATTGTAAATGATTTACACAGTTTATTAAAGCGAGAATAAGCCAGCATATGACGACTTGGTACTTTACCAAAACCGTTAATTGTCGGGTCAGGTTTTGGACGTATATTCGCGTTGGAGGTGACGACACGAGTCACGAGGTGGTCCCAAGAGATATCGAAACTCACACCTGCGGTAGATGGAAAAGTGATAGGTACGAACGATATCCGCTCAGGGAATGTGATTGTTTGCATTAGCCGATTGTCACGTAGGAGTGATAGGATCTGGATGAGTCGATACGGCCGACCGACCATTGGCGATGCGATTTTGTCACATCTCTCTGTTGGAAAATTAAAACAAGCAAAATGTAATTATTTGCTATGAATTTTCAATGCTGATCCTTATCAAGGAAACACAAATCATATTATATCAAACTCGTGTATACAGAATCGACTATAACTTTTGTCTATCCTGGAACTCGCTTGGACTGTCAAGTGAAACACTGGGTCCAACATGAGATCCAGACATCAGTAACACTTACTTATTACAAATTACTATTTAAATAAAAAAATTTAATGATTGCCATTCTAACTTCTAAATAAAGAGATCCAGATTTGATTCCCGGTTGGAGAATGCGAATGTTTATTTAGCTAGAATGTCTGTATGCTTGCGTGTAAATGTCACTTTTTGAAGATAAACTCACACAAAAAATTCCAAAAATAATACAATGGTAAATGAATGAATGAACAGTCTGACCTTAAATGTTAAATTTATTAAATGTTAAAGGCCATGTAGGGGCTGTAAAATAGACAACGTGAAATATTTCCATCGTATTTTCCAAATTTTCTTATCTTAAATTATTATTGCAACATAATTTGAGCCCACATTAACTCAACTGGATTGTTCTGGCGGTGCTAAGTGGGAAGGTGATTTATAATACCTCGAGCTTCATTTCAATTGCAAGTTGATCAAGCTGATACACTTTCCCTGGTTTTTAAGCGGAAAAACAATTGAATAATACTGCTTTGAACTCTCTAGAGTAAATAGAGATTACGTACGATTTATAAACAAACATGTAGCGTAACAAATCACCATTGTACAAGGCAGCAGGAAGTGTATTGTTTGTTCTTGCTCAAAGTTAACAAACACCTTGGCTTATTCAAAGCAATTCTTTTATCACGTCATGTTAAATGCTTGCGTTTCAGTTCTGAGTAATTACAAATATACGAGGGCAACGATCAATAAAGAACGATCACTTTTTTTTTTTTTTTTTTTTTTTTTTTTTTTTTTTTGACAACGTATGTTTAGTCATCCTCATAATTTTGATGGTGCTTCTCAAAATAGCCTCCCCTGAATGCGATGTACTTGTCCCAGCGTTTCTGTCAGTCTTTAAAGACATGATGGAAACCAGTTTTGAGAGATCCTTCAAAATCGCCTCTGCAGCCTTCACCACTGCTTCTGATGATGGATAATGTCTCCCACGAAGGCGTTTCTTCAAGTTAGGGAATAGAAAAATGTCACATGAGGCTAAATCCGGACTATAGGGAGGGTGAGGGATGTACTTCACGTTGATTTTTGCAAGATATTCAGCAAAAACATTGGCAATATGCGGCCGCGCATTATCGTGGTGCAGCATCCATCCTGCTTCACGGAAATGTGTTCTTTTGCGTCTGATATGGACTTGCAATGTTTTCAGGACATCCCTGTAGTATTTTCCAGTTACTGATGTGTGTGCAGGTACAACATGCTGATAAACCATTCCATAAATATCAAAGAATGAGATGACCATAACTTTCCCAGCAGAAACAACCACTTTTGCTTTTTGGGGGTTGATGATGAAGGAGATTTCCACACTGAGCTTTGCTGCTTGCTCTCAGGATCAAAATGATGTAGCCAAGTTTCACCAGCAGTGATTACGTTTGAAAGAAACTCCGGATTTTCCTCTAACATCAACTTTGACTGTACGTTACCTCCATTGCAGCGGTAGGCGATACTGAACATGCCTGAATTTGCCTGGTTCTCACAGGTGGGAACCAGGAGTACCAACAATGAAACTGCTACGGCGTGTTTGTTTCACATTAAAATAACAGAATATAATAAGATTGAATTTTAGTGCGAAAAATTATGACCGTAAAAAAATTATGATCATTCTTTATTGAACAGCACTCGTACATACACACATACATGCCAACGAATAATAATATCCGTTACAGTGCTTACGTCACGATTCATTGTTGTAATATAATGGTATCTACTTTATTTATTTATATTAGGAAAACTATTTGAGCTAAAAATATAGGTATTTGTGGTTATGTTGGATACATTACTCTCTACCTTCCTCATGGATCAGTGTATTAAGAGAAACTGTATTCTTTTAAAGAAGTCTGGCGCATGCGCATGCAGCCAACACGAGAAAGACATGTAGCCAACCTCTGCAAAAATGCTCCAGACATCTGCCCTACACCGGTACAAAAGGACATGTGGATGCGATCAGTGCAGGTCAGTTTTGGAAGCAAAAGTGACAATTGTACTGTTTGTTCTGTGCATTCTTAAAATATTTAAGATTCGTTCAGTATGTTGTTGAAAATCGGAAAATGGCTCGACAAATCAGTAAAATGTATGAGCTCATAAACTGGTTTGGCTACTGCCGCGAATTGTGCCCGAGTTTACCAACAAATGTTAAAATCGACATTAACAAATGTAACATAAAAATTGTCACAGCGCTAACACTATTTAGGTACCACTTTGTGTTAGTTTGCTAATGTAATTTAGGGACAAGCAAAGACTGTTGGCAGCATTGCATTCAGTGGAGAAACAAGGATAGTTTGGCTGCAATGAATTCTTCACTATGGCTACATACGCAGTAAGGAAATAAACAAACAATTAATAACGTTAAAAGAATACCCTCCAGCACCAAATTGCACTAAAAAGTAAAGAAATTACATTAAAAATTACGGTTGTATATAAAAACATCAAAGAGTGTGAAGGGCTTAGAAAAAAATCGCCGCGTCGCATATTAGAAAAAAGAGCCGGATATTTTAATAAATGTTATAACTACAAATGTATCACTGGATAGTACACAAATGTAAACAAAGACAAAACACTATCAATACTCGCATCACTGAACAAAAGACTGTTTTCAGTAAATCAAATGGCAGGTCAGGAGATGGCGTGAGTATAGACAATTAATTGGGTCAAAGAAACGTAACTACTTAACTTGATGATCAAGCTGTATAGATCTGTGCTTCTATTTTCACCTGGTTTGATTCCCGAAAACACCTCGAACATGAGCGATCTGTATCAATCTTTCCCCTTTATACAACTATTTATCTGTTACATTCCTAGAGCTAAGACAAGATCGCATTTAAGGTGTAATTTCCAATTGTGACGTATTTATCGTCTTGTACGTGGACGTGACGTGGCACAATGCGATCGGAGAAGCCAACTTTCCACCCTCGGATTCAATTACTAAACAGCATTCCTTGCGATGAAGGAAATCGGTTTGAGGGTTGGAATCAGTTATTTTCCTCTCGGGTGATCGCAATGATGAGATCAGAGATCAGAGTCGGTCCAGATGCGAGGCAGGGAAACCATAAAGGATGCCAGCTGGAATTCACCAAAAGAATGGAATCTCGAGTTTCTTGTCCACGGTTTCATTTACATCATCTCTCAAGTATTTGAAATATGTAACATTTATACCTATCGTCTTGGGTGGCGCTTTCTTAAAGAGAAACTAAATACAAAAAACATTACCTTTATACTCTTTTGTGCTGAAAAAAAGCGAACTTCTTTTCTAGCAGCCGGTCCGCTCTTTGGAGTCCACTGTTTCGACTGTACTTTTGTTTCGGGCGTATAATGATGCATCCAAGTTTCATCTACAGTAATTAATTGGCGCCAAAACTCGGATTTATTGCGCCAAAACTGCAACAACAGAGCGATGGAAATGTTCATGCGAACACGTTTTTGGTCTGACGCGAGCAAACGCGGCACCCAACGCACGGACAGCTTTCTCATGTCTAAATGTTGATTTAATATGTGACAAACACGTTCTTTTGACGTGTTCATAGCCTCTACTATCTCTCTCACTTTAATTCGGCGGTCGTCTAGCACATTTGGTGAACTTTGGCGATGCTTTTGTCGGTAGTTGGAGTTTTTAGGCATCCCGAGCGTTCATCGTCTCCCAAGCTCTTACGGTAACGTTTAAATTCAGCTGTCAAATATTTCATTGTGGTAAATGATGGTACAGAGTCCTCATACACAGAATCCAACTCATCTTTGATTTGTGTAGGCGTATTGCCTTTCAAAAACAAATATTTAATGACAGTTTGGTACTCGATTTTGTCCATTTTCATAAACACACTCACATCAACTCACTCAAATGACTGTTACATAACAACTGAGCGTCCAAAGTGGCTGAAACTTTGGTGAGTAACTGTCAACAGATGAACAACGAAATTCACTACTAGCTTTTATTTACGAGTGCTGCCATCTTCATGTTGAGGTCGGAAACTTTTCAGACAACCCTCGTAAATACTGCATTAAAATATTATGTAAAAGTTTTCAGTCTGGAAGTTTGCGAAATAGTGGGATGTTTACAAATGAGTTTAACAGTTAACTGGTGAAGTTCATCACTTCCTGAACAAAGCCATAGAGTGAGCATGACAGAAACATTGACTAACTTTATGCTAACCCGAGAAGCTCTGTTAACTTACTACAGTGTGACAAATGTCAACACGAATATTTTCAGACCCGTATGTTCGAAATAATAATATTTGTAAAAGTTATGTCATCTCAATTACTAACTTTGTAAAAAGTCTGAAAAGTTGCACAAGTCTTGAATTTTACACGCCACAGGCTACAAAACCACAACAAGAAATGGCAAGGAGATGAAAATAATAAAAAGAGAGTTATAAAGCAAAGAGGGATTCGTTTTATCAAGGGAAAGGATCGCTCTCAAGAACTCCTCAAGGCTTGCATACCTTTATTTGCTACAGCACAAATTATCGGCACGTCTGTTTAGAAGCAATTTACTTAATTCATGACCTGCAATCCAGGTGGCCATTATGTGAGCTATCGGCAAACAAAAGCAAAGCGCTCCCTAAGTTCAAACAACAGAGTCGGCCAGGCTAATAGTGACGAATAGCAGTGATTTTAAATGACATCCTTTTATCGTTCTTCTAGATATACAACAATGCTTATGGGCACCCCTAACAAGACAATATTTAATTTGCTAATGAAAAAATGTATTGTGTAATACATTCACCTGGCTTTTTCTACTACCCTTCTAAAAACTCATATGTTCTATTGTCCTTTGTTTTCATATTCCTTCAACGTTCTATCCGACAGATGCACATCTACTTGATAAGTCTTCGCAGATACAGATTTCCTACACAGTTTGTTGTAGGTCAAGAGCAACAGAAGAAGCTGGAGAGATTGTCAAATCTTTAAAACTCTCTCCAAAACATCGCTTAGACAAATGAAGGATAACAGCATTCAAAAGATTATAAACATTATTGAGAAGTTTATGCAAATAACATCAAATATCTGGAAATGGCTTGAAGCCACAAAATACATATATTATTTATTTATTTGTTTATTTATTTATTTATTTATTTATTTATTTATTTATTTATTTATTTATTTATTTATTTATTTATTTATTTATTTATTTATTTATTTATTTATTTATTTATTTATTTATTTATTTATTTATTTATTTATTTATTTATTTATTTATTTATTTATTTATTTATTTATTTATTTATTTATTTATTTATTTATTTATTTATTTATTTATTTATTTATTTATTTATTTATTTATTTATTTATTTATTTATTTATTTATTTATTTATTTATTTATTTATTTATTTATTTATTTATTTATTTATTTATTTATTTATTTATTTATTTATTTATTTATTTATTTATTTATTTATTTATTTATTTATTTATTTATTTATTTATTTATTTATTTATTTATTTATTTATTTATTTATTTATTTATTTATTTATTTATTTATTTATTTATTTATTTATTTATTTATTTATTTATTTATTTATTTATTTATTTATTTATTTATTTATTTATTTATTTATTTATTTATTTATTTATTTATTTATTTATTTATTTATTTATTTATTTATTTATTTATTTATTTATTTATTTATTTATTTATTTATTTATTTATTTATTTATTTATTTATTTATTTATTTATTTATTTATTTATTTATTTATTTATTTATTTATTTATTTATTTATTTATTTATTTATTTATTTATTTATTTATTTATTTATTTATTTATTTATTTATTTATTTATTTATTTATTTATTTATTTATTTATTTATTTATTTATTTATTTATTTATTTATTTATTTATTTATTTATTTATTTATTTATTTATTTATTTATTTATTTATTTATTTATTTATTTATTTATTTATTTATTTATTTATTTATTTATTTATTTATTTATTTATTTATTTATTTATTTATTTATTTATTTATTTATTTATTGATTTATTTATTTATTTATTTATTTATTTATTTATTATTGTTTTATTTATTGAAATGAGACTTAGCCACATTTTCATGCAGCAAGTTAAGTTCGCCTCTTACACTTTACTGTCATATAAAATTCATTCTTAAGAAGACTTCGCTCACATTTCACGGGGCCGCGCCGTGCCTGAGTGGTTAGACCACTCGACTCTCACCAAGGCGACCCGGTTTCCATCCCATGGGACTGCATGTGAGATTCGTGGTGGAGAACACGTGCTAGGGATGGTTTTCTCCGGTTTCCCCCGCCAGTACTCGTGTTCATCTCATTCATCAGTGCCGTATGTAGTAAAAGCATACGTGGCCTCAACGCTCTGCCGTGTAGTACAGGAGGAAAGAGCCACGCTATACGTACGATTACGAGAAAATACGAATAGCGACTTACCAGTTGAAGATATATAAGTATTTTAAAACTTAAGACAATAACAAATGCAGAAGATATGCATACTATACATAAGATTGTGTCTTTCTTTTAAGTTTCATCAATCATACAATGCATTTAAAATGAGGAAGACTTTCCCAGAGTATTTAAGACACACATCTTATTTCTCAAAAGCAGTAAGGTAAATTTAAAAAAAAAATGGCGAAAATTTTCAAATAAACGAAAGACTGAGATGGGGGAGACTTTTTAAGTATTTGTGATGCATCCTTAAAAATACTGAGCTTATATGCCAAGTTTGATATATAGCCGACATTTGTTTTTAGTCTTAGTGTTAAAACAGATAGTAGTTTCTCTGTTGCCAGTTGTAAGTAGTAGTATTGTATTCCACCCTCAAATTTATCGCATGGTTTCATCGAAAATACAGCTTCAGCTTCCTGAATTAAAAAACAAACAAAAACGTATTCTTAGAAACAATTAGTGTATCTGTCCCAATAAGGAAGTCGGCTAAGCACCATATTTGGTATTTAGCTCATGATATTCCAAAGATTCAACATAAACCTTTTCAGGAAAATTCCCTTACTCCTAACTGATGCAGTTTATATAAAACACAGTTTCTGACAATTCTTTGTTAATTGTTTGAAACTAATAAGTCGCTATTTTGCTGTTTCTCGCCCCCCACCTCGTGGTCATCCAAAAATATTGAATTCCAAAGCAATCACATGGCGACTCGCTTTATTTTGTACATCTGACTATAGCATTATAATATAATATAATTATTAATAATTATTAATAAATATTAATAATAATTATAATTATTTATAATAATAGTTTGTACGTGAATGGATAGAGAAAATCATATGAAGTAACATTTAAACTTGGAACTTTTTCAATTCAGAGAACTTCAAAATGTTTATTTACAACGATATGTTATTCCGAAAAGTTTTGGATTAAAAAGGACACTTTCTAGGAGTTAATGTGTCCTCAGATTTGACTTTATACACATAGATTTTAATATTATAGTTTATTAGCACTTTAGGAGTTGTAACTTTGAGATAACTTAATTTTTTCCCTTGTTTATATTAAAGTTTTAACCTTCCTTTTTGATATACGCGCCTTCATTAATATTATGAAAGGTTTGATTGGTGCTGTGAACAAATGAAGATTGCGTCTGAGAACTGTCAAATGAAAAGCTAGGTAGGAGATTAAAAACGGGGAAAATGCTGCGAGAATGCTATCATCCGTCATCAGGGAGACGGGAGATTGCGTTTTCTCCCTCAGGGCACTGTTGGGAATGGCGTTGGAGCAAATTTTCGCCCTGGAAGGGGGCGGGGAGGTTGGTCCCAGTTCGATTCTCTACTGGGAATTGAAGATACAACATGGCGTACAAATAATTCCCATGGGAATGCTGCGGGTCCTGCTGTTGCTGCGTTAGCAGACCTCTACCGGTTAACCTCTCTATGTAGTGGTGCACTCTCACATGGTTTTGAACACTAGACTGTTTATATTAATGCCAATTTGAGGTTTCCTGAATTTAAAAAAGGAAAAAGAGAAGCATTTTACAAAAAGCTCTTTGTGTGTCTGTTAGCATAACCTTAAAACGAAAAGACAGTGGGCACTTTAAACGAGGACCCCCCCCCCTCCACCTCACATAATTATTTAAATATAAAATGTTCTAAAAATAGTCAAACGGCTTTGATTAAATTGTCATATTTTAACATAATCCTGAATTTTCTGACAAGAACCTATAAGGTCCTCTTCATTCCAATTGATTGATTAATTGCATATTTACGTGAGATGTATTCATGCATTTTTATTGTAATTTTTTGTCTATCTCTCATGATTTATCAGTAATACAAAGTTTCAAAAATTCACGGAATATTTACATATAACTCTAAATGAACAATTCATTAATCTTTCAAATACTTTTATTCGACTATAATGTGTCTATCCAATCTCCTTCCTGTGTTATTCCTTGTAATATTTAAATATATTTATAATTGCAGAAATGAAAATGTTATAGAGAACTTTGATATGGAAATTCATTTGATGTCAGTAGTCATGGACTTTCATTTGACTTCAACAGTCTAACGTTACCTTGGATAAGTCAGATAAAGTTTATATGTATATTAAAAGCCATCTATATACTTATAATTAATTATAAAATAAAAACATAAATAACAAGAAAAATATAAATGGCCTGTGACAGTTAAAGAAACAAAAAAGAATTAAAAAGATAGTAAAATAATAAAGATTGTCTTGAAACCAGTGGTAGGCCAACGGACAAACGAGAGTGGGTCAAAAAGTAATGCCTCCTATTTTTTTTTCCTTAAATAAGTAACTTATGTGAAAACTTTGAATTTGTTGCAATTCCTCAAACCTTCTTTTCCAATCCACTGCAGTAGTAACTTCCTAAGTCAACAGGTGGCAGCACTGCATCCTCTTGCAAAATGGCTGACATCGAAATTCGTATTAGACAGCGTTCTGTGATTGAATTTTTGACTGCGGAAGGTGAAACGCCAATTCGCATTCACAAAAGGCTAAAAAATGTGTATGGTGATGCAACGGTGGATGTCAGCACTGTTAGACGATGGGTTCGTCGCTGTAACGAAGCTGAAGGGCAAACACCATTGGCAGATGAAAAGCGAAGCGGCAGGCCGGTCACTGCAGTGACCCCATGCAACATTCAACGAGTCGATGACATCATTCCTGGTGATCGCCGGGTAACAACAGGTGAGTTGTGTCGCATTACCTCCCTCAGTTAAGGCAGTGTGATAACGATTATTCAACAACTGGGTTACTCAAAAGTTTGTTCACGTTGGGTACCAAGAATGTTAACTGCCCAAAACAAAGAAACAAGGAAAACAATAGATTCCGAACACTTGCAGCACTTCAATTTGGAGGGAGAGGAGTTTCTGGGAAAAAAAATGTTACTGGAGGCGACACGTGGGTTCATTTTTTGAACCTGAATCAAAGCGGCAATCAATGGAATGGCATCACACAACGTCACCGAAGAAAAAAAAAATTCAAAACTCAGCGGTCGGCAGGTAATGTTATGGCGACAGTGTTTTGGGATGCAGAGGGTGTGCTTATGATTGATTTTTTTGGAGCAGGGATGCACAATAAATTCTGTCCAATACGTCAGAACTGTCAAAAAGCTGACAGCACGTCTTCGATGAGTTCGCCCAACAAAAACTATGGCGGATGTTCTTCTTTTGCATGACAATGCAATAACACACACCAGCCGTTACACCACTGCAGAAATTGAGAAATTGGGATGGTAAGTCTTACCTCACTGACCTGGCACCATCAGACTTCCATCTGTTCGGGCCACTAAAGGAAGCTCATCGTGGGATTCATTTTGAAGATGAGGAGGCTATGAAAACGTCCGTGTGTCAACGGCTTAGGAAGCAAGACCATGTGTTTTACCACACTGGAATACATGTCCTAGTTAAAAGGTGAACCAAAACTGTGGAAAAGGACGGAGATTATATTGAGTAGTGACAAATTAATCGTCAATAGTGTAGTTTTCAAGTTATGTAAATTGGATTAAATTTTCTTGGCAATTAAAAGAGAAAAAAATAGGAGACATTACTTTCTGACACACCCTCGGAAATGGTGTGTGACAGTTAAATAAATATATAAGAATTAAAAATATAGTAAAATAATAAAGATAGTTTTGAAACCAGTGGTAGGCCAACGGACATATTTGAAAAGTAACGTCACGCTATATTACTCCGCGTCTGGTCGGCATGGAAAGCAGACCAGCGTAGCGTTGCATGTTGGAAAGCCTCCAATGAATATAATAGGATTGGCCAAAGAGCACTAAGTTAATAGCCAAGAGGACAACGAAGTTGAGGAAGACGGATAGAACAATACAGGATGGGCTTTTTCCCCCCTCCAAAACTGAACATGTCCATCACTTGAAAATAATCAAAAATGAAAAAACGTATATCCATGGTATATTTTATCTCTTTCTTAGATGTAAGGCTGTAGATGGAGCTTTAAGAATTCTTAATCATATACTTAAAAACCACATATATAGTAGTTTAGGTTTTCAAATTAATAAGTAAAAATATTTGGACATGTTAAGTTTTGATAAAAAAAAAATGATGGACATATCCAATTTTTTTAAAAAAGAAAGCTCTTGCTAGTGAAAACTAAAACGCTCTTTTCTTTACTATTCACTGATATACGACTAATCAGAATAATCACTTTTTTTGGGACAACGTATCTTTACTCATTCGCATAATTTTGATGGTCCTTCTCAAAATAGTCTCCCCTGAATGCGATGCATTTGTCCCAGCGTTTCTGAAAGTCTTCAAAGACATGCTGGAAACCATTTTTGAGAGATCCTTCAAAATCGCCTCCGCAGCCTTCACCACTGCTTCTGATGATGGATAATGCCTCCCACGAAGGCGTTTCTTCAAGTTAGGGAATAGAAAAAAGTCACACGGGGCTAAATACGGACTATAGGGAGGGTGAGGGATGCACGTCACGTTGTTGCTATTATTCAGCAACAACATTGGCAATATGCGGCCGCGCATTATCGTGGTGCAGCATCCTGCCTGCTTCAGGGAAATGTGTTCTTTTGCGCCTAATATGGACTTGTAATATTTTCAGGACATCCCTGTAGTATTGTCCAGTTACTGATGTGTGTGCAGGTACAACATGCTGATAAACCATTCCATGAATATCAAAGGATGAGATGACCATAACTTTCCCAGCAGAAGCAACCAATTTTGCTTTTTTGGGGGGTTGGTGATGAAGGAGATTTCCACACTGAGCTTTGCTGTTTGCTCTCAGAATCAAAATGGTGTAGCCAAGTTTCATCAGCAGTGATTACGTTTGAAAGAAACTCCGGATCTTCCTCTAACATTAACTTTAACTACAGGCAGACCTGCATAGGAATGTCCTTTTGTTCGGGAATCAACAGTCTTGGAACACATTGCGCACAAACACGTCTCATGTGTAATATTTCTGTCACCAACGTGTGGGTGGCACCCAGTGAAATGTTCAGTATTTCAGAAAGTTATCTTTAGGTAATTCGTCGATCCTCTCTCACAATGGCAGCAGCAGTGTTGATGTTTTCTTCCGTAAGAGCAGTAACTGGAGCACCGGGTCCACCTTCCTTTGAAATTGATTGTCTCCCCTCTTTAAACATTTTAAACCACCTTCGAGCTGTGCTGTAGGGAAGAACAGACTCTCCATAGGCCTCCTGTAACATTGAATAGGCCTCAACTGAAGATTTGTTGAGACGAAAGCAGAATTTCAAAGCCGCATATTGTTTCTCGCGTGTTACCTCCATTATAGTGGTAGGTGTGTTGAACATGTCTGTAATTACCTAGTTCTCACAGGCAGGAACCAGGAGTACCAACAATGAAACTACTACGACGTGTTTATTTCACATTAAGCTAACAGAATATAATAAGATTGAATTTTAGTGCGAAAATTTATGACCGTAAAATATTCTGATCATTCTTTATTGAGCAGCGCTCGTAGTTTATGACAATAGGACGTTGGTAATTCCCGAGCCTTGTTGCTTTAATGGAAAAACAGAAGATTATAGATATTCGAGAGAGTTGGTTATATTTAAACAAACAAAATGGCAGAGTACAGAGAAATATGGTACACCATGTGTGCAGAATGGAATATAATAGGATTCCCCAAAGAGCATTAAGTTAAAAGCAAAGAGAACAACGAATTCGAGGAAGACGGAACAGTTCACTCATTGTCTGAACCTTGTTTGTGTGATGATATAGAAGAAATAATAAATAAATAGTTTGTGTAAGAATGAGTATAAGGGATGATGAAAATTGCAGACGCTATAGCCGCAAGCAGAAACCGCGCATGCGTAAATCACAGCCGGCGTTGGAATCAGCGATGCACATAATTGATTATAAACGTCTCGGTGTTGCAACGTCGCACATTTTGCGTAATTAATGTTAAACCGAAACTCTGGCAAAATGCTCAGGGGGCCTTGATGAATCCACAACTACGTTCCCTGGAAAATATTAACACTGTCTCGTCTGTTTTCCTAACTTCAACACAAAAAATGCAATTATGTAATAGAATTATGGTAAAACGACATTGCTCTGCCACGTATAGTAAGTACGAGAAGTACTGTATCTCAGCCAAAATGACGATGACGAAATGTCACAGGAAATACAGACATTATGACTCCTTGAAACAAAACAAAAACGCATTTTAGAAAAAAGTCTGGGTATGTCTAGAGGCAATCTTTATTCGCGTCATTTGTTTTATAATTCCGTGAATTTAGTTTTATTAACTGTCGTGTTTTTTCGCACTATATGACTAGTATTATCGTGTTAATTTCACTATATTTATTTGTTATTGTTCTCATTAAAATTATTAAATATGGGCAAAAGCTATTCAATGTAATAATGAAAGATTAATGTGTTCTATAAATTACATTTGTACATTTTTATCAGTACTTGTAATTCTTATTCTTTGAAAATGAATTAGAATTCGACCGATTGAAAAAGAAAATAATATTAATGAAAAAGGAACATAGTAAAGCATAATGCCAAATATCTGACGAAGTAAGGTAAGTTTCTTGTATCTCAATCTACGAAAGTACAGTATAGTATTTCGATGTGTTTATAAAACTAATTTTTAAGGATACGGCCACAATACTTTAGCAAATACCGTCCCCTCTTATTATCCATCGGTTTTTGGAATTAACTGAAGTGATTGGTCACGAATGTAGAAGTATTTTTGGACTTATTGTATCCTTTCGATTGAGTGTAGCATGTCGGTCTGCTGTACAAAATTCAGAACATTCTTTGCTGAATATTTTTTATTATATTATTAATGTCTTTATGCCAAGTCGTACTTTACAAGTTGCTTCAGCTTCCATTTTACTTTTGGTGTCTTCATCTGCATTACCATTGTTTGTGGTGCTGCGACGTAGTTCTGGCTTGGCGGGCGAACTTCAATTGTCATCGCTAAAGGCCTTCGGTTAATCCAATTTCGAACGACCGGCTTTTGGATAATCGACGCTCTGGTCTCCCTGGTATTAGAGGCAGTTTCCGCCTCGATGGTTTAGACTGCAGAATCTTATTTCATCGCACCTGTGTTACGATTTTCTTAATTATATCAAATTTATGTAGCTTTTATGTTATTAAATATGTGATTAAAAGGAGATACAAAGATGTAACGTTTAGCTTACTGTAATTATCGTTACAACTGCTGGACCATTGCGATTCAGAAGTCTTCCACCATTAAAGTCTTTACAGAAAAGTGTCACCTAGAGGAGTATAGTGCTAGCTTAAACCTTATCTCACCTAAACCTAATTATAAAACACCGTATTAAAATTCACATCTGCTGTTAAACCCTGCTATAGCGAGCAGGTCGCAAAATACGACGGGGGGGGGGCCAAAAAAACCGGACTCCGAGGGCGCTGCCACTCGTAGATGTAGTGCAGGTCTCTCACGTTAGATGGTGTTAGTAGAGACGTTCACGAAACAGCTGTGAAGACGACGTCAGTGTAGAGCTGAACGTGCAAGTGTGGTATTGTGTTTCTCTGACTGTTGGCGGGTTACCTCTGCGAGTCGTTATGGCAAAGAGTGTGTGCGAAATTTTGTTTCCTGCTTAAACAAAAACGCAATGGAAACACACCAAATGCTACAGGAAGCTTTCCAGGAGGACGATATGAGCCGCACACAGGTTTTCGAGTGGTTTGGGCGCTTTAAACGTGGTGAGATGTGTGTTGAAGACCAAGCTCATTCTAGACCCCCTTCAACATCGCGAAATGAGGAGAACATTGAAAAGGTCCGCCAAAAGATCAACGAGGATCGTCGCCAAACGATCGACCAAATTTTAGCAGCGACAGGAATAAGTTGGAGCACGTGCCAGCGGATTTTGAGAGAGGATTTTCACCTGAGACGCGTTGCTGCTAAATTTGTTCCGAGCCTTCTCACACAGGAGCACAAAACCATCCGCATGAATGTGTGTCAGGACTTGAAAACAGAGATTGCACGTGATCCAAACTTCTTGAACAAAGTCATTACAGGGGATGAGAGTTGGTGTTACGGGTATGACCGAGAAACCAAGCAAGCGTCAACTCTCCCAGACCAAAAACAGCAAGGCAAGTGAGGTCAAATGTGAAGACGATGATCATTGTCTTTTTTAATGTTCGTGGAATTGTGCATCGGGAATTCGTGCCCCCTGGCCAGACTGTTAACCAGCACTTTTACTTGGATGTTTTAAGGCGTCTGCGAGAGGATGTGAGGAGGAAACTCCCGGAACTTTGGCGATCAGGTGACTGGTTTCTGCATCACGACAACGCTCCAGCACACACGGCCTTACGAGTGACATCTCAGAGGTGGTCTGTCGTGCCCCACGCACCATATTCGCCAGACCTAGCCCCGTGCGACTTTTCCCTATTTCCACGAATGAAAAACAAAACACTAAAAGGGGAGCTTTATGACGATGTGTAGGCGGTAAAAACAGCTTCGCAAAGGGCACTGGACAATATCAAACCTGAAGAGTTCCAAACATGCTTTCAACAGTTGAAAAAGAGACTTGACAAGTGCATTTCATGTAATGGAGAGTATTTTGAAGGTGACTGAAGTAATTTTTTAAAAAGATTCATCAATAAAGTTTGTATGACAACAATCCGGCTTCTTTTGAGTCCTCACTCGTACACTCAGGCTGTACTTAGCCTGCCAGCATCTCGGTCACACGTTCCGTTGATGTTTTACATGCTTTTGTGTGATTCGAAGGATATTTCATTTGTTATTTGGAACAGTTGGCTGTGCGAAATTACAATATTTCCCTCATATGACGTCATCCTATATTGAATATTGTCACCCTGGTGGTAGGCTCGCAAAGCCGATGAAAAATGATGGCCGATCGTTACCGGAAGTGAGAGACAGTTGAGCGTAGTTGTAGAGAAAATAAACAGTTTAAGGTTAGCTAGCAAACTGTAATGGTGACGAAAGTATTTGCTAGGAAAATAAAGTGTAGTTTTTGTGTTTCGTAACCTCGTTTTATTATTTCACGAACCCACAAAGTCACAATATGTTAAAGTCGACCAATTAGATTCATGAAATGATACACAACGACAAATATTTTATCACACTCTTAGATATGATAACAACATATTTTGCATATTTACATCTCACAGATCGTCGACTGTTAGCGCGACCTTCAAATGTCAAAATGGCTGAAAGGTTTGTATGCCGTGACTTGTGAGGTTATGTTTCATGCATGTGCTAATGTGATTTAGGTAATCAAATAACTTGTCTTTTTGCTTTCTAAAGGTTTTTATTTTCGTGAAATATTCGTGAACTGATCGTAATTTCAAAACAACTCGTGGCATTACGTATGATAAGAGGTAAATAGAAAGATTTAGTAAATAGCTCAATGTCTAATAACTTCATTAAGAAGATAATGCAATGACTTCCTCAATGGATTCTTTAAAGCCAACCAACAATATTAGATAAGCTAGCTAATGTATGTTAAAGCAGCTTCCATTAACACGAAGTACATACAAGAATATGCTTTTGTAATAATAGTTTTTTAAAGAATGGTTAGCGAATATCATATGAATGTAACACATGAGACAGTTATACTCTATGTTTACGCTCCTGAAACACGAGCCTGCGTGTCCATCTATTGTTTTGATGGTCACGTGTTCAAGCGTTTTCCGAGCCACAGCTTCCTGGAATTTCGAGTATAAATACAAAAGTGGCGACAGTTTACCTTTCAACAGATTAGCGGACGTGAGTTACTGATACATGCAGTGATTAATAATACCAGGACTGTTCAATAAAGAATGATCACAATTATTTTGGCTACGTACCTTTACTCATCCTCATAATTTTGATGGTCCTTCTCAAAATAGTCTCCCCTGAATGTGATGCACTTGTCCCAGCGTTTCTGTCAGTCTTCAAAGACATGCTGGAAACTATTTTTTGAGAGAACCTTCAAAATCGCCTCCGCAGCCTTCACCACTGCTTCTGATGATGGATAATGTCTCCCACGAAGGCGTTTCTTCAAGTTAGGGAATAGAAAAAAGTCACATGGGGCTAAATCCGGACTATTGGGAGGGTGAGAGATGTACTTCACGCAACAACGTTGGCAATATGTGTCGTGGTGCAGCATCCAGCCTTCTTCACGGAAATGTGGTCTTTTGCGCCTGATATGGACTTGCAATGTTATCAGGACATCCCTGTAGTATTGTCCAGTTACTGATGTGTGTGCAGGTACAACATGCTGATAAACCATTCCATGAATATCAGAGAATGACATGACCATAACTTTCTCAGCAGAAGCAACCACTTTTGCTTTTTTGGGGGTTGCTGATGAAGGAGATTTCCACAATGAGCTTTGCTGTTTGCTCTCAGGATCAAAATGATGTAGTCAAGTTTCATCAGCAGTGATTACGTTTGAAAGAATCTCCGGATCTTCCTCTAACATCGACTTTAACTGCATGCGAATGTCCTTTTGTTTGGGAATCAACAGTCTTGGAACCCATCGCGCACAAACACGTCTCATGTGTAATGTTTCCGTCACCAACGTGTGGGTGGCACACAATGAAATGTTCAGTATTTCAGAAAGTGATCTTAAGGTAATTCGTTGATGCTCTCTCACAATGGCAGCAGCAGTGTTCATGTTTTCTTCCGTAAGAGCAGTAACTGGAGCACCGGGTCGACCTTCCTTTGAAATTGATTGTCTCCGCTCTTTAAACATTTTAAACCACCTTCGAGCTGTGCTGTAGGGAAAGACAGACTCTCCATAGGCCTCCTGTAACATTGTATAAGCCTTAACTGAAGTTTTGTGGAGACGAAAGCAGAATTCCATAGCCGCATATTGTTCCTCGCGTGTTACCTCCATTACAGCGGTAGGCGATACTGAACATGTCTGAACTTGCCTGGTTCTTACAAGCGGGTACCAGGAGTACCAACAGTGAAACTACTACGGCGTGTTTGTTTCACATTAAGCTAACAGAATATAATAAAATTGAATTTTAGTGCAAAAAATTATGACCGTAGAAAAATTATGATCATTCTTTGTTGAACAGCCCTCGTATTTAGTCGTACTTACCATCAATCTAATATTGCATTAGATGAAAATCCGGTAGAAAGGGTAGACTTAGGAGTAAGGTTGAATAACAATGGAAAGTGAGGAGCACACAGGAGAAATACTGAAGCAAAAGGAAGGGTGGCAATGAATGTGATAAGAATATGCAAATATAAGCTGGAAATGACAACCAAGTTGTTAGAAAGAATTTACAAAGCACTAGTTGAATCCAAAATGTTGTATGTAGTGAAGATCTGGGGGGGGGGGGGCACAGAGGTAAACAAAACGGTAGACCAAAACTACAGAAGGCTTTGTAAAGAGCTACTAGGCTTACCAAGATCAGCATCTAGGGAAGTAGCTTTAGTAGAATTAGGAAAGACAAGAAGAAATGGAATAATAATAGAAAGATTAATATCATTTTGGTATAGGTGTGATGCCGTATTTATCAGCCGTATGATTGAATACGATTTTAACAATGAATAAAATGATAATGAGATTATGATGAGCAAGTAAGGTGAAAGAATTTAAGATAATGAATAGTACAGATGGATAAGTTCATGAAACGAAGCAACAGCATTTAAATTCAATTACTAGAATTCGAATAATTATTTTAACCCAGAGCTATATAATAAAGTTGCTGGTCTATATGGATGAAAATGTTCCGTCGAAAGGCTGTGGTCACGGGAGGGTCGTTACCTGGGTCATTAGTAGACCGGTCCAAACCTGGCCCAAACCAGTATTTCGGGGAAATGTCCGCGCGGTTGTAGCTCGCTAACTAGAGTTTTTCAGAGAAATCCAGCTGGAGGCGAGGCTATATCTGTTTTGGTAAGGAATATTAGGTTTTAGCGTCGGTCTTCTAGTCTGAGACGTGATACCGTGTAGACGTGTTTTGCCTGCCGGGGACAAAAACGTCGGATTGCGCCGAGAAGTACAATCAGTAATGAGAATCTTATTAAGTGAACAAGATCTCCCAGCAGTTAATTAAGCGGCGAAGTATACTTTCAAAACAGTGTTAGTAATTTATTCCATCGCGATAGATTTCAGCAATTCAGTATAGTTTTAACGTGATAGTAGAAATCTAGAGTAATTCGATCTGAACGCGGCGGCAACTCCTGGTGAACTGTAAGCACGAAACGAACTGAATAGTAAAGCTGATACTATGAACTGTGTTGTTTTTATTTCGTCAACCTATCTCACGCATACCCTGTAGATAGCGTGGTCTCAGCTCTAATGACTAGCCAGGGCAAAGAATAGTCAACTCATAGAGCAATCTACTAGGCGACCAGATCACCGTGATCCAGGCTGCTAAGGTCACATCCAGAGTGGCTGATACCCGAGACAGAGTAGCAGCAGACCCAGCTGGAGGAAAAGGCTACAGGTGTTTGGCCAAAGAAGAAGGGGAAATTATGAAATTATGTATGAGACAGCAAAAAGGATTAAAGAACTCAAATAGTTAGTGGGTAGAGATAGGAGGAACTACGGAAACAACAGAAATACGAGATATGTGGAGAATAGAGGAAAGGAATACAGGCGATGTGGGTAAAATGTAGAATAGAAGATATAGAAAGGCCGGAAATATGGGGAAGTCTAGAAAATATGTAATCATTACAATTTTACAAACAAATAAAAGGAAATTGGGCACGAGAAGAATACGTTGGTAGACCTGGCAGGACGAGGCTAGCGTAGCTAACCGTAGCTCCATCTGGAATCTTTAGTGCATATCGTCATTTGGAGAGGCTCATCCTTCATCCGTTCCTCCCAGGTGTTACAACTTGCGGCCTTCTTGCGGTGATCCTTGTGTGTGTACTGTATAAGGGTGTGTCGTTAAGTTTTAATTATCACTCTTTAAAAATATGATAGAGAGTTTGTGTTGATATGTACTTGTTAGTTCTTCTCTAAGTAGTCAACATCCAGATTACGACATTTCTCACAGCGTTTCTTGACCTTCCGAATACCTTGACTGTAGAAGTCTGCAGAATTCGCTGTAAACCAGTCTTCCACTTCACTAATAACGTCATTTGTGTTGTCAACGGTTCCTTCATTTCCGAGAACAAGAAAAAGTCACTTGGAGCGAGATCGGGCGAATAAGGCGGATGCTATAAGGTCTCAAAGCCACATTCACTTGTTTTGTCAACTGTCAACTTGAGATGAATGAGCTGGTAGAGTGTCAGACAGAAGACGAACAACTTTGGAGATCATACCGCCTCGTTTCTTAATCAGAGCTGCTCGTAACTTGTCCAGAAGATTGCAGTAGTATCTGTCAGTGATGGTTTGACCTTTGGCAAGATAATCTGTAAGAATGACTCCACGACAGTAACAGAAAACTGAAAGCATGACCTTCCCAGCTGACTTTTACACTTTTGCATTTTGGGAGAGTTGAATCAGCATGTTTCCATTCCATGCTCATGGTTTTTGTCTCTGCATCATACTGATAGATCCAGGATTCATCCATAGTTGCCAGACGATGAGAAAGGTCATCTTCATCCTGTTCCAACAGCATCAACATCTGTCTTGAAAGGTCACGCCGTGTTTGGTTTTGGAAAGAGGTTAACAAACTTGGAACCCACCATGCAGACACCTTAGACATGTGCAGTTCATCCACACACTACCATAACTAAGATGTGTCTCATTCTTGATCATTTGGATCGTTGCTCGTCTGTCTTCCAGTATTAAACACTACACTTTCTTCACTGTGACAGCTGACAGTCTACCAGCTCTTGGCTCATCTGTCAGGGACACGTGACCAGTTTGAAAATTCCTTTTCCACCTCACAATAGTGTCATACGATGGACAATCATTTCCATAAACAGCCGTCATCTCATCATGGATTTCCCGGGCAGTTTTGTCCTTCAAATGCAGGAACTTGATCACACTACGAGCCTCAATTTTCTCCATCTTACACCTCAGTCACTTCTGGCACTCACTGTAAAAAACAAAAGGACTCACATCACAGAAACTACCAACATTACGTCCCGAGGTATCAATTATGACACTGAAAAAGTTTCATCATTAGCATAAGAACTACCGGGTGATAATTAAAAGTTTAAGACACTCCCTCGTACGTAGATTACTGCAATAGGCAAGAGAGAGAATGGTTAGCTTGGATGAGAACAGGAATTATATTTGAGGGGAACAAGAGGTAGGGGAAGGGGAATTTGTGAATTCCGTGGTGGAAAAGAAAGTAACAGAATGCAAGGAGGTTGCAATATGGAGAAAGAAGGTTTGGGAGGAAAAATGGGAGAATGTAGAGAAGAGGATAGTAGCTATAAAAATTTTAACAGGAAAGGAGGAAAAGCAGATCAAAAGTATTGGTGAGTTCTTACAGAAAGTGAAAGAAAACTGGACAAGAAATGTAAATGATATAAGAAGGGAAGATGGAGGGGGAAGAAAAGGGCTAATTAAGTAAGAAGGAGACATGGAGTTTAAGAGGTACCTGACAGAGCAGAAGACCAGGGTGCCACGTAAGAAAAGGTAGCAACAAGGTAATAGATGAAATAGTGTGGGATAGATAAACAATTATAAGGAATAATGTAAAAGGTTGTAAAAACTGTGCATTCAGAGCAAAAATATTTGCCACGGGATCACTTTACCCTGTTCGTTTGTAATAACCGTGCACACGATGGTAGTGTAATATTATTAATGTAGATCTACGTTCCCTACGTTTCTCTTCTGCTTAAGTAGTAGATAGGGAAACACTCTGTTAAAAATTTCCACATAGAAATATTCCAGGGGGATGTAGTAGGTTCGATTCCCATGTCTTACCTTCCTGATCCAGGAATGGGACGCTTGGAAGTATTAACTCTCCCGAATTTGGTCCCTTCAGTTCACATCATCTTGCTTGGCCTGGTTTCATAGTTGTAAGTGTCGGTGGAGATTTAAGCGTGGCTTGACATAGAATACCCTTATCCGTTCCTTGTAAAAGTATAACCTTACTCGTGTAGTTGTACCACTCTACCTACACTTTAACCTTTGGTACAAAAAAACACGCTCGTGTCGCACAACAAAATACCTAACTACCTTTATCATCACATGACATCGAAGTATCGCCTACAACGTTGAAACAGAATATTGAAACTGAAATACCTACAGCTTCAACGTAAAACGAACGTGACAAACATACACGCAACAATGTTAATCAAATAAACCATCACTGTGCTGCTACCTACAGTCAAATTAAATAAACATACGGATATTCTTACTGCAGTTGAAAAATAAAATAACAAATACTGCACATCCATTTATCGATCTTCATTCAGTCATCATCAAAAATTTCTGAGTGTGAATGTCCTTAGATCAAATTGAGATAGAGGTTTTCATGTTAAGTCGAAACCAAAATCACTTAGCATTTTGATGTGATCTTTATGAGTTTAACTAGAGATATGCTCCGTAGTTTATGTGCGAGGCCCGCGTGTCGAATGTCCTGGTTTCAATTACTACAGCCAGCCCTGGAACTATATATAAACTTTTATTACGATCGCTGGACTGATTTCTGTTGTACCACATTTTGTTTTCCCTTAATTTCCTATTATTTTGCCCCCTTTCGTGTATCAGGCACACTTACGACTGTGCTGTATTTGCTCGATGCAAAATATTGCACCCAACCCATAAACTTCGTAGCCAGATTCCTCCCGCCTCTGTAGCGTGATGGCAGCGTGTCTCTCTCAAGCTACACAGATCACGAGTTACAATCTCGATCAAGGTAACTTATCGGTTTTCCAAAGTTTTCCTTTCTCCTGAAAGATAATGAATATAATTTCATTCATCGTCCGATATGACTTAACATTGGAGGTTTTCTCTCATCCTGAAAGATGAATGTCTAACTCTAAGCTCTATGTACCCTGTACTCATTTGGACATCATTTCATTCATCGTCCGATATGACTTAACGTTGGAGGTTTTCTCTTATCCTGAAAGATGAATGTCTGGTAACTCTAAGCTCTATGTACCCTGCACTCATTTGAACATCATTTCATTCATCGTCCGATATGACTTAACGTTGTAGGTTTCCTCATATCCTGAAAGATGAATGTCTGGTAACTCTAAGCTCTATGTACCCTGTACTCATTTGGACATCATTTCATTCATCGTCCGATATGATTTAACGTTGGAGGTTTTCTCTTGTCCTGAAAGATGAATGTCTGGTAACTCTAAGCTCTACGTACCCTGTACTTATTTGAACATCATTTCATTCATCGTCCGATATGACTTAACGTTGGAGGTTTTCTCTTATCCTGAAAGATAAATGTCTGGTAACTCTAAGCTCTGTGTACCCTGTACTTATTTGAACATCATTTCATTCATCGTCCGATATGATTTAACGTTGGAGGTTTTCTCTTATCCTGAAAGATGAATGTCTGGTAACTCTAAGCTCTATGTACCCTGTACTTATTTGAACATCATTTCATTCGTCGTCCGATATGACTTAACGTTGGAGGTTTTCTCTTATCTGAAAGATGAATGTCTGGTAACTCTAAGCTCTATGTACTCTGTACTCATTTGAACATCATTTCATTCATCGTCCGATATGACTTAACGTTGGAGTTTTTCTGTTATCCTGAAAGATGAATGTCTGATAACTCTAAGCTCTATGTACCCTGTACTCATTTGTACATCATTTCATTCATCGTCCGATATGACTTAACCTTGGAGGTTTACTCTTATCCTAAAAGACGAATGTCTGGTAACTCTAAGCTCTATGTACTCTGTACTCATTTGAACATCATTTCATTCATCGTCCGATATGACTTAACGTTGGAGTTTTTCTCTTATCCTGAAAGATGAATGTCTGGTAACTCTAAGCTCTATGTACCCTGTACTTATTTGAACATCATTTCATTCATCGTCCGATATGACTTAATGTTGGAGGTTTTCTCTTATCCTGAAAGATGAATGTCTGGTAACTCTAAGCTCTATGTACCCTGTACTTATTTGAACATCATTTCATTCATCGTCCGATATGACTTAACGTTGGAGTTTTTCTCTTATCCTGAAAGATGAATGTCTGGTAACTCTAAGCTCTATGTACCCTGTACTGATTTGAACATCATTTCATTCATCGTCCGATATGACTTAATGTTGGAGGTTTTCTGTTATCCTGAATGATGAATGTCTGGTAACTCTAAGCTCTATGTACCCTGTACTCATTTGAACATCATTTCATTCATCGTCCGATATGACTTAACGTTGGAGGTTTTCTCTTATCCTGAAAGATGAATGTCAGGTAATCCTAAGCTCTATGTGCCCTGTACTCATTTGAACATCATTTCATTTATCGTCCGATATGACTTAACGTTGGAGGTTTTCTCTTATCCTGAAAGATGAATGTCTGGTAACTCTAAGCTCTATGTACCCTGTACTCATTTGAACATCATTTCATTCATCGTTCGATATGACTTAACGTTGGAGGTTTTCTCTTACCCTGAAAGATGAATGTCTGGTAACTCTAAGCTCTATGTACCCTGTACTCATTTGAACATCATTTCATTCATCGTCCGATATGACTTAACGTTGGAAGACTTAAATTGAAAATAATTTGCAATTTTTCACCGGAAACTTCATTTTTTTCAGATCCCTCGAATCCAAAGGAAATATTTTATATAAAGGCCTATGTTTATGTGTGAACAAAATAACTCAGAAACCGAAAATGGGTATTTGCTTTCAACGTCTTCCAAGGATGCGATGCGGGGATGTAAAAAAATATCTCCCCAACTCCAAGGTACCCTGGTTTACACAAATGTTTACACAAATGTTTAAAAAAATATATTTATTTTTTTAAAAAACGACTGTAGCGATGTTTAATAAATTGATACTAGGTTGGCACCGTAGTGCAGGCGGTAGCGCACCTGTCTGCCGTGCTGGGGGTCCCCGGTTCGATTCCCGGCGGTGGGGTTGGGGATTTTTCTCCGATCAAGTTAATTCCCCATCTTCCCCAGAGTATGAATGAGAGTGTGAATGATTAAAATTATTAAAAACCAAAGATAACGAGTTAACACCTTCAGTATGCTCCAAAGGAGAACGTCCGCCGATATCACCATAGTAGTTAAAGGCGGGGTATAAAATGGAACAAGCAAAAAAAAAAAAAAAAAAAAATTCACGGAATACGTACACCTTTTATTTCCGTCAAACAAAAGCATTACGAAGTACAAAGATATTGCACTCCTTGTCAAAGACTTCAAAGATATTTCACTTCCCACGCTTATCGTTTGTTATCAAGACTGAATTTTTATGTACATATTTTTATTTATGATAGACCAGTCATAATTTCTGAACGCACTATAACATATTTGATCAGAGGCAATTGTTGTAAAATAGCATTAGCATTTGTATTTGTGAATTCGTGAATATGATTTGAATTGACACAAAATTAATTGAATTCCTTTGTACTTTGTGAAGTCTTACTATGCCAAGGAGAAAACTGCCGGAGTAGGTCGTAGAAGTGAGTGAAATGTGTGACGACGTCGCTGATGTTACAACTGCGTTCTTCCGGGGGAGTTGTTTTCGTACAAAACTGTTGACATCAGGATGACGTAGTAATTATCCCACAGAGGTTTTAGAATAGCCGGATTCCCATCTCACAATTTCGAAATTAAAGGTAAATTAAAAGTAAGATTAGTTGTGATAATGCTGCTACGACTGTGCAGTGATACGAGACTAACTGTGAAATAGCTAATGAATAACAACAATCATCAAGGGAAAGTATAAAGGAGATAATATTTTGATCCGCTTGTTCCGATAATTTTTAACGAATTTACCTTTCGAGTTTAAGCATCTACAATTTCCCGTTCGTTTGTCCTTTGTGATGACCATAAACAAATTGCAAGGACAGTTTTTGGAGTTACCCTGCTTCTCTCATCGACAGTTATACGTCACGAGTTTGGGCATCAGAAAACGAACATCTTTATCTATTACCGCACCACAAAAAGACAAAAAATATATATATCAGAAAGCTTTAAATTGATTAACTTAATTGTAACTGTTGTATTTAAGGTGACAACGTACTGCCTATCTCCACAATGATCTTTGAGTGCGCATTACCAACAAATTACTATTGATATATACATGAAAATTTTCAGGAATGTTCTTAAAACCTTTTTATAGAATAATATCTATTATTATTTGAAAATTTTGTACTGACAATTTGTTATAATGTTTTAGTTTTTTCTAAAAAAAAAAAGCACTGAAATGTCATATAATTTTGTTTTTTAAGCAATTATTATAAACCTCAGAGAAAAATGCCTTCTTAATATTATTCTTGTGAGTCTGCTTAATACAGACAAAAAATTCATATGTTTTGGTTGACTAGTTTTTTTAAAAAGTGTTCCGGGACCTGAAAAAATGTGAAACTGAGAAAAACAGTTTTAAAGTTTATATTGTGGCGAACCCGTTATCTACGATAGCGCGGCTTGTGTACACAAAGGGCCGACAAATAAAGATAGCGGAGATAAAAGACTTATCGACACAGATAAGTGAGGTAAATGGAAATTTCTAGTGACTTCTTGATTGATAGAGGCTATTCGCTTTCTGGTTTGTTTTTAGAACAGTCTAGAAATTATTAATTGGTGTGTGTGTGTGTGTGTGTGTGTGTGTGTGTGTGTGTGTGTGTGTGTGTGTGTGTGTAAGAGATTGTGACACGCCAGTTAGTCGTGAACAGTAGTAAACACAGTAAGGAGTAAACAGTTGTAGCGAGAGCTGATGTAATCTTATGCAAAACAAGGTTATAAGAATCATTACTAACACCTACACCAGATGCTCCCATAAAGATATTTTTAGAAGATTGAAGATATTAACGCTTCCTTGCATGTATATATGCAATCATGCCTTATTTGCAACAAATAATGTAATTCACAGAATAAACACTAGACAAAAGTATAATATCCATTATCCCAGTGCTAAAATTTCTTGCTTCCAGAAAGGTGTGCATTATGAAACTATCAAAATATTTGGCGCACTTCCTAATGTTCTTAAAGCAAAAATTGATAATTTCTGTGCTTTTGAAAATGCTGTTAGAGAGTACGTTTGCTCAAAATCTTTTTATTCTGTACAAGATTATCTGAATGACAAATTATCCTGATAATGCTTCTGTAGCTCTGTAAGTAGTATCGAACTGTTCCAATGACAAATCATTACCAATAAATCTTTGATGTATGTTCAAAGTTTATTTTTAATATGTGTGTATTTAAGAAATAACAAGAATGGTATCCATTGCAAAAATGTTGAGATGTACTGGCATAAGCCAAGTGAAAGCTGGTTTAAAAAGTGTTTCATTTTGCATCATATATAGTTATCCCTCCTTTGTTTTCCATAACGTTGTTCATATTGCCTGTATACTATAATATGTGTCTTATGTTAACTTTTGTGTGTATATATATATATGCTATTAAACTTTATACCTCTGGACATGTTCAATGTTCACAGCCTTTTCTGGCTACAAGTGAACCTACTGAACGCAAATCAATCTAATCTAATCTAATCAGAACGATTTTCGTTTTGGTCATCAACCTTGGTAGATCGTGATTTGTGTATGTGTGGAATCCTGCTGCTACTGTGAGTGTATTTCTACGCAAATAAAGAACATTTAGAATTTCGGCAAATTGGACTTTTAATTTTACGAACCCACAAAGTCACAATATATTGATTACTGACTTCTCACATGAGTCAGAACATTCCTGCTACATAGTCTTGACCCTCTGTATCCTCACTTGTTCTGTTCAAGTTGCTCTTCATTTGTCTTGTCTTCTTTGTCAGTTCTTCAACTGTTTTATCTGCTTTCAGGACTCGCAGCTCAACAATTTCTGTATATGACTACTATCATGATTAGCACATGTATTGTTGAACTGGGCCTACTAACCTCAATATTACATGTGCTTTCATTGTCTATGCTATTTATATTTTCTACATTTACTGTTCTGTTTATAGTAAATTATTGTAAACTTTCTCTTTCTAAATGTTTTTGGCCTAGCCATGTCATATATTCACCAATAACTAGTACAAAATATTATTCAAAACAAATAACTGTTCACATACACAGCCAAAGACAAAAGAAAAACTAGCATCATTGGAGTTACAGTGGTACCAACAGAAAGCTTGAAAGATTCCTTACAAAACAAGGCTTAGTTCAGAAATATCTGTTCAGTATTACAGAAGTTATGATCGATTTTCTGACAGTTTATGAAAAGGGAATGTCAAAAACTTAACACCCACTAATATAAATAGCAAATTAGCTATAAAATATTACTCCAATGAACTTTTAACTGTATATTTGTAATCTAGAGGGATGATATAATAAAATGTAAAAATTAAAAAGTGAATTTTAACCCCAAATGAAGTACCTTCTCGCCTTAAACTTCACCCCCAATTGCAGAATTTGTTTTATTTATATAGATAAGTTCAGACAACTTTTATTGATGGTACGATGTTTACTGGGTCAGCTAGTTAGTTATGAAAGTACTAGTTTTGAGCACGACCGGCGTGGAGATGTTCTTTATCCGACTTGTCAAATACTTCAGCTTAAATATTCTGCTCTTAGCCATCAGCGTTCTGTTAATCCAGTTTCATCACGCAACCTAATTTCAATATGTGTCAGAATGCTGACCCGCTCTGATAGCTGCAGTAAAGGGGATGGATGGTTCAACATAAAAATCATCTACATCATTGTGCAGTAATTCCATAAAGAGGGACAACCAAATAAAATTAATTAAGTCGTGCAACATGTTATGATATTTTCCCACAGCAACTGTTGTGGTTATTACAAAGTATAATTATAGAGTCATTACAATTGCAGAATTGAGTTGCTTAACCTCTTTCACCGGAAACTTTCAACAGTGCGTGCACAATATCCATAACATCTGGTGGCAGCTGCAAATTGAGCGAAAGGATCAACAGTCCCAACTTGGTTAGGACAGCTGGAAAATTAATAGCAGGGTTAGTGGTAAATGAGTTTTGTGGGGCAAAATAATTAAACATCGTCCATTAGAAAGGAGATGGCATACGGCTTAGGAACGTGCTAGATAAGGGCACAATTAAGGGAGAAGATCCAAATGGAGCTCCAAGATATGCCATGCTCTTTGGGAATCACGACGTCGTCCTTTCTGACGCTAGAAATTATCGGGGATCTTCTGTAACACCATATGGAGTAATGAAACATACGAGGGCTGCTCAATAAAGAATGATCATAATTTTTACGATCTTTTTCGCACTAAAATTCAATCTTATAATATCCTGTTAGCTTAATGTGAAACAAACACGCCCTAGTAGTTTCATTGTTGGTACTCCTGGTTCCCGCCTGTGAGAACCAGACAAGTTCAGACATGTTCAGTATCGCCTACCGTTGTAATGGAGGTAACACGCGAGGAACAATATGCAACTTTGAAATTATGCTTTCCTCTCAACAAATCTTCAGTTGAGGCCTGTACAATGTTACAGGAGGCCTATGGAGAGTCTGTTCTTCCCTACAGCACAGCTCGAAGGTGGTTTAAAATGTTTAAAGAGGGGAGACAATATCAAACGGAGATGGACCCGGTGCTCCAGTTACTTTTCTTACGGAAGAAAACATCAACACTGCTGCTGCCATTGTGAGAGAGGATCGACGGATTACCTTAAGATCACTTTCTGAAATACTGAACATTTCATTCAGTGCCACCTACACGTTGGTGACAAAAACATTACACATGAGACGTGTTTGTGCGCGATGAGTTCCAAGACTGTTGATTCCCGAACAAAAGGACATTCTCATGTAGATCTGCATGCACTTAAACTTGATGTTAGAGGAAGATCCGGAGTTTCTTTCAAACGTAATCACTGCTGATGAAACTTGGTTACATCATTTTGATTCTGAGAGCAAACAGCAAAGCTCAGTGTGGAAATCTCCTTCATCACCAACCCCTAAAAAAGCAAAAGTGGTTGCTTCTGCTGGGAAAGTTATTGTCATCTCATTCTTTGATATTCATGGAATGGTTTATCAGCATGTTGTACCTGCACACACATCAGTAACTGGACAATACTACAGGGATGTCCTGAAAACATTGCAAGTCCATATCAGGCGCAAAAGACCACATTTCCGTGAAGCAGGCTGGATGTTACACAACGGTAATGCGCGGCCGCATATTGCCAATGTTGTTGCGTGAAGTACATCCCTCACCCTCCCTATGGTCCGGATTTAGCTCCATATGCCTTTTTTCTATTCCCTAACTTGAAGAAACACCTTCGTGGGAGACATTATCCATCATCAGAAGCAGTGGCAAAGGCTGCGGAGGCGATTTTGAAGGATCTCTCTAAAATGGTTTCCAGCATGTCTTTGAAGAATGGCAGAAACGCTGGGACAAGTGCATCACATTCAGGGGAGACTATTTTGAGAAAGACCATCAAAATTATGAGGATGAGTAGGGGTACGTTTGTCAAAAAAAAAAAAAATAAAAACATAAACTGGATTGAAGTCAGATTGATTTTATAAACTACAGTGTGATCCATATAAACCTGAACCATTTCAATAGGCCCTAAGTCCTGAACTAATCATAGGAAACACGTACAACTTTGGGAGAATATAATACACAATTGGGAGATTACATTACACTATTTACATCTCAGAGAAAATGTTGGAAGTGTCCTCCACCAGTATCTATACATATTTGTACTCGTCAGCATTCTGACACATATTGAAATTAGGTTGCGTGATGAAATTGGATTAACAGAACGCTGATGGCTAAGACCAGAATATTTAAGCTGTGTATTTGACAAGTCGGATAAAGAACGTCTCCACGCCGGTCGTGCTCAAAACTAGTACTTTCATAACTAACTAGCTGACCCAGTAAACATCGTACCATCAATAAAAGTTGTCTGAACTTATCTATATAAATAAAACAAATTCTGCCATTGGGGGTGAATTTTAAGGCGAGAAGGTACTTCATTTGGGGTTAAAATTCCGTGGCCTATTCTTGTACACTCTATTTTTAGATACCCCCACAGTAAAAACTCCGATGAGGTTAGGTCAGGGAATCTGGTGGCCATAGAACCTTTGAGATTATTTTATTATCAAAGAAACTGGTTACAAGTTCCATGGTGTCATTAGATGTATGGTACGTTGCTTCATCTTGCTCTCAATTCGATATCATCTCCTATCATTCGATAGTTTATAGAGACAAAAGGTAAGGATACCTTAAAATGCATGTTTTCTAGGAATTAAGCATTCCAAATAAAGAGTGTTAACCTTTCATCTTTAATGTTCTTTCATCTGTTAATTCCTCACACTTTAAGCTCATTTAAATTTAGTAATGTTCTTACGTTATATTAAATACAAACAGATTTAGTGAACTTTGGAAGATGTTTTTTGTTATTTAAGCATGAAATAAGTCCAGAAGTTAAATTATTTAAGCAATTAACTGGACCAATACATTCACGAGAAAATATTTATGTTGAAAAATAGAAATCATGTGATGAATCTTGAAACATCTCCGATACGATTATTTCGAGACATAAATTTGTTTTTCTCCCAGTAGATGGCAGGACGATACCGAACAATCCACCACCTAGCGACAGTAACCATAGAAAAACAGCTGAAGGTGCGGTGAATACATCACCCAACTAGTCAAAAATACTGAAAGATTTGTAATTTTCAAACAGACAAGTGAAGTTTGTCACAATTGTTCTAATTTATTGTAATGTCTGTATTGCTTAACTGTCAGTAGCTTTAGTTTTTACAAATAAGCTGTAACGATGGACAGAGTCAACATGAAAAATTCAATGCCATGGCCGGGATTTGAACCACGGATCTCCTGGTTTCCGTCCAGTCGCTCTTAACCTTTGAGCTACCATGGCCAACTTGCCGTCCTGACAAATATCTTAGCCTATATACGGCTAGTGTGGAGAAATGATTAATTTCCATCAATTAACTAAAAAAAGCTGTAACGATTTTCATTAAATTGCCCTACGTTAGAGTATATTCATGACAAATAAATTATAACCTTTAATTTTCTGGGAATGTTCTCAAAAGTTCTGATCGTACTGAGTTACTTTTGTAGACAAAATCTCAATACATAAAAATGTACCTACATTTCATAAAACACACAATGCATGTCCAATGAATAACTTCTATGTACTATATATACCTTGAAGGACACTGTATAAGCATCACGTATGTACACAGACTCACGCATGCGCATACAACGTCTAGATTCCTCAATGATCATACATCGCTTTTAACATAGACACCTACACAGATAACGTTTACAAAATGATGGCCATTAACTTGGTGTTTGGTGGTGGAAATGAAAGGGAATGTCTTATACATTAACGAGGAAGCAATTGCGATGATTTAACGTCTGCTTTGTTATTTGTAAAGAAAATTACAATATCGTGAGTATAAGATGGAATGTAGGGCAGCAAAGAGCTCATTAGAAGGGTTCAAAGAGGTAGAGACTTGAAGGCAGAATAAAACCGCAATAAACGCAAACAAAAGACGATCGTAAAGAGAAAAAGCATTAAAATATCAAAAGAAGTTATTAGCACTGCGAAGTTCTAGCGTTATGTTTCTGAGATGGAATAGAAACATGATGCGTTTTTGTTTCTGAGATCTTGTGCCTTAAATGTTATAGCTGATATATGCAAATCATCTATCACATTATGCAAATAGTTATGAATATGCAGACGATGCTGATCCTATAACTATGGAGGAGGTAAACAATGCATTAATTCAGAGCAAAAATAGTAAAGCCCGAGTTATAGATCATACAAGCGTCGGCTAGCCTCACAATAAAATAAAGACCATTTTAATCTTTCTTCTTTATTCCTCAACATAATCTCCAGAAAGGCTAATACATAAAAAATAAAAGCTTTAATCCTTTTTCACATAAATTTGCTGTTTTGATAGTTTGATTTATAGATTAATAAGTACACCCCTGAATAAAGATGAATTTAATAAAGAATATAAACATATTGTAAATACTGCTTTAATTAATGGTTTTAATAAAGATTTTATAAAAACAAGAGGATTGAAAATTTTAAATATAAAAAAATGTTAATGATATTTCTACTCTTAAAAAATAAAAGATGATTATAATTTTTAAAAATTTACTTACCCTCCTTGGTTTAATAAACGTTTTCAAAAAAAAAAAAATTAAAGAAGTTGGTATAACTTTAGTTCCTCAAAATAAATATAGTATTAAAAATTTATTACAATTTTCTAAAAAAGATAAAATTCCTAATAATAAAAAATCTGGTATTTATCATTTTAATTGTTTAGATTGTGATCAGCTTTATATTGGAAAGACGAAACGTAGTTTGGAAACCAGAAACAAAGAACATTTTCATAACATTAGATATAAACAAATTGATAAATCGGCCGTAGCAGATCATTTTTGGTCATTTAACCATGAAATAAATCCCGAAGTTAAATTATTAAAACAATTAAATGTTCCCATAGGTTTAATAGTTTGGGAAAAAATATTTATTTATTTTAAAAAATAAAAATTGCATAATGAATTTTGACATACTGACAATTGATTCTGTTTTTAGGTTTGTTTCGTATTCAGATGTTGGTAATGTTGGAAACGTAGCATAATAAAAGAAAATAACATGGTAATCGAGATTTCCTTAACAACGGAGTTTGGTTAATAAACTGAAGACGAAGGCAATGTGCCTTCGAAATCGAACTTTTATAAAGAAGAAGGAATTAACATCAACTTCTTAAGTTAAGTGGAGATTCTGTTACAAATATTTTTATTTGTGTAATACATTTGTCACATCGATGTTCCAATTTAATTAAACCCTTTTCCAAATAATCAATAAAAGTACATCCTACAAAACACTCGCTATAACCCTGTTAACTGAGAAAATTGACTTTAATTTCTTTGGAGCTTGTTCACATTGCGCAATTTATTGTTTTGACTGTGATTTAGTTTATGGAGTGTTGTGATGTATCCAAGTAAACTAAGCCAGCTCAAAACTTCAGTGGAACTTTTACGGCAAAACTCCAAATTCTGAACAGAAACAGTTTTTCTTTGAAACTTTTGTTCCAGTGTCAACAAAAGCGGCACCCATATTGCACAGACCTCGTGAAAACCGAAAACATTACCTAAAATATCACCTACACGTCTTTTGACGTGTTTGCGGCCTGCTATCTCTATACCATATAGGTATAGTGGAGAAAGTAAGAAGCCTTTCAAATAACCAGTCTGTCTGTCTATTTCTTCTTTTTTTTTTTCGTTTGCAATTTACGTCTTCCAACGTTGTCATAACGGACGATGAATGAAACGGGTGAAATGATGCTCAAATGAATCCGGGGTCCATGGAGCTTAGATTTACCCGACAGTCGTCTGTCAGGATAAGGGAAAACACCGGAAAAACCTTCTCCAGGTAACTCGCCCTGACCGAGATTCGAACTCGGGACCTCTTGTACGTGAGGCAGACACACTACGAAGGCGGGCTCTGCCTGTCTGTGTGTCTGTCTGCAAATCGCATAGTTAAAAAACGAAAAGTAGGACAAATGCTTTACTTGATATCTCAGTCTTCCCAGGATGGATGTTGAAGGTTTTCAACAAAATTCTCCAAAGCGAAATTACACTTTATATGGAAAACATTTCCTTAGCTTTTGTTTACTGAAAAAATGGTCTTACGATTTTGAGTTCTTCCCGTAGGGGAAGAGATCCGTCCCCTTCAGCTGCCGTGGTGCAGGCGCTGCGGACCCTTAGCACTCGTGGTAGCTCTGACGTTACTAGAGGAGCCTCGGGCCGAACTGACGAGCCCCTCCCGTCGGGGAGTTGTTCGGATTGGGTTGGACTCGAGGGGGCAGTGTGTTCCCGACACCCACGGGAAATCGGGTACCTTCGGCGACGCTACGGTCGCCCGGAGGGGGTAGAGGATTGCCTCATAAGTCCTGGGTACTAGCCTGTAGAGATAGTAGACGGTGTGCTAGATCACCAGGCTACGGCCGCCCGGAGGGGGTAGAGGATTGCCTCATAAGTCCCGGGTACTAGCCTGTAGAGATAGTAGAAGGTGTGCTAGATCAGCAGGCTAAGGCCGCCCGGAGGGGGTAGAGGATTGCCTCATAAGTCCCGGGTACTAGCCTGTAGAGATAGTAGAAAGTGTGCTAGATCACCAGGCTACGGCCGCCCGGAGGGGGTAGAGGATTGCCTCATATGTCCTGGGTACTAGCCTGTAGAGATAGTAGAAGGAGTGCTAGATTACCAGGCTAAGGCCGCCCGGAGGGGGTAGAGGATTGACTCATAAGTCCTGTGTACTAGCCTGTAGAGATAGTAGAAGGTGTGCTAGATCACCAGGCTACGGCCGTCCGGAGGGGGTAGAGGATTGCCTCATAAGTCCCGGGTACTAGCCTGTAGAGATAGTAGAAGGCATGCTAGATTACCAGGCTAAGGCCGCCCGGAGGGGGTAGAGGTTTGCCTCATAAGTCCTGGGTACTAGCCTGTAGAGATAGTAGAAGGTGTGCTAGATCACCAGGCTACGGCCACCCGGAGGGGGTAGAGGATTGCCTCATAAGTCCTGGGTACTAGCCTGTAGAGATAGTAGAAGGTGTGCTAGATCACCAGGCTACGGCCGCCCGGAGGGGGTAGAGGATTGCCTCATAAGTCCTGGGTACTAGCCTGTAGAGATAGCAGAAGGTGTGCTAGATCACCAGGCTACGGCCGCCCGGAGGGGGTAGAGGATTGCCTCATAAGTCGCGGGTACTAGCCTGTAGAGATAGTACAAGGTGTGCTAGATCACCAGGCTACGGCCGCCCGGAGGGGGTAGAGGATTGCCTCAGAAGTCCTGGGTACTAGCCTGTAGAGATAGTAGAAGGTGTGCAAGATCACCAGGCTACGGCCGGCCGGAGGGGGTAGAGGATTGCCTCATAAGTCCTGGGTACTAGGCTGTAGAGATAGTAGAAGGTGTGCTAGATCACCAGGCTACGGCCGCCCGGAGGGGGTAGAGGATTGCCTCATAAGTCCTGGGTACTAGCCTGTAGAGATAGTAGAAGGTGTGCTAGATCACCAGGCTACGGCCGCCCGGAGGGGGTAGAGGATTGCCTCATAAGTCCCGGGTACTAGCCTGTAGAGATAGTAGAAGGTGTGCTAGATTACCAGGTTAAGGCCACCCGGAGGGGGTAGAGGATTGGCTCATAAGTCCTAGGTACTAGCCTGTAGAGATAGTAGAAGGTGTGCTTGATCACCAGGCTAAGGTCGCCCGGAGGGGGTAGAGGATTGCCTCATAAGTCCCGGGTACTAGCCTGTAGAGATAGTAGAAGGTGTGCTAGATCACCAGGTAAAGGCCGCCCGGAGGGGGTAGAGGATTGCCTCATAAGTCCCGGGTACTAGCCTGTAGAGATAGTAGAAGGTGTGCTAGATTACCAGGCTAAGGCCGCCCGGAGGGGGTAGAAGATTGGCTCATAAGTCCTGGGTACTAGCCTGTAGAGATAGTAGAAGGTGTGCTAGATCACCAGGCTACGGCCGCCCGGAGGGGGTAGAGAATTGCCTCATAAGTCCTGGGTACTAGCCTGTAGAGATAGTAGAAGGTGTGCTAGATCACCAGGCTACGGCCGCCCGGAGGGGGTAGAGGATTGCCTCATAAGTCCCGGGTACTAGCCTGTAGAGATAGTAGAAGGTGTGCTAGATCACCAGGCTACGGCCGCCCGGAGGGGGTAGAGGATTGCCTCATAAGTCCCGGGTACTAGCCTGTAGAGATAGTAGAAAGTGTGCTAGATCACCAGAATACGGCCGCCCGGAGGGGGTAGAGGATTGCCTCATAAGTCCTGGGTACTAGGCTGTAGAGATAGTAGAAGGTGTGCTAGATCACCAGGCTACGGCCGCCCGGAGGGGGTAGAGGATTGCCTCAGAAGTCCTGGGTACTAGCCTGTAGAGATAGTAGAAGGTGTGCTAAATCACCAGGCTACGGCCGCCCGCAGGGGGTAGAGGATTGCCTCAGAAGTCCTGGGTACTAGCCTGTAGAGATAGTAGAAAGTGTGCTAGATCAACAGGCTAAGGCCGCCCGGAGGGGGTAGAGGATTGCCTCATACATCCTGGGTACTAGGCTGTAGAGATAGTAGAAAGTGTGCTAGATCAACAGGCTAAGGCCGCCCGGAGGGGGTAGAGGATTGCCTCATACATCCTGGGTACTAGCCTGTAGAGATAGTAGAAAGTGTGCTAGATCAACAGGCTAAGGCCGCCCGGAGGGGGTAGAGGATTGCCTCATACATCCTGGGTACTAGGCTGTAGAGATAGTACAAGGTGTGCTAGATCACCAGGCTAAGGCCGCCCGGAGGGGGTAGAGGATTGCCTCATAAGTCCTGGGTACTAGGCTGTAGAGATAGTAGAAGGTGTTCTAGATCACCAGGCTAAGGCCGCCCGGAGGGGCTAGAGGATTGCCTCATAAGTCCTGGGTACTAGCCTGTAGAGATAGTAGAAGGTGTGCTAGATCACCAGGCTTGGGCCGCCCGGAGGGGGTAGAGGATTGCCTCATAAGTCCTGGGTACTAGCCTGTAGAGATAGTAGAAGGAGTGCTAGATCACCAGGCTAAGGCCGCCTGGAGGGGGTAGAGGATTGCCTCATAAGTCCCGGGTACTAGCCTGTAGAGATAGTAGAAGGTGTGCTAGATCACCAGGCTAAGCCCGCCCGGAGGGGGTAGAGGATTGCCTCATAAGTCCTGGGTACTTGCCTGTAGAGATAGTAGAAGGTGTGCTAGATCACCCGTCTAAGGCCGCCCGGAGCGGGTAGAGGATTGCCTCATAAGTACTGGGTACTAGCCTGTAGAGATAGTAGAAGATGTGCTAGATCACCAGGCTAAGGCCGCCCGGAGGGGGTAAAGGGTTGCCTCATAAGTCCTGGGTACTAGCCTGTAGAGATAGTAGAAGGTGTGCTAGATCACCAGGCTAAGGCCGCCCGGAGGGGGTAGAGGATTGCCTCATAAGTCCTGGGTACTAGCCAGTAGAGATAGTAGAAGGTGTGCTAGAGCACCAGGCTGAGGCCACCCGGAGGGGGTAGAGGATTGCCTCATAAGTCCTGGGTACTAGCCTGTAGAGATAGTAGAAGGTGTGCTAGATCACCAGGCTAAGGCCGCCCGGAGGGGGTAGAGGATTGCCTCATAAGTCCCGGGTACTAGCCTGTAGAGATAGTAGAAGGTGTGCTAGATCACCAGGCTGAGGCCGCCCGGAGGGGGTAGAGGGTTGCCTCATAAGTCCTGGGTACTAGCCTGTAGAGATAGTAGAAGGTGTGCTAGATCACCAGGCTAAGGCCGCCCGGAGGGGGTAGAGGGTTGCCTCATAAGTCCTGGGTACTTGCCTGTAGAGATAGTAGAAGGTGTGCTAGATCACCAGGCTAAGGCCGCCCGGAGGGGGTAGAGGATTGCCTCATAAGTCCTGGGTACTAGCCTGTAGAGATAGTAGAAGGTGTGCTAGATCACCAGGCTGAGGCCGCCCGGAGGGGGTAGAGGATTGCCTCATAAGTCCTGGGTACTAGCCTGTAGAGATAGTAGAAGGTGTGCTAGATCACCAGGCTAAGGCCGCCCGGAGGGGGTAGAGGATTAACTCATAAGTCCTGGGTACTAGCCTGTAGAAATAGTAGAAGGTGTGCTAGATCACCAGGCTAAGGACGCCCGGAGGGGGTAGAGGATTGCCTCATAAGTCCTGGATACTAGCCTGTAGAGATAGTAGAAGGTGTGCTAGATCACCAGGCTAAGGCCGCCCGGAGGGGGTAGAGGAATGCCTCATAAGTCCTGGGTACTAGCCTGTAGAAATAGTAGAAGGTGTGCTAGATCACCAGGCTAAGGCCGCCCGGAGGGGGTAGAGGATTGCCTCATAAGTCCTGGATACTAGCCTGTAGAGATAGTAGAAGGTGTGCTAGATCACCAGGTTAAGGCCGCCCGGAGGGGGTAGAGGATTGCCTCATAAGTCCCGGGTACTAGCCTGTAGAGATAGTAGAAAGTGTGCTAGATCACCAGAATACGGCCGCCCGGAGGGGGTAGAGGATTGCCTCATAAGTCCTGGGTACTAGGCTGTAGAGATAGTAGAAGGTGTGCTAGATCACGAGGCTACGGCCGCCTGGAGGGGGTAGAGGATTGCCTCATAAGTCCCGGGTACTAGCCTGTAGAGATAGTAGAAAGTGTGCTAGATCACCAGAATACGGCCGCCCGGAGGGGGTAGAGGATTGCCTCATAAGTCCTGGGTACTAGGCTGTAGAGATAGTAGAAGGTGTGCTAGATCACCAGGCTACGGCCGCCCGGAGGGGGTAGAGGATTGCCTCAGAAGTCCTGGGTACTAGCCTGTAGAGATTGTCGAAAGTGTGCTAGAACAACAGGCTAAGGCCGCCCGGAGGGGGTAGAGGATTGCCTCAGAAGTCCTGGGTACTAGCCTGTAGAGATAGTAGAAAGTGTGCTAGATCAACAGGCTAAGGCCGCCCGGAGGGGTTAGAGGATTGCCTCATACATCCTGGGTACTAGGCTGTAGAAATAGTAGAAGGTGTGCTAGATCACCAGGCTAAGGCCGCCTGGATGGGGTAGAGGATTGCCTCATAAGTCCTGGGTACTAGGCTGTAGAGATAGTAGAAGGTGTGCTAGATCACCAGGCTAAGGCCGCCCGGAGGGGGTAGAGGATTGCCTCATAAGTCCTGGGTACTAGGCTGTAGAGATAGTAGAAGGTGTTCCAGATCACCAGGCTAAGGCCGCCCGGAGGGGCTAGAGGATTGCCTCATAAGTCCTGGGTACTAGCCTGTAGAGATAGTAGAAGGTGTGCTAGATCACCAGGCTTAGGCCGCCCGGAGGGGGTAGAGGATTTTCTCATAAGTCCTGGGTAATAGCCTGTAGAGATAGTAGAAGGAGTGCTAGATCACCAGGCTAAGGCCGCCTGGAGGGGGTAGAGGATTGCCTCATAAGTCCCGGGTACTAGCCTGTAGAGATAGTAGAAGATGTGCTAGATCACCAGGCTAAGCCCGCCCGGAGGGGGTAGAGGATTGCCTCATAAGTCCTGGGTACTTGCCTGTAGAGATAGTAGAAGGTGTGCTAGATCACCAGTCTAAGGCCGCCCGGAGCGGGTAGAGGATTGCCTCATAAGTACTGGGTACTAGCCTGTAGAGATAGTAGAAGATGTGCTAGATCACCAGGCTAAGGCCGCCCGGATGGGGTAGAGGGTTGCCTCATAAGTCCTGGGTACTAGCCTGTAGAGATAGTAGAAGGTGTGCTAGATCACCAGGCTAAGGCCGCCCGGAGGGGGTAGAGGATTGCCTCATAAGTCCTGGGTACTAGCCTGTAGAGATAGTAGAAGGTGTGCTAGAGCACCAGGCTGAGGCCACCCGGAGGGGGTAGAGGGTTGCCTCATAAGTCCTGGGTACTAGCCTGTAGAGATAGTACAAGGTGTGCTAGATCACCAGGCTAAGGCCGCCCGGAGGGGGTAGAGGATTAACTCATAAGTCCTGGGTACTAGCCTGTAGAAATAGTAGAAGGTGTGCTAGATCACCAGGCTAAGGACGCCCGGAGGGGGTAGAGGATTGTCTCATAAGTCCTGGATACTAGCCTGTAGAGATAGTTGAAGGTGTGCTAGATCACCAGGCTAAGGCCGCCCGGAGGGGGTAGAGGATTGCCTCATATGTCCTGGGTACTAGCCTGTAGAAATAGTAGAAGGTGTGCTAGATCACCAGGCTACGGTCGCCCGGAGGGGGTAGAGGATTGCCTCATAAGTCCTGGATACTAGCCTGTAGAGATAGTAGAAGGTGTGCTAGATCACCAGGCTACGGCCGCCCGGAGGGGGTAGAGGATTGCCTCATAAGTCCCGGGTACTAGCCTGTAGAGATAGTAGAAGATGTGCTAGATCACCAGGCTAAGCCCGCCCGGAGGGGGTAGAGGATTGCCTCATAAGTCCTGGGTACTTGCCTGTAGAGATAGTAGAAGGTGTGCTAGATCACCAGTCTAAGGCCGCCCGGAGCGGGTAGAGGATTGCCTCATAAGTACTGGGTACTAGCCTGTAGAGATAGTAGAAGGTGTGCTAGATCACCAGGCTAAGGCCGCCCGGAGGGGGTAGAGGATTGCCTCATAAGTCCTGGGTACTAGCCTGTAGAGATAGTAGAAGGTGTGCTAGAGCACCAGGCTGAGGCCACCCGGAGGGGGTAGAGGGTTGCCTCATAAGTCCTGGGTACTAGCCTGTAGAGATAGTACAAGGTGTGCTAGATCACCAGGCTAAGGCCGCCCGGAGGGGGTAGAGGATTAACTCATAAGTCCTGGGTACTAGCCTGTAGAAATAGTAGAAGGTGTGCTAGATCACCAGGCTAAGGACGCCCGGAGGGGGTAGAGGATTGTCTCATAAGTCCTGGATACTAGCCTGTAGAGATAGTTGAAGGTGTGCTAGATCACCAGGCTAAGGCCGCCCGGAGGGGGTAGAGGATTGCCTCATATGTCCTGGGTACTAGCCTGTAGAAATAGTAGAAGGTGTGCTAGATCACCAGGCTACGGTCGCCCGGAGGGGGTAGAGGATTGCCTCATAAGTCCTGGATACTAGCCTGTAGAGATAGTAGAAGGTGTGCTAGATCACCAGGCTACGGCCGCCCGGAGGGGGTAGAGGATTGCCTCATAAGTCCTGGATACTAGCCTGTGGAGATAGTAGAGGGTGTGCTAGATCACCAGGCTAAGGCCGCCCGGAAGGGGTAGCGGATTGCCTCATAAGTCCCGGGTACTAGCCTGTAGAGATAGTAGAAGGTGTGCTAGATCACCAGGCTACGGCCGCCAGGAGGGGGTAGAGGATTGCCTCATAAGTCCTGGGTACTAGCCTGTAGAGATAGTAGAAGGTGTGCTAAATCACCAGGCAAAGGCCGCCCGGAGGGGGTAGAGGATTGCCTCATAAGTCCCGGTTACTAGCCTGTAGAGATAGTAGAAGGTGTGCTAGATCACCAGGCTAAGGCCGCCCGGAGGGGGTAGAGGATTACCTCATACGTCCCGGGTACTAGCCTGTAGAGATAGTAGAAGCTGTGCTAGATCACCAGGCCACGGCTGCGCGGACGGGGTACAGGATTGCCTCATAAGTCCCGGGTACTAGCGTGTAGAGATAGTAGAAGGTGTGCTAGATGACCAAGCTACGGCCGCCCGGAGGGGGTAGAGGATTGCCTCATAAGTTCCGGGTACTAGCCTGTAGAGATAGTAGAAGGTGTGCTAGATCACCAGGCCAAGGCCGCCCGGAGGGGGTAGAGGATTGCCTCATTATTCCCGGATACTAGCCTGTAGAGATAGTAGAAGGTGTGCTAGATCACCAGGCCAAGGCCGCCCGGAGGGGGTAGAGGATTGCCTCATAAGTCCCGGGTACTAGCCTGTAGAGATAGTAGGTGTGCTAGATAACCAGGCTACGGCCGCCCGGAGGGGGTAGAGGATTGCCTCATAAGTCCTGGGTACTAGCCTTTAGAGATAGTAGAAGGTGTGTTAGATCACCAGGCTAAGGCCACCCGGAGGGGGTAGAGGCTTGCATCATAAGTCCTGGGTACTAGCCTGTAGAGATAGTAGAAGGTGTGCTGGATCACCAGGATAAGGCCGCCCGGAGGGGGTAGAGGATTGCTTCATAAGTCCTGGGTACTAGCCTGTAGAGATAGTAGAAGGTGTGCTAGATCACCAGGCTGAGGCCGCCTGGAGGGGGTAGAGAGTTACCTCATAAGTCCTGGGTACTAGGCTGTAGAGATAGTAGAAGGTGTGCTAGATCACCAGGTTAAGGCCGCCTGGAGGGGATAGAGGATTGCCTCATAAGTCCCGGGTACTAGCCTGTAGAGATAGTAGAAGGTGTGCTAGATCACCAGGCTAAGGCCGCCCGGAGGGGGTAGAGGATTGCCTCATAAGTCCTGGGTACTAGCCTGTAGAGATAGTAGAAGGCGTGCTAGATCACCAGGCTAAGGCCGCCCGGAGGGGGTAGAGGATTGCCTCATAAGTCCTGGCTACTAGCCTGTAGAGATAGTAGAAGGTGTGCTATATCACCAGGCTAAGGCCGCCCGGAGGGGGTAGAGGATTTCCTCATATGTCCCGGGTACTCGCCTGTAGAGATAGTAGAAGGTGTGCTAGATCACCAGGCTGCGGCCGCCCGGAGGGGGTAGAGGATTACCTCATAACTCCCGGGTACTAGCCTGCAGAGATAGTAGAAGGTGTGTTAGATCACCAGGCCAAGGCCGCCTGGATGGGGTAGAGGATTGCCTCATAAGTCCCGGGTACTAGCCTGTAGAGATAGTAGAAGGTGTGTTAGATCACCAGGCCAAGGCCGCCTGGATGGGGTAGAGGATTGCCTCATAAGTCCCGGGTACTAGCCTGTAGAGATAGTAGAAGGTGTGCTAGATCACCAGGCTACGGCCGCCCGGAGGGGGTAGAGGATTGCCTCATAAGTCCCGGGTACTAGGCTGTAGAGATAAAAGAAGTTGTGCTGGATCACCAGGTTACGGCCGCCTGGAGGGGGTAGAGGGTTACCTCATAAGTCCTGGGTACTAGGCTGTAGAGATAGTAGAAGGTGTGCTAGATCACCAGGCTAAGGCCGCCCGGAGGGGGTAGAGGATTGCCTCATAAGTCCTGGGTACTAGCCTGTAGAGATAGTAGAAGGTGTGCTAGAGCACCAGGCTGAGGCCACCCGGAGGGGGTAGAGGATTACCTCATACGTCCCGGGTACTAGCCTGTAGAGATAGTAGAAGCTGTGCTAGATCACCAGGCCACGGCTGCGCGGACGGGGTACAGGATTGCCTCATAAGTCCCGGGTACTAGCGTGTAGAGATAGTAGAAGGTGTGCTAGATGACCAAGCTACGGCCGCCCGGAGGGGGTAGAGGATTGCCTCATAAGTTCCGGGTACTAGCCTGTAGAGATAGTAGAAGGTGTGCTAGATCACCAGGCCAAGGCCGCCCGGAGGGGGTAGAGGATTGCCTCATTATTCCCGGATACTAGCCTGTAGAGATAGTAGAAGGTGTGCTAGATCACCAGGCCAAGGCCGCCCGGAGGGGGTAGAGGATTGCCTCATAAGTCCCGGGTACTAGCCTGTAGAGATAGTAGGTGTGCTAGATAACCAGGCTACGGCCGCCCGGAGGGGGTAGAGGATTGCCTCATAAGTCCTGGGTACTAGCCTTTAGAGATAGTAGAAGGTGTGTTAGATCACCAGGCTAAGGCCACCCGGAGGGGGTAGAGGCTTGCCTCATAAGTCCTGGGTACTAGCCTGTAGAGATAGTAGAAGGTGTGCTGGATCACCAGGATAAGGCCGCCCGGAGGGGGTAGAGGATTGCTTCATAAGTCCTGGGTACTAGCCTGTAGAGATAGTAGAAGGTGTGCTAGATCACCAGGCTGAGGCCGCCTGGAGGGGGTAGAGAGTTACCTCATAAGTCCTGGGTACTAGGCTGTAGAGATAGTAGAAGGTGTGCTAGATCACCAGGTTAAGGCCGCCTGGAGGGGATAGAGGATTGCCTCATAAGTCCCGGGTACTAGCCTGTAGAGATAGTAGAAGGTGTGCTAGATCACCAGGCTAAGGCCGCCCGGAGGGGGTAGAGGATTGCCTCATAAGTCCTGGGTACTAGCCTGTAGAGATAGTAGAAGGCGTGCTAGATCACCAGGCTAAGGCCGCCCGGAGGGGGTAGAGGATTGCCTCATAAGTCCTGGCTACTAGCCTGTAGAGATAGTAGAAGGTGTGCTATATCACCAGGCTAAGGCCGCCCGGAGGGGGTAGAGGATTTCCTCATATGTCCCGGGTACTCGCCTGTAGAGATAGTAGAAGGTGTGCTAGATCACCAGGCTACGGCAGCCCGGAGGGTGTAGAGGATTGCCTCATAAGTCCCGGGTACTAGCCTGTAGAGGTAGTAGAAGGTGTGCTAGATCACCAGGCTACGGCCGCCCGGAGGGGGTGGAGGGTTGCCTCATAAGTCCCGCTTACTAGCCTGTAGAGATAGTAGAAGGTGTGCTAGATCACCAGGCTGCGGCCGCCCGGAGGGGGTAGAGGATTACCTCATAACTCCCGGGTACTAGCCTGCAGAGATAGTAGAAGGTGTGTTAGATCACCAGGCCAAGGCCGCCTGGATGGGGTAGAGGATTGCCTCATAAGTCCCGGGTACTAGCCTGTAGAGATAGTAGAAGGTGTGTTAGATCACCAGGCCAAGGCCGCCTGGATGGGGTAGAGGATTGCCTCATAAGTCCCGGGTACTAGCCTGTAGAGATAGTAGAAGGTGTGCTAGATCACCAGGCTACGGCCGCCCGGAGGGGGTAGAGGATTGCCTCATAAGTCCCGGGTACTAGGCTGTAGAGATAAAAGAAGTTGTGCTGGATCACCAGGTTACGGCCGCCTGGAGGGGGTAGAGGGTTACCTCATAAGTCCTGGGTACTAGGCTGTAGAGATAGTAGAAGGTGTGCTAGATCACCAGGCTAAGGCCGCCCGGAGGGGGTAGAGGATTGCCTCATAAGTCCTGGGTACTAGCCTGTAGAGATAGTAGAAGGTGTGCTAGAGCACCAGGCTGAGGCCACCCGGAGGGGGTAGAGGATTGCCTCATAAGTCCTGGGTACTAGCCTGTAGAGATAGTAGAAGGTGTGCTAGATCACCAGGCTAAGGCCGCCAGGAGGGGGTAGAGGATTGCCTCATAAGTCCCGGGTACTAGCCTGTAGAGATAGTAGAAGGTGTGCTAGATCACCAGGCTAAGGCCGCCCGGAGGGGGTAGAGAATTGCCTCATAAGTCCTGGGTACTAGGCTGTAGAGATAGTAGAAGGTGTTCTAGATCACCAGGCTAAGGCCGCCCGGAGGGGCTAGAGGATTGCCTCATAAGTCCTGGGTACTAGCCTGTAGAGATAGTAGAAGGTGTGCTAGATCACCAGGCTTGGGCCGCCCGGAGGGGGTAGAGGATTGCCTCATAAGTCCTGGGTACTAGCCTGTAGAGATAGTAGAAGGAGTGCTAGATCACCAGGCTAAGGCCGCCTGGAGGGGGTAGAGGATTGCCTCATAAGTCCCGGGTACTAGCCTGTAGAGATAGTAGAAGGTGTGCTAGATCACCAGGCTAAGCCCGCCCGGAGGGGGTAGAGGATTGCCTCATAAGTCCTGGGTACTTGCCTGTAGAGATAGTAGAAGGTGTGCTAGATCACCCGTCTAAGGCCGCCCGGAGCGGGTAGAGGATTGCCTCATAAGTACTGGGTACTAGCCTGTAGAGATAGTAGAAGATGTGCTAGATCACCAGGCTAAGGCCGCCCGGAGGGGGTAAAGGGTTGCCTCATAAGTCCTGGGTACTAGCCTGTAGAGATAGTAGAAGGTGTGCTAGATCACCAGGCTAAGGCCGCCGGAGGGGGTAGAGGATTGCCTCATAAGTCCTGGGTACTAGCCTGTAGAGATAGTAGAAGGTGTGCTAGAGCACCAGGCTGAGGCCACCCGGAGGGGGTAGAGGATTGCCTCATAAGTCCTGGGTACTAGCCTGTAGAGATAGTAGAAGGTGTGCTAGATCACCAGGCTAAGGCCGCCCGGAGGGGGTAGAGGATTGCCTCATAAGTCCCGGGTACTAGCCTGTAGAGATAGTAGAAGGTGTGCTAGATCACCAGGCTGAGGCCGCCCGGAGGGGGTAGAGGGTTGCCTCATAAGTCCTGGGTACTAGCCTGTAGAGATAGTAGAAGGTGTGCTAGATCACCAGGCTAAGGCCGCCCGGAGGGGGTAGAGGGTTGCCTCATAAGTCCTGGGTACTAGCCTGTAGAGATAGTAGAAGGTGTGCTAGATCACCAGGCTGAGGCCGCCCGGAGGGGGTAGAGGATTGCCTCATAAGTCCTGGGTACTAGCCTGTAGAGATAGTAGAAGGTGTGCTAGATCACCAGGCTAAGGCCGCCCGGAGGGGGTAGAGGATTAACTCATAAGTCCTGGGTACTAGCCTGTAGAAATAGTAGAAGGTGTGCTAGATCACCAGGCTAAGGACGCCCGGAGGGGGTAGAGGATTGCCTCATAAGTCCTGGATACTAGCCTGTAGAGATAGTAGAAGGTGTGCTAGATCACCAGGCTAAGGCCGCCCGGAGGGGGTAGAGGATTGCCTCATAAGTCCTGGGTACTAGCCTGTAGAAATAGTAGAAGGTGTGCTAGATCACCAGGCTACGGTCGCCCGGAGGGGGTAGAGGATTGCCTCATAAGTCCCGGGTACTAGCCTGTAGAGATAGTAGAAGGTGTGCTAGATCACCAGGCTACGGCCGCCCGGAGGGGGTAGAGGATTGCCTCATAAGTCCCGGGTACTAGCCTGTAGAGATAGTAGAAAGTGTGCTAGATCACCAGAATACGGCCGCCCGGAGGGGGTAGAGGATTGCCTCATAAGTCCTGGGTACTAGGCTGTAGAGATAGTAGAAGGTGTGCTAGATCACGAGGCTACGGCCGCCTGGAGGGGGTAGAGGATTGCCTCATAAGTCCCGGGTACTAGCCTGTAGAGATAGTAGAAAGTGTGCTAGATCACCAGAATACGGCCGCCCGGAGGGGGTAGAGGATTGCCTCATAAGTCCTGGGTACTAGGCTGTAGAGATAGTAGAAGGTGTGCTAGATCACCAGGCTACGGCCGCCCGGAGGGGGTAGAGGATTGCCTCAGAAGTCCTGGGTACTAGCCTGTAGAGATAGTAGAAAGTGTGCTAGATCAACAGGCTAAGGCCGCCCGGAGGGGGTAGAGGATTGCCTCAGAAGTCCTGGGTACTAGCCTGTAGAGATAGTAGAAAGTGTGCTAGATCAACAGGCTAAGGCCGCCCGGAGGGGGTAGAGGATTGCCTCATACATCCTGGGTACTAGGCTGTAGAAATAGTAGAAGGTGTGCTAGATCACCAGGCTAAGGCCGCCTGGATGGGGTAGAGGATTGCCTCATAAGTCCTGGGTACTAGGCTGTAGAGATAGTAGAAGGTGTGCTAGATCACCAGGCTAAGGCCGCCCGGAGGGGGTAGAGGATTGCCTCATAAGTCCTGGGTACTAGGCTGTAGAGATAGTAGAAGGTGTTCCAGATCACCAGGCTAAGGCCGCCCGGAGGGGCTAGAGGATTGCCTCATAAGTCCTGGGTACTAGCCTGTAGAGATAGTAGAAGGTGTGCTAGATCACCAGGCTTAGGCCGCCCGGAGGGGGTAGAGGATTGCCTCATAAGTCCTGGGTAATAGCCTGTAGAGATAGTAGAAGGAGTGCTAGATCACCAGGCTAAGGCCGCCTGGAGGGGGTAGAGGATTGCCTCATAAGTCCCGGGTACTAGCCTGTAGAGATAGTAGAAGATGTGCTAGATCACCAGGCTAAGCCCGCCCGGAGGGGGTAGAGGATTGCCTCATAAGTCCTGGGTACTTGCCTGTAGAGATAGTAGAAGGTGTGCTAGATCACCAGTCTAAGGCCGCCCGGAGCGGGTAGAGGATTGCCTCATAAGTACTGGGTACTAGCCTGTAGAGATAGTAGAAGATGTGCTAGATCACCAGGCTAAGGCCGCCCGGAGGGGGTAGAGGGTTGCCTCATAAGTCCTGGGTACTAGCCTGTAGAGATAGTAGAAGGTGTGCTAGATCACCAGGCTAAGGCCGCCCGGAGGGGGTAGAGGATTGCCTCATAAGTCCTGGGTACTAGCCTGTAGAGATAGTAGAAGGTGTGCTAGAGCACCAGGCTGAGGCCACCCGGAGGGGGTAGAGGGTTGCCTCATAAGTCCTGGGTACTAGCCTGTAGAGATAGTAGAAAGTGTGCTAGATCACCAGTCTAAGGCCGCCCGGAGGGGGTAGAGGATTAACTCATAAGTCCTGGGTACTAGCCTGTAGAAATAGTAGAAGGTGTGCTAGATCACCAGGCTAAGGACGCCCGGAGGGGGTAGAGGATTGTCTCATAAGTCCTGGATACTAGCCTGTAGAGATAGTTGAAGGTGTGCTAGATCACCAGGCTAAGGCCGCCCGGAGGGGGTAGAGGATTGCCTCATAAGTCCTGGGTACTAGGCTGTAGAGATAGTAGAAGGTGTGCTAGATCACCAGGCTACGGTCGCCCGGAGGGGGTAGAGGATTGCCTCATAAGTCCTGGATACTAGCCTGTAGAGATAGTAGAAGGTGTGCTAGATCACCAGGCTACGGCCGCCCGGAGGGGGTAGAGGATTGCCTCATAAGTCCTGGATACTAGCCTGTGGAGATAGTAGAGGGTGTGCTAGATCACCAGGCTAAGGCCGCCCGGAAGGGGTAGCGGATTGCCTCATAAGTCCCGGGTACTAGCCTGTAGAGATAGTAGAAGGTGTGCTAGATCACCAGGCTACGGCCGCCCGGAAGGGGTAGAGGATTGCCTCATAAGTCCCGGGTACTAGCGTGTAGAGATAGTAGAAGGTGTGCTAGTTCACCAGGCTGCGGCCGCCAGGAGGGGGTAGAGGATTGCCTCATAAGTCCTGGGTACTAGCCTGTAGAGATAGTAGAATGTGTGCTAAATCACCAGGCAAAGGCCGCCCGGAGGGGGTAGAGGATTGCCTCATAAGTCCCGGTTACTAGCCTGTAGAGATAGTAGAAGGTGTGCTAGATCACCAGGCTAAGGCCGCCCGGAGGGGGTAGAGGATTACCTCATACGTCCCGGGTACTAGCCTGTAGAGATAGTAGAAGCTGTGCTAGATCACCAGGCCACGGCTGCCCGGACGGGGTACAGGATTGCCTCATAAGTCCCGGGTACTAGCGTGTAGAGATAGTAGAAGGTGTGCTAGATGACCAAGCTACGGCCGCCCGGAGGGGGTAGAGGATTGCCTCATAAGTTCCGGGTACTAGCCTGTAGAGATAGTAGAAGGTGTGCTAGATCACCAGGCCAAGGCCGCCCGGAGGGGGTAGAGGATTGCCTCATTATTCCCGGATACTAGCCTGTAGAGATAGTAGAAGGTGTGCTAGATCACCAGGCCAAGGCCGCCCGGAGGGGGTAGAGGATTGCCTCATAAGTCCCGGGTACTAGCCTGTAGAGATAGTAGGTGTGCTAGATAACCAGGCTACGGCCGCCCGGAGGGGGTAGAGGATTGCCTCATAAGTCCTGGGTACTAGCCTTTAGAGATAGTAGAAGGTGTGTTAGATCACCAGGCTAAGGCCACCCGGAGGGGGTAGAGGCTTGCCTCATAAGTCCTGGGTACTAGCCTGTAGAGATAGTAGAAGGTGTGCTGGATCACCAGGATAAGGCCGCCCGGAGGGGGTAGAGGATTGCTTCATAAGTCCTGGGTACTAGCCTGTAGAGATAGTAGAAGGTGTGCTAGATCACCAGGCTGAGGCCGCCTGGAGGGGGTACAGAGTTACCTCATAAGTCCTGGGTACTAGGCTGTAGAGATAGTAGAAGGTGTGCTAGATCACCAGGTTAAGGCCGCCTGGAGGGGATAGAGGATTGCCTCATAAGTCCCGGGTACTAGCCTGTAGAGATAGTAGAAGGTGTGCTAGATCACCAGGCTAAGGCCGCCCGGAGGGGGTAGAGGATTGCCTCATAAGTCCTGGGTACTAGCCTGTAGAGATAGTAGAAGGCGTGCTAGATCACCAGGCTAAGGCCGCCCGGAGGGGGTAGAGGATTGCCTCATAAGTCCTGGCTACTAGCCTGTAGAGATAGTAGAAGGTGTGCTATATCACCAGGCTAAGGCCGCCCGGAGGGGGTAGAGGATTTCCTCATATGTCCCGGGTACTCGCCTGTAGAGATAGTAGAAGGTGTGCTAGATCACCAGGCTACGGCAGCCCGGAGGGTGTAGAGGATTGCCTCATAAGTCCCGGGTACTAGCCTGTAGAGGTAGTAGAAGGTGTGCTAGATCACCAGGCTACGGCCGCCCGGAGGGGGTGGAGGGTTGCCTCATAAGTCCCGCTTACTAGCCTGTAGAGATAGTAGAAGGTGTGCTAGATCACCAGGCTGCGGCCGCCCGGAGGGGGTAGAGGATTACCTCATAACTCCCGGGTACTAGCCTGCAGAGATAGTAGAAGGTGTGTTAGATCACCAGGCCAAGGCCGCCTGGATGGGGTAGAGGATTGCCTCATAAGTCCCGGGTACTAGCCTGTAGAGATAGTAGAAGAAGTGTTAGATCACCAGGCCAAGGCCGCCTGGATGGGGTAGAGGATTGCCTCATAAGTCCCGGGTACTAGCCTGTAGAGATAGTAGAAGGTGTGCTAGATCACCAGGCTACGGCCGCCCGGAGGGGGTAGAGGATTGCCTCATAAGTCCCGGGTACTAGGCTGTAGAGATAAAAGAAGTTGTGCTGGATCACCAGGTTACGGCCGCCTGGAGGGGGTAGAGGGTTACCTCATAAGTCCTGGGTACTAGGCTGTAGAGATAGTAGAAGGTGTGCTAGATCACCAGGCTAAGGCCGCCCGGAGGGGGTAGAGGATTGCCTCATAAGTCCTGGGTACTAGCCTGTAGAGATAGTAGAAGGTGTGCTAGAGCACCAGGCTGAGGCCACCCGGAGGGGGTAGAGGATTGCCTCATAAGTCCTGGGTACTAGCCTGTAGAGATAGTAGAAGGTGTGCTAGATCACCAGGCTAAGGCCGCCCGGAGGGGGTAGAGGATTGCCTCATAAGTCCCGGGTACTAGCCTGTAGAGATAGTAGAAGGTGTGCTAGATCACCAGGCTGAGGCCGCCCGGAGGGGGTAGAGGGTTGCCTCATAAGTCCTGGATACTAGCCTGTAGAGATAGTAGAAGGTGTGCTAAATCACCAGGCTAAGGCCGCCCGGAGGGGGTAGAGGATTAACTCATAAGTCCTGGGTACTAGCCTGTAGAAATAGTAGAAGGTGTGCTAGATCACCAGGCTAAGGACGCCCGGAGGGGGTAGAGGATTGCCTCATATGTCCTGGATACTAGCCTGTAGAGATAGTAGAAGGTGTGCTAGATCACCAGGCTAAGGCCGCCCGGAGGGGGTAGAGGATTGCCTCATAAGTCCTGGGTACTAGCCTGTAGAAATAGTAGAAGGTGTGCTAGATCACCAGGCTACGGTCGCCCGGAGGGGGTAGAGGATTGCCTCATAAGTCCCGGGTACTAGCCTGTAGAGATAGTAGAAGGTGTGCTAGATCACCAGGCTACGGCCGCCCGGAGGGGGTAGAGGATTGCCTCATAAGTCCCGGGTACTAGCCTGTAGAGATAGTAGAAAGTGTGCTAGATCACCAGAATACGGCCGCCCGGAGGGGGTAGAGGATTGCCTCATAAGTCCTGGGTACTAGGCTGTAGAGATAGTAGAAGGTGTGCTAGATCACCAGGCTACGGCCGCCCGGAGGGGGTAGAGGATTGCCTCAGAAGTCCTGGGTACTAGCCTGTAGAGATAGTAGAAGGTGTGCTAAATCACCAGGCTACGGCCGCCCGCAGGGGGTAGAGGATTGCCTCAGAAGTCCTGGGTACTAGCCTGTAGAGATAGTAGAAAGTGTGCTAGATCAACAGGCTAAGGCCGCCCGGAGGGGGTAGAGGATTGCCTCATACATCCTGGGTACTAGGCTGTAGAGATAGTACAAGGTGTGCTAGATCACCAGGCTAAGGCCGCCTGGAGGGGGTAGAGGATTGCCTCATAAGTCCTGGGTACTAGGCTGTAGAGATAGTAGAAGGTGTGCTAGATCACCAGGCTAAGGCCGCCCGGAGGGGGTGGAGGATTGCCTCATAAGTCCCGGGTACTAGCCTGTAGAGATAGTAGAAGACGTGCTAGATCACCAGGCTAAGGCCGCCCGGAGGGGGTAGAGGATTGCCTCATAAGTACTGGGTACTAGCCTGTAGAGATAGTAGAAGGTGTGCTAGATCACCAGGCTAAGGCCGCCCGGAGGGGGTAGAGGATTGCCTCATAAGTCCCGGGTACTAGCCTGTAGAGATAGTAGAAGATGTGCTAGATCACCAGGCTAAGGCCGCCCGGAGGGGGTAGAGGATTGCCTAATAAGTACTGGGTACTAGCCTGTAGAGATAGTAGAAGATGTGCTAGATCACCAGGCTAAGGCCGCCCGGAGGGGGTAGAGGATTGCCTCATAAGTCCCGGGTACTAGCCTGTAGAGATAGTAGAAGATGTGCTAGATCACCAGGCTAAGGTCGCCCGGAGGGGGTAGAGGATTGCCTCATAAGTACTGGGTACTAGCCTGTAGAGATAGTAGAAGGTGTGCTAGATCACCAGGCTACGGCCGCCCGGAGCGGGTAGAGGATTGCCTCATAAGTACTGGGTACTAGCCTGTAGAGATAGTAGAAGATGTGCTAGATCACCAGGCTAAGGCCGCCCGGAGGGGGTAGAGGATTGCCTCATAAGTCCCGGGTACTAGCCTGTAGAGATAGTAGAAGGTGTGCTAGATCACCAGGCTAAGGCCGCCCGGAGGGGATAGAGGATTGCCTCATAAGTCCCGGGTACTAGCCTGTAGAGATAGTAGAAGATGTGCTAGATCACCAGGCTAAGGCCGCCCGGAGGGGGTAGAGGATTGCCTCATAAGTACTGGGTACTAGCCTGTAGAGATAGTAGAAGATGTGCTAGATCACCAGGCTAAGGCCGCCCGGAGGGGGTAGAGGATTGCCTCATAAGTCCCGGGTACTAGCCTTTAGAGATAGTAGAAGATGTGCTAGATCACCAGGCTAAGGTCGCCCGGAGGGGGTAGAGGATTGCCTCATAAGTACTGGGTACTAGCCTGTAGAGATAGTAGAAGGTGTGCTAGATCACCAGGCTAAGGGCGCCCGGAGGGGGTAGACGATTGCCTCATAAGTACTGGGTACTAGCCTGTAGAGATAGTAGAAGATGTGCTAGATCACCAGGCTAAGGCCGCCCGGAGGGGGTAGAGGATTGCCTCATAAGTCCCGAGTACTAGCCTGTAGAGATAGTGGAAGGTGTGCTAGATCACCAGGCGGCCCCACCGAGGTTTTCAGCAGTCTTCCCAGCGGGGTTGACGAGGGTAAGTTGCGTATCCACTTCCATCCCATCTTGACGTTGCTGTCAACGAGGGGGGGGGTGTTTAAGTAATCAGGTATTGCCTTATGGAAAGAACACCGGACTTCTCCATCGCTCCCGCGTTGGAGGACAGGTTCTTGAACTAACTTGGGCAGAACCTCTGCACTTAACTGATTTTGAGTTCTGTTTGAACTAAAATTGTTAAACATGTTAATAATATTCCTAAATTAATTTCCAACATGCTCTTCGTAAAACTGCATCTCCTACAGGAATTTGTATTCGTGAAAAGCACAAGAAATCGAGTTGTGACAAATAAATTAACACAGGTTAATTTTGATTAAAGGTCTACAAAAAACGTTGATACAAATATTGTATCTGAAATAGTAAATAATGTTTCAAACTGTATATTTATTATATTTACACGGCGAAATATATATCATCAGTTTTTTGAGGATAGCCTGTGAATTACTTTTGTAACAATTCGTAAAGTGAAACACATCAAAAAGGTAAACACGCTATTTTAATTGATATTTTGTGATGTTAAGTATAATAATTGTTGATATTGGCTTCATTTATTCTCGTGGTCATACAAAGCGTCGCATGGCAACGAACGTTTTATTGCTTCAACTATCTCACAACGAAATGTGCAAATATGTAATAGACTGAGCTCCATTATAAGAAGGATAATAAAAGTACAAGATTTTAGAAGTGTGAACTGAGAAGCTGTAGCCAGTCAGATATTTTACTCAACAATCCTTAAATCTGTGAAATTGGCTTTCGAAAAGTTAACTAAATGCAGCTCTTCCTCTCAAACTTTAAAACTCAACGGTATATCTATATCGAAACAATTGCTCATCCAGAGTGATGTACATGGTTCATTTACGTTAGAGGTTCTTTTTATAATCTCAAGGGTATATCAGTAGCTTTCCTTTCGAAACAATTGCTCATCGACATTATTTGTTTACTATTCCGTGGACCTTGGTTTATTTACGTTAGAGTTTCTTTTTGTAAACATTAAATTTATACATATTACTCGACAGAGCGTTGAGGCGTATCGACCTTCAGCTGACCAGCGGGTCTTATCTGGTCGATTAGAAGAGTGAAATATTAGTAAGTTGACGTGCAGTAACTTACAGAGTGATTGGAAGATGCGTGTTATATGAGGAGCCTAGTTTCAAAGATGGACAAGAGCCATTGATATTATTTTTCACTAGAGAGGTATTTGTGTTTTACTATCACAGCTTCATTTTGTTAACCTGAACATTTTTGTGAAGATGTTCAAGGTTCTAATAGCACAATAATCAAGGTCTCCATTTAAAAATATTGTTTGAATACCAACACTATAAAACCCCTGTAAAATATGTAATGTCCGCATTTGAAACTAAACTTGGCTTATGTCCATTTTTGAAACAATTCCCAGGTTAAGGAAATGAATTGTGCTTGAATGCAATGACTGTTAGAGTTTTGTTGCAATTATTACAATAGCCTCAGTTACAGCATTACAAAATGGAAAACATATATTTCTTTTGTGCCATATACTTTCTATTCTTGTTAATGTATTTATGTGCAGAAAATGTCTGGTTCAGAGCAAGGGTTTTCAAAACAGTCACATTCAACAGTATTTTCTGTGTCATTTTGACTACAACTTTGAATGATATCTGAATACCACTACACTTGACTCGCCGTGTATGTGTGATAAGCCGAGGTAAACATCTCTGTGTTACGCCGTCTCGTTTTGCCATGTAGTACACACAGATAAATTCATAGTCTTACTATACTTTCAGACGCTAGAAAGATGAGTAAGCCAGACTAAAGAAAATCTTCTGCAACGGAGAATCGAACCGGGACGTCAAGATTTGCTAACTTTGTATAATGCCATTGTTTTTGTCGTCTTGCAGCTGACGAAGGGTGGCACATGTCACTACAGGTTTCTCCTTATTGTATCGACGACGTTATCTCAACAGCTGTGGTTTTAAGTGTTTCCTCATACTGCCAAGGGGCAGGCAGTACGAATGTAAGGAGGAGCATTATTCAAAAGAAGTTGCAGGTGTGCCCTTATTCTCCACTTCCTTCCTGTTTCTTCTTCTGTACAGAAATGTAGCCTCTTGCGTACAGCTGCTTGCCCAAACTGACAGGAACCAATTTCCGGCCGTACACGATCAGGGCGCCTCCATCCCACCTCATTACATCTACATTTAAATGGAATCAATTTTTAAAACTGTTAATATTGTGAAATAACACATAGTTTGAGCCTCGGGCGGCTGTATATGCGGGTATGTGGAATGTCGCTTTGATTGGAGCCTGCAATCAAATCATTATTTATGACCCGGATATGTTCATGTCACAAGAACTTCTATAGGTAGCACCTTTACCTAGTTGTTATGGGATGGATCAAGACCACATTTAAGAAATCTCATTTTATCTTGTTTACGACGAAGCACATAACCTTTTCCACAATCAACAAAACAAAAGAATTACTATACGTTACAGAATGTGCTACCAACTGTTCTAAAGAGTTACTAGTCTAGTGATTTGCATTTGTCAACACTAGTATTCAAAAGATCCTTAGTTCGAACCTCGGTCGGGCTTTTGTCCGGGTGTTTTCCTTATCCTGAGAAGGCAAATTTCAGATAACTCTAAGCTGTACAGCTCATTTGAGAACAATCTTTAAGTAATTTTGTTTATTTATATTTGCATTTCACGAACTTTAGAACACTTAGAGGTACACATTCAAAATATTTCTGACTTTTTATATTATAAATACTTCTACGAGCTACGTCCAGAAAGTAAGTTCTGTTTGGTAATAAAATTAAATTGTGTACAGATACAGAAAAATTATTTATTGCACAAAATTGTACAGCTCTTAAACTACTTTTCCACATAACTGCCGAAATTTTGCAGGCATTTGTCATAGCGAGGCACAAGTTTATGTATACCTTCTTCAAAGAAGTTTGCCGCCTGTGTCTTCAACCAGTAGGAAACATTTTCTTTCAGCTCTTCGTCATTGTTGAAGTGCTGACCGCCAAGGAAAGATCTGAGATGCAAACACAGATGAAAGTCGCTAGGAGCGAGGTCAGGGCTGTACGGGATTGGTCATACACGTCCCAGCAAAATCCCTGTAGGATGTTTTTCGTCGCATTTTCACTGAGTGGTCGTGCGTTGTCGTGAAGAAACACAACACCATTTGACAGCATTCCTTGGCACTTATTCTGTATTGCGCGGCGCAATTTCCTAAGTGTCTCGGAATAAACATCTGATTTCGCAAGCGGTGGGATTTTCAATCAACACCGACATTGTAAACAAGCACAACAAAGCGTACGTGGCTGACAGCGATCTCACAATGGCGCACGTTTCTTCTCCTTGATACAGAGTGTCTACCGCGCATGTGCGGAACTGCAATCGCAGCGCTGCAGCAGAGATAAATTGAAACAGGTCTTACTTTATGGACTCCCTTTGTATTTATATAATGTAGGTTAAACATCCAGAATTATTTTTTTTAATTCTCAGATTTTAGGATTTTGAAAAAAAAAAAAAATAGGCAGCAAAATTACTTTTTGAATATGTTCCTCACGATTCAGTTTTCATTCAATTCTTCTAAAATTTCTCAGTAAATTCCCAAAATGCAATTAAATCACTTATATGCTTAATTATTACCGCGGTTTTTCAGTTATTCTTAAGCATCTATCAAAGTTAAAGAAACAAAATGTTTTAAATATCAGAAGTTAAAAAGTATTTTTCTTTAAATAAGGCTAGTAAAATAGAATTGTATGGTAATTGTGCTCTAAAAATAAATAATAGAATTTAATAAGTGTTGTTTTAAAAATTGCATCGTATGCAGTATTAGGTATAGGTTAATGAATTTAAATTTTAAATTGTAGTAACATGAAAATGAAAAGAGATATCAACTGAAATTAAAATCCTGTACTATTGATACAAGACAACTTTAAAATAAAGGTTTGTGACGCCAAAAAGAGCGTTTAAAGCCAGTGCCTTTTCCTCTACCCAAGAATAGACTCAAACATTTCACATTGAAGTTTTACCAGACGGCTTCTTCTCTAAGTATCCACTTGCCGTGTATAATACTTCATAAAGTTAATTAAGAATCTGTAATTGATTTGAACCTTGACACGTGTAACAGTTCCACCGTCCCAAAAGTTGAACAAAAATTTAGTAACTCAGTAATTCAAACAAGATTAGACAAGTAAAATCTCGGCGTGCACATTGTACATCAGCTCGTCGAATGTATTGACTATTCTTCTGTGTATTTTGATGGAAATGTCTTCAGCAGCTTTCTTACTTCGATTTCTTTTTGTTTTGCTCAGAGGGCTTTTGTTTTATTTTGATCTTGTTTTGGCTGTCATTGGAATGTCTCTAAGGATTGCTATCATTCATTTGTTTGAATCATTGCTGGCGTTCTTCCTAGTTAGCGCTTCAGATGTGGGACGTTCCTTTGATGAATATTTCTGTTTTATTTGTATCTAACATCTTGCTCCATGACGTAATATATTACATGGTTTGTGGAAATACAATTCTATTATATAAGTACAGAAATAACATTGTTGTATACTTCGTTATATCATTACTCTGTCAACATTCTATGATAACGGGAAAATAAATAAGAAATTTTAATGATTTATGCAAACAAAGAACCAATATTACTCCATCAATTATTCCATCAATTTACCTGAAAAAATAATGGTTTAACTATGAAGTCTAGGAGTTAAGTACTTAGGGGTTATGAACCAAGCTATCCGTAAAAGATAGATGAACCTTAAACTGTTCAGATGCATAATCTCAACTCTTCACTCCACGGACACCATTGAAATAATTATTTTTATCTTCGGCTGTTGGAAACTTTTATTTTTCCAGAAGAATACATGTTTACTTCTAAGTGCTCTGAGAGTACAAATATACAAATATGGCCTTGAGAAAAGTAATTCTTTAGAACTTTGAACTAATAACAAACAATACATCGGTAATGCTAATGCCACTTCCCTTATTCTTTAGAATTGTGATGTGCCGACAATTGACACGGAAGCTTGCGTATTATAACGGTTATTCTTGGCGCTAGGCATGGTTCGTGAAGTCAAGCTTGTTAGGAACTTCTGCGCGTCTCTGTACCCGCGATCCTGTGACCTCCTGCGATTCCTTCACTTAATCCCTTCCTCCTGCGGGTTGTATTATAACTATATATAACGTACTACTTGTGGATGTTAGGTAACATCAGACAGTATGGTCGCTGGACACTAATCCAATAATAAAGAGAATGTTGAACGGAACCAAAAGCTGCACTAGTGAATGAAGCAACTAAAATTATTTCCAGCCATTGATTACACAGTGAAAACTAAAGGTGTATAAATATTATTCGCTCGGTATACTGTTATTGTTTACCCATGACCTAATCAATAGAACCAAACTATCGAAAGAGGGACGACAGGTGAGTAGCGTCCACGCAAATCATTCACCTGAAATCACCCTCAAAGCAAGTTCAGTACCATCCAAACTTAAGTAGTCGTTTGTTTACTCACAATGTGAACCTTCTAACCCGGAAACTATTCTATTCTACTACAACATTCTATGTCCAAATTTCACAACTCTTTTGACATCTCCTGAACTAAAAATACAACATTTTTAGAGAAAAAAAGTTGTGTGTGCTTAAAACCACACGACAGGAGTGAAAACTTAAAAAACTATTCATTATTTATTTATTTTACGTCCTCCAACGTTAAGTCATATCGGACGATGAATGAAATGGGTGAAATGATGCTCAAATGAGCCCGGGGTCCATAGAGGTTAGAGTTACCCGACATTCGTCTTGCAGGATAAGGGAAACCCCCGGAAAAAACTTATCGAGGTAACTCACCCTGACCGAGATTCGAACTCAGGACCTCTTTAACGTGAGGCATACACTCTACCACCACGCTACCGAGACGGGCGTACTGTTGACACTGATTGTTGCGCAAAGAGAGCAGTTGCCTAACGCCAAGTGTGCTCGCTCGCAAATGAAACAACTGAATGACGACAGACTAGCGACCGTACGAACAGGATTATACATAAAGGATGTATAAAGGAAGTAAAATCAAATCACATAATATACTGTTTTACATGTATTTTATTTTTATATTAAAATACATGCTATTTCACAATCATTTTAAATATTTTGTTTCTTGCTGATACACATAATTCATTGCACTTTTATCTTTAATAAAAATACACGTTCATACATATCTTATAACATAATTATATTATATTCATTTGCTTATTTCGTGAATATTCGGAAATGTTTGGTTACGTATACATTTTACACATGTTATTACATATCCGTACATATACTCATTACTCCATATTTTATTACACGTTCGTACATATTTTCATACATATGTTATTACATGTCATTCATTTCAAATGTTTTGTCACAATTGATGCTCATATTAATACATTTTCAATTTAATTCAAATGTTTTTGTTTAATGATTTTGTCGGATGTTTTGTCTTTAAATGTTTATTTTCCAAACAAAATAATATATATTTAAATATTTTTATAAAAAAAATCAAATTTATATATGAAACCTTTTGACCCTCGGTCGGTTTTTAAGTTTGTGAAAAAACATAACCTATAAGTTATAAATGAAAATAAACGCAAAACGTCATTTTAATGCGTGATAATTTTATTATTTACGTGTTATTACGTTTAATTTATTGATGTTTTACGTTTTACTACTCACAATAAACAGAAATTGTCAATAAGAATAACCAGTTATTAAATTCCTAACACTTTTATTTCCAATTAGCACACTTGTTTTATTTTTCGTTATTATGGTTTTAATTATTCAAATAGCAAACTTGATGCTATTATCTGTTCCTTTTGACTATTATTGTTGTTTAAAGTGGAATTTCACATGTCGGTTTGTTAAATGACCGGATCGGTTACCGGGACTTGACAAACGTTTGTAAGAACGACCCTAAGACAATTATTTTTTAATGAAACTCCGATTGGGCTTTTGATAGATAGATTGTTTTATTATTAGGAATTTTATCTTTTATAGAGAAATGCAATTGACGACTTTATAGGTTACAATTTATCTTACTAAAGCAGCATTACTCTAGGAATATGTTTTGGGAAGAATTGTTAACAAAATTAGAAAATATAACGTAACACAAGAGCAAAGTGAGAGTGGGGCAACAACAAAGTTGAAGATCGGAGATTGGATTCGTGTGTCAGGCAGCTGTTTGGCGGACGCCCCGCACCGTCTGGCATCTGGAACTTTCTGTCACCCGCTAATTGCATAGGGCCCAGCTGCCAAGGTGATTACATTTAATAAACCTGCCCCCGGGTACCAAAGGAAGCGCAAAATGTGCTTCCCCTAGCCCCTAATGTTACGGCTCTTTGCACCACGTGTTGCACCTATCAGATAATTCTAAAAGCGGACAGACATTCCTAATTAGCCATCGGAATATAATGAAAATAACTTTTCCAGAAATAAACAAAAGTTTCACGAAAGGGTAAACCTCCAAAGTTAATCCTAATCAGACGATGAATGAAATTATGTTCAAATAAATACAGGGTACATAGAGCTAAGAGTTACCAGACATTCATCTTTCAGGATAAGAGAAAACCTCCAACGTTAAGTCATATCGGACGATGAATGAAATGATGTTCAAATGAGTACAGGGTACATAGAGCTTAGAGTTACCAGACATTCATCTTTCAGGATAAGAGAAAACCTCCAATGTTAAGTCATATCGGAAGATGAATGAAATGATGCTCAAATGAGTACATGGTACATTGAGCTTAGAGTTACCAGAAATTCATCTTTCAGGATAAGAGAAAACCTCCAACGTTAAGTCATATCGGACGATGAATGAAATGATGTTCAAATGAGTACAGCGTACATAGAGCTTAGACTTACCAGACATCCATCTTTCAGGATAAGGGAAAACCTCCAACGTTAAGTCATATCGGACGATAAATGAAATGATGTTCAAATAAGTACAGGGTACATAGAGCTTAGAGCAACCAGACATTCATCTTTCAGGATAAGAGAAAACCTCCAACGTTAAGTCATATCGGACGATGAATGAAATGATGTTCAAATAAGTACAGGGTACATAGAGCTTAGAGCAACCAGACATTCATCTTTCAGGATAAGAGAAAACCTCCAACGTTAAGTCATATCGGACGATGAATGAAATGATGTTCAAATGAGTACAGCGTACATAGAGCTTAGAGTTACCAGACATTCATCTTTCAGGATAAGAGAAAACCTCCAACGTTAAGTCATATCGGACGATGAATGAAATGATGTTCAAATGAGTACAGGGTACATAGAGCTTAGAGTTACCAGACACCCATCTTACAGGATACGAGAAAACCTCCAACGGACGATGAATGAAATGATGTTCAAATAAGTATCGGATATCGGATATCACCTCCAAAAGTGTCATTTTCGTGGGATCTGTGCACACAATTCTGCATGAAGATCTGAAATTGCTCAATCGGCGATCCTCCAAATCAACGTTCTCTACTCGCTGGATCATGTGGTCAGACCGGGTGGTGCGAGGCCGTGACATCCATGGTACCATCACCACATGCCTCACTCAACAGTCTAGGTTTGTTGTCACACGATGTTCAGTCTTCATTGAACTGTCGTACCCAGGAACGTACATTAGACACATCCATGCTACCATCACCACATGCCTCACTTAACTGTCTGGGTTTGTTGTCACACGATGTTCTGTCTTCATTGAACTGTGACACTCAGGAACACACATTAGACACATGCATGGTACCACCACCACATGTCTCACTAAACTGTCTTGGTTTGTTGTCACGCGATGTTCTGTCTTCATTGAACTGTCACACACAGGAACGTACATTAGACACATCCATGGTACCATCACCACATACCTCACTTAACTGTCTGGGTTTGTTGTCACACGATGTTCTGTCTTCATTGAACTGTGACACTCAGGAACACACATTAGACACATGCATGGTACCACCACCACATGTCTCACTAAACTGTCTTGGTTTGTTGTCACACAATGTTCTGTCTTCATTGAACTGTGACACTCAGGAACACACATTAGACACATCCATGCTACCATCACCACATGCCTCACTTAACTGTCTGGGTTTGTTGTCACACGATGTTCAGTCTTCATTGAACTGTGACACTCAGGAACACACATTAGACACATCCATGGTACCATCACCACATACCTCACTTAACTGTCTGGGTTTGTTGTCACACGATGTTCAGTCTTCATTGAACTGTCACACACAGGAACGTACATTAGACACATCCATGCTACCATCACCACATGCCTCACTTAACTGTCTGGGTTTGTTGTCACACGATGTTCTGTCTTCATTGAACTGTGACACTCAGGAACACACATTAGACACATGCATGGTACCACCACCACATGTCTCACTAAACTGTCTTGGTTTGTTGTCACGCGATGTTCTGTCTTCATTGAACTGTCACACACAGGAACGTACTTTAGACACATCCATGGTACCATCACCTCATGCGTCACTAAACTGTCTTGGTTTGTTGTCATACGATGTTCTGTCTTGATTGAACTGTCACACCCAGGAACGTACATTAGACACATCTATGGTACCATCACCACATGCCTCACTTAACTGTCTTGGTTTGTTGTCACACGATGTTCTGCCTTCATTGAACTGTCACACCCAGGAACACACATTAGACACATCCATGTTACCATCACCACATGCCTCACTTAACTGTCTTGGTTTGTTGTCACGCGATGTTATGTCTTCAATGAACTGTCGCACCCACGAACGTACATTAGACACATCCATGATACCATCACCACATACCTCACTTAACTGTCTTGGTTTGTTGTCACACGATGTCCTGTCTTCATTGAACTGTCACACACAGGAACGTACTTTAGACACATCTATGGTACCATCACCACATGCCTCACTCAACTGTCTTGGTTTGTTGTCATACGATGTTCTGTTTCTATTGAACTGTCACACCCAGGGACGCACGTTAGACACATCGATAGTACCATCACTGCATGCCTCACTCGCTGTCTTGGTTTGTTGTCACATTATGTTCTGTCTTTATTGAACTGTCACACCCAGGAACATACATTAGCCACATCCATGGTACCATCACCACATGCCTCACTCAACTGTTTTGGTTTGCTGTCACACGATGTTCTGTCTTTATTGAACTGTCACACCCAGGAACGCACATTAGACAGATCGATGGTACCATCACCACATACCTCACTTGGCTATCTTGGTTTGTTGTCACACGATGTCCTGTCGACACATCTATGTTACCATCACCACATGCGTCACTCAACTGTCTTTGTTTGTTATCACATGATGTTCTGTCTTCATTGAACTGTCACACCCAGGAACGCACATTAGACACATCCATGGTATCATCACCACATGCCTCACTCAACTTTCTTGGTTTGTTGTCACACGATGTTCTGTCTCTATTGAACTGTCACACCCAGAGACGCACGTTAGACACACCCATGGTACCATCACCACATGCCTCACTCAACTGTCTTGGTTTGTTGTCATACGATGTTCTGTCTTTATTGAACTGCCACACCCAGGGACGCACATTAGACACATCGATAGTACCATCACTGCATGCCTCACTCAACCGTCTTGGTTTGTTGTCACACGATGTTCTGTCTTCATTGAACTGTCACACCCAGGAACGTACATTAGACACATCCATGGTACCATCACCACATACTTCACTTAACTGTCTTGGTTTGTGGTCACACGATGTTCTGTCTTCATTGAACTGTCACACCCAGGAACGTACATTAGACACATCCATAGTACCATCACCACATGCCTCACTAAACTGTCTTGGTTTGTTGTCACGCGATGTTCTGTCTTCATTGAACTGTCGTACCCAGGAACGTACATTATACACATCCATGGTACCAACACCACATGCCTCACTAAACTGTCTTGGTTTGTTGTCACGCGATGTTCTGTCTTCATTGAACTGTCGTACCCAGGAACGTACATTATACACATCCTTGGTACCATTACCACATGTCTCACTAAACTGTCTTGGTTTGTTGTCACGCGATGTTCTGTCTTCATTGAACTGTCGTACCCAGGAACGTACATTATACACATCCATGGTACCATCACCTCATGCCTCACTTAACTGTCTTGGTTTGTTGTCACACGATGTATCTTCATTGAACTGTCAGACCCAGGAACGTACATTAAACACATCCATGGTACCATCACCACATGCCTCACTTAACTGTCTTGGTTTGTTGTCACACGATGTTATGTCTTCATTGAACTGTCACACCCAGGAACGCACATTAGACAGATCGATGGTACCATCACCACATACCTCACTTGGCTATCTTGGTTTGTTGTCACACGATGTCCTGTCGACACATCTATGTTACCATCACCACATGCGTCACTCAACTGTCTTTGTTTGTTATCACATGATGTTCTGTCTTCATTGAACTGTCACACCCAGGAACGCACATTAGACACATCCATGGTATCATCACCACATGCCTCACTCAACTTTCTTGGTTTGTTGTCACACGATGTTCTGTCTCTATTGAACTGTCACACCCAGAGACGCACGTTAGACACACCCATGGTACCATCACCACATGCCTCACTCAACTGTCTTGGTTTGTTGTCATACGATGTTCTGTCTTTATTGAACTGCCACACCCAGGGACGCACATTAGACACATCGATAGTACCATCACTGCATGCCTCACTCAACCGTCTTGGTTTGTTGTCACACGATGTTCTGTCTTCATTGAACTGTCACACCCAGGAACGTACATTAGACACATCCATGGTACCATCACCACATACTTCACTTAACTGTCTTGGTTTGTGGTCACACGATGTTCTGTCTTCATTGAACTGTCACACCCAGGAACGTACATTAGACACATCCATAGTACCATCACCACATGCCTCACTAAACTCTCTTGGTTTGTTGTCACGCGATGTTCTGTCTTCATTGAACTGTCGTACCCAGGAACGTACATTATACACATCCATGGTACCAACACCACATGCCTCACTAAACTGTCTTGGTTTGTTGTCACGCGATGTTCTGTCTTCATTGAACTGTCGTACCCAGGAACGTACATTATACACATCCTTGGTACCATTACCACATGTCTCACTAAACTGTCTTGGTTTGTTGTCACGCGATGTTCTGTCTTCATTGAACTGTCGTACCCAGGAACGTACATTATACACATCCATGGTACCATCACCTCATGCCTCACTTAACTGTCTTGGTTTGTTGTCACACGATGTATCTTCATTGAACTGTCAGACCCAGGAACGTACATTAAACACATCCATGGTACCATCACCACATGCCTCACTTAACTGTCTTGGTTTGTTGTCACACGATGTTATGTCTTCATTGAACTGTCACACCCAGGAACGCACATTAGACACATCCATGGTACCATCACCGCATGCCTCACTTAACTGTCTTGGTTTGTTGTCACACGATGTTCTGTCTTCATTGAACTGTCACACCCAGGTACGTACATTAAACACATCCATGGTACCATCACCACATGCCTCACTTAACTGTCTTGGTTTGTTGTCACACGATGTTCTGTCTTCATTGAACTGTGACACCCAGGAACGCACATTAGACACATCCATGGTACCATCAGCACATGCCTCACTCAACTTTCTTGGTTTGTTGTCACACGATGTTCTGTCTTCATTGAACTGTCGTACCCAGGAACGTACATTAGACACATCCATGGTACCATCACCACATGCCTCACTCAACTGTCTATACTGTTTAACATCTATATTGATAATATAAAATAAAAATGTGCAGCGAAGTATAAAACAAAATGTAGTGAATGGAAACATAAATTTAAATACAGTATTATTTGCTAATGATCAAGTGATAGTATTCCACTCAGGATATGACATGCGAATAGTAGTATATAGTTTAAACAACATAGCTGAAACATATAACCTTTCAATCTCAGATCACAAAACTAAAGTTATGACTTTTTGTGGAAGGAACAATATAAGAGAAAAAATAGTTATAAACAATAAACTAATAGATCAGGTTAATAGTTTTAACTATCTAGGGTACACAGTAGCAGTAGCAAATGACAACAGGGATATGGAGGTGAAATTAAACAGATTCAATAAAAAATGTGTGGAGCTATAATAAGACAGGAAAACACGAAAGGAAACACAGATGAAATTTTATAAGATAATGGCAGTCCCCACGTTAACATTCGGTTCCGAAATATGGACACTGACAAACAGCTAGAATCTGCAGAGATGAGATTTTTGAGAAGCGTGGCAGGTTATAAAAGAATAGATCACGGAAGAAACGTATAAATAAGAGAAGAGCTTGGGATTGTTAATTTAAACAGTAAAATAAAGAAGAACAAAAACGAATGGAAACATCATATTTTAAGTGTGGACGCAGAGCGACTTCCAAGAAGAGTTTTACATTTTATGCCGAAGGGAAAGAGAGATGTGGGACGCCCAGCTCTATGCTGGAAGGATCAGTAGGCTCTTGAAGAGAACGGAACGGGTCACAGGGCTCAATCCTATTTCTCGTCCCCGTCCTGAAAAAAAAAAAAAATAGGTGTTATAACTAGAACCCACCTCCTATTTCACCCAAATATATGATGCCGTGTTTTGAGATCTATAAGAAACAAAAATTCAGAAAAAAATTTTGTGGTAACGCAAAAACTATAAGTCGGTAGCATTTGTTAATGTGCAACATCTTCTATAGTGTTATTATAGGAATCCTTGCAGTGAGAAACAATTATCGATTGTGTGGTTTTTCTTGTGTTCTTTTTATCTTTGGGTATAAAACATGTTCAACATTAAACCCTCGCCCGTATTTTGAGACATTGTAGATAGCAGCAAAGATTCTAACGAACGCATATATCCCCAATTCCACCCAGGAATTGAACTAGGAGACTCCGAGAATGCATTACAGAAGCAGCTTAGTTTAACTGCAATGCTACTACGTAAGGTCCGTATGTGAATCCTCTTATATAACTCTTCATTTGTTTTGGATTTTAAATGAAGGCTAAAAGATACAAAACACGTAAAAATGTTGTATACTTGCAACGCGCGATTAAGCTGAGCTTATCCGTTTGGGAAATTATACTCTAGAGCATGCAGTCGTTACTTGCTCCCCCCCCCCCCAAAAACCCCCTCGGCTTCAATGAAAATCGTATTTTAATTCCTTAATCCCCGTAATATATATTAACTGTTGCAGGTATAGCACACGCTGCCGTGTTGTACACAGCGACCTAAGTGTTCTGTTATATCGCCATTCAAATGTTTGCTTCTCTAAATTCATTTCGATCCTCAACAACGTTTGCTGGAGGATTTACTCTTTAAATCTTCTATTTATGCGTTTTAAAAAATAAAAACTTGCAATCTTTCTACAGTTTTCCATAAAATACGAATATTTAGATAGTGTAAAGCTACGAGGGCTGTTCAATAAAGAATAATCACAACGTATCTTTACTCATTCTCATAATTTTGATGATCCTTCTCAAAATAGTCTCCCCTGAATGTGATGCACTTGTCCCAGCATTTCTGCCAGTCTTCAAAGACATGCTGGAAACCATTTTTTGAAGATCCTTCAAAATCGCCTCCGCAGCCTTCACCACTGCTTCTGATGATTGACGTCTCCCACGAAGGCGTTTCTTCAAGTTAGGGAATAGAAAAAAGTCACATGGAGCTAAATCCGGACTATAGGGAGGCTGAGGGATGTACTTCACGCAACAACATTAGCAATATGCGGCCGCGCATTATCGTGGTGCAGCATCCAGCCTGCTACACGGAAATGTGGTCTTTTGCACCTGATATGGACTTGCAATGTTTTCAGGACATCCCTGCAGTATTGTCCAGTTACTGATGTGTGTGCAGGTACAACATGCTGATAAACCATTCCATGAATATCAAAGAATGAGATGACCATAACTTTTCCAGCAGAAGCAACCACTTTTGCTCTTTGGGGGGTTGGTGATGAAGGAGATTTCCACACTGAGCTTTGCTGTTTGCTCTCAGGATCAAAATGATGCAGCCAAGTTTCATCAGCAGTGATTACGTTTGAAAGAAAATCCGGTTCTTCCTCTAACATCAACTTTAACTGCATGTTACCTCCATTACAGCGGTAGGCGATTCTGAACATGTCTGACCGTAAAAAAATTATGATCATTCTTTATTGAACAGCCCTCGTATTTATAAAACAGAATTCCAATTTATTTATACTCTTTTTACTTTTCGCAGTCAACATTTTATGAATTCTATTATCATGAATTCGAAAAATTAAAACGCTTTCCTGGAGAAGCTTTTCAGCTTTCAATTTAAAAAAAAAAAAAAAAAAAAAAAAATTGACAATCTAGGGAGTTAACCGAGAAATACAAAAATAAAACAGTCAAAATAACAATAATAACCAAAAGTATTAAAAAGATTCCTACGCTGATGTTATCACGTCAGTATTATCTGATTATATTAAATTGTTTATAAAGATAATGGAGGAATACAGTTTTCCGAACATGTACTGGCTGTTTATAAATTATCATGCTCCCATGTCGTGACGTCCTGGCTTGGACAGTGATATTGCGGTTCTTAGCCACATGGGTTCGAGCCCGACCACGAAGTATGGATTTTTTGTGATGCAGTGTGTACAGAGGTCGTCCGGTAGGACTTTACGATTTTACAAACAATGAAACTGAAACGCTGTCCAGGTTTGTCAGTATCGAGCGAGATGCTTCTGCGGCAACTTATGAACTTTGCATAAGAATTCGATTTGCCCCGGACCGGCTACTCTCATCGTTCTTCATGCTTGGTAGGGTTAATAGGGTGATTCCTTTTGTTACAAAATTTCTGTTAATTATTACCTTTCGTTCAGGGACTAAATGACGGCATTCGGTTTGCTACCAGTTTTAAGTAAACAAGATAACTTTGGAAATGTGAAAAGTGTAATGTTTAACGTCAACTTTTACTACATATGGCACTGCAGGCGGTGACACTGATGGCACATGTGATTAAGATGGAGCACCGCTACAATGAGATGGCAGGGGAAACCGCAGAAAAATGCCCCAGCACCGTTTAAGATATCTTTGGCATCCTTCCTTAGACAAATGACAATTGGTTCTTAGAGGGAAATTATGGTAAGGAATCCACGGTACATGAGTAACCCCAGCATTCGCCTATTGACCAAGGAAAATTAGGAAAACCCCGAAGTCAGATGTGCACACTTGCAAACAGAAGTAACAGCTTCACAAGTTAAAACTCAACAAGAAGTCTGCGAGTTTTGTTTTGAAAACCTCTTATGTGTGTGTGTGTGTGGATGCTGAAGACGATATTACCCACGAGGGAAATTGGAGATGTCTCAAAGTTATATCACGCTATAAACTGTGCAATTTGTCCTAGTATATGGTTTTATTACAATTAATCCCTTGCTTTATCCTCCCTGGGCAAATCCCTAGGGGATTACAGCTATAGCTACGAGAACTCTGCCTTTAGCACTGTACTTTGTGCGCCCAAATATTACATAAATGTACGAACAGCATTAAGTATAGGTGCGTTCTGCTGCTAGAAGGTTATGGACGCTACCAAATGCTGCCCTCTGTGAGGAAATATTGAAATCCATACAAATACGAGGGCCGTTCAATAAAGAATGATCATAATTTTTTTACGATCATAATTTTTTTACGATCATAATTTTTCGCACTAAAATTCAATCTTATTATATTCTGTTAGCTTAATGTAAAACAAACACGCCGTAGTAGTTTCATTGTTGGTACTCCTGGTTCCCGCCTGTGAGAACCAGGCAAGTTCAGACAAGTTCAGTATCGCCTACCGCTGTAATGGAGGTAACATGCAGTTAAAGTTGATGTTAGAGGAAGATCCGGATTTTCTTTCAAACGTAATTACTGCTGATGAAACTTGGCTGCATCATTTTGATCCTGAGAGCAAACAGCAAAGCTCAGTGTGGAAATCTCCTTCATCACCAACCCCCAAAAAAGCAAAAGTGGTTGCTTCTGCTGGGAAAGTTATGGTCATCTCATTCTTTGATATTCATGGAATGGTTTATCAGCATGTTGTACCTGCACACACATCAGTAACTGGACAATACTGCAGGGATGTCCTGAAAACATTGTAAGTCCATATCAGGTGCAAAAGACCACATTTCCGTGAAGCGGGCTGGATGCTGTACCACGATAATGCGCGGCCGCATATTGCCTACGTTGTTGCTGAATATCTTCCAAAAATCAACGTGAAGTACATCCTTCACCCTCCCTATAGTCCGGATTTAGCCCCATGTGACTTTTTTCTATTCCCTAACTTAAAGAAACGCCTTCGTGGGAAACATTATCCATCATCAGAAGCAGTGATGAAGGCTGCGGAGGCGATTTTGAAGGATCTCTCAAAAAATGGTTCCCAGCATGTCTTTAAAGACCGGCAGAAACGCTGGGACAAGTGCATCGCATTCAGGGGAGACTATTTTGAGAAGAACCATCAAAATTATGAGGATGAGTACGTGATCATTCTTTATTGAACAGCCACCGTATTTTATACTCGAATAGCGTAGAGCGGGGCTATTACGCCCATTGCAAATTTATGGTGTTATAAAACAAATAAAAAACTATTTTTATGTTAGATATAGAGCAGAACAATCTTTATAATCCCTTAAAGTGTACAGTTGTTATAAAGTCACATATTTTACTTTCTATAATTGTGATCAAATAAAACAGCGAATGTAGCTCAGTCCTGGGGCTGTTAGCACTCGCAGTACTTTTGCATTTTAATTAAATGCATTTGCCACAAATAAAGCTTTTCTTACCAACGTATAGTCCACATTTCTGGCATTTGATCCAGTCTCCTTTGGTTGCTGATTTCCAAAAAATCCTCATGGTCCCTCTTCCTCATTACTGCATTCTAACCAAGTCATCACTTGACTCACTATTCACTTTTCAAACCACCTCAGTAGAGAATAGGGAGGGACAATGGGGTACGTGGGTGTAATGATGTCTGTTTCTCAGTGTAATGAAGCTACCATTTACGGCCCAATAGCTTTATTCACACGCACCTGATATTGCTTCTGTCAGTCCCACACTCTGGCCGCACAAACATTTACATATTCAGCTCCGTGGTTTTATTTGGCGAGCTCTTCATAATTAAAGTCCTTTATCATTATTCCAGCATTCCCTGTTAATACCGTCTATCTGTACTTAGTTAATTGTATGAACACCATGAATATCCCTCCTTTTATCTCTTAAATAACCACATAGATTCACCTTCTTCTCTCTCATCACGTGATATATTCCTTTACTCGCGTTCTTTGATATAATTTCCTTATACTAAGTGTAATTTTCTTATTGATGGATAAACATTACTGTAACTCCCAAATGTACGTAACTTTCTTCACGAATTTGGAACCTAAATATCCCCAAGTAATCTAAGTAGTTTGCTTTTGCATATTTTAAGAGTTTCCAGTTATGAAAAGCAGATCAGATGAAGCAAATTCAACACGCTATATATATATATATATATATGTACAGTCGCCAATGTTCAGATACTAACAAAATAAACAAATGCCAAACCTAATAAATGAATAGTTGTCATAGCCAACATTGAATATTAACTTTCCCAACATTGATGGACGTTTGGGAAGAACGGGACCTTATCTTGTAAATTTTCAAATCACATTCTTGAAAGATGCTGGACTTAATTGCCAAGTTAACTATTTGTAGTCAGTGTTCCACGCTACGTTACTTATATTTAAGAATCTAAAATTGTTATAAACCAGATAACAAACTGAACATATTAATATGGAACTATAAGACCGAGTAATAAACTTTGAAATCCCATCAGTCGATTATTTGATAAAGAAGTTTATAATTCCACCACCAGGGAGAAGACTAGGCAACAACAATAGACATTCGGGCCTTTGAGGTTTTCAAAATGGAAGTTACAACTCCCAAAACTAGTCCCTCAAACAATTAAAATGTAAGTGAAAACCCGACTAAAAATACTGTTATAAAAAAATGTGTATGTCATTGTTAGTAAATTCCTCCAAATATCACGTAAGCAAATTAGATATTTAACTGACTTTACGTTTTTGAATCATGCAATTTACACAATTACACCATATTAAGAGGTATTTTTGTACTTTTCAGGAGCCCCAAAAGGTTTATTTTATAGATATATACTTCAATAAAAGGGCTTAAATGTAGCAGATGGTGCTATAGTATACAATATAATCTGTAAATCAATGGTATAGGAGAAATATGGAGAATGAGGGAATAGGTTAGGAAAAGGCTTGAAGATATGGAAATACATTCACTGTTTGCTGGTGTTTGGAAAAGTTCTTTAAAATCGTATATTACAATAAAAAGTATATGGGAAAAAGAAGTAGATATTGATAAACTAAATAAAGAACAAATAAGGTATAGCAGGCGTAGTTAGTTAGTTAGTTAGTTAGTTAGTTACTAACACTCCCCACATGGCAACCTTGGCCTTCGGGGTAACCTCACCCCACCAAGTGATGACCGGACCCATTTCTCAGGTGGAGGCACCCAGAGGGCGGTGTCCATTACCTCCGATGATAGGGTGATAGTGAAGATGGCGGTGAGGTGAGAGGACCTACAGTTTTTACCGTGGACTCCGAACCACGTTGGGCATAGGGGATACTTCACGTGTGCTAGACAGAGGCGAAGGCGTGGATAGGACCGACTTAAAATCGCCAACCCCAGAGCCGGGAATCGAACTCGGGACCCTTAGAACGGGAGCCGCGAACGAAACCACCGCGCTACCCCGGCGCCCTGTATAGCAGGCGTATGGAGACTGAAAAAGATAAGAAAGGTTTTCCAAACAGCGGCTACTATACGTGATAAAAGATAATACGTAATATTTGAGTGTGAAGGGGCAGACTTATAGAGAATAGAATGTATAAATGAGAAATGGCTCAGAATGAATAGAAAGAGTGCATTAATAGTCATTTTAGCAGACAGTTTTCAAATGAAGTTCAACAGAAATGGAATCGGCCATTAGAAACAAAAGAAAACAAGATATAATATTAAGAGAAATCAATCTTTAGGTAGAAGAAATTGTATAATGAGTACAGTAAGCTAACATCCTGGACTAACACTTAACCCTATTTCTTGTATTTTTATATTCATAAGAAGCTTACTGAAAATAAATATATAACAAGTAAAATATAAAATAAGATTTAGTAAAACTTCAAATGTATCTATGTGAAAGATTTTTGAAGACTGAATCACTTACATGCACATACACTCTCTCCCTCTCTCTACTTCACTCTCTCCTTACATACAAGGGAGTGTTGTAAAGTTTTAATGATCACCCGGTAGTGTTTATGCCAGAGTAATGACAATTTTTCAGTGTCATCATTGATTCCTCGGGACATAATATTGGTAGTTTCTGTGATTTGAGTCCTTTTTTTTTCAGTGAGTGCCAGAGCTGACTGAGGTGTAAGATGGAGAAAATTGAGTCTCGTAGTGTGATCAAGTTCCTGCATTTGAAGGACAAAACTGCCCGGGAAATCCATGATGAGATGACGGCTGTTTATGGAAATGATTGCCCATCGTATGACACTATTGTGAGGTGGAAAAGGAATTTTCAAACTGGTCACATGTCACTGACAGATGAGCCAAGAGCTGGTAGATCGTCAACTGTCACAGTGAAGAAAGTGGAGTGTTTAATACTGGAAGACAAACGAGCAACGATCCAAATGATCATGAATGAGACACATCTTAGTCATGGTAGTGTGTGGACGAACTGCATATGTCTAAGGTGTCTGTACGGTAGGTTCCACGTTTGTTAACCTCTTTCCAAAAGTAAACACAGCGTGACCTTTCAAGACAGATGTTGATGATGTTGGAACAGGATGAAGGTGATTACTTTGATCGTCTGGTAACCATGGATGAATCCTGGATCTCTCAGTATGGTCCAGAGACAAAAACCATGAGCATGGAATGGACACATGCCGAACCCCCCTCCCAAAAAGACAAAGGTGCAAAGGTCAGCTGGGAAGGTCATGCTTTCAGTTTTCTGGGACTGTCGTGGAGTTATCCTTACAGATTATCTTGTCAAGAGTCAAACCATCACTGGCAGATACTACTACAATCTTCTGGACAAGTTACGAGCAGCTCTGATTAAGAAACGACGTGGTATGCTCTCCAAAGTTGTTCGTCTTCTGTCTGACACTGTACCAGCTCATTCATCTCAAGTTGACAGTTGACAAAACAAGTGAATGTGGCTTTGAGACTTTACAGCATCCGCCTTATTCGCCCGATCTCGTACCTAGTGACTTTGTCTTGTTCCCGGAAATGAAGAATTTGTTGACAACACAAATGACGTCATTAATGAAGTGGAAGAGTGGTTTAAAGCGAATTCTGCAGACTTCTATAATCAAGGTATTCGAAAAGTCAAGAAACGCTGGAAAAAGTATGTAAATCTTGATGATGACCACGTAGAGAATGAGTGTCTGTGTGTGGTGTTTTAGGGCCCGTCGACAACAAGGTCATTTGGGCCACCACGTAGAGAAGAACTAACAAGCATGTCAACACAAACTCTCTATCACATTTTAAACGGTGGGAATTAAAACTTTAGACATCCCCTCGAATGCTCCTAAATTATTTCCTTCCTATATTTTATAAAAAGTTTTTAATTGTGCCCCTCAAAATGTGTATTTATTGTCAAACATTCACAGTATTTCCTCTGCCTTAGGAAAGAATTGGATAGGTAAAGAATAAAGGACATTATGTAAAAGTAGCACTCATATAATGTCGGAAAGAGCGCGATTGTGGCGCCAAAGAACGTCCAGCATCTTTATGGAATAAGTGAACCAGTCCCAGAGTTCCAGCAAACGTGGGACATGTGAAGGAAGGCGTGTTCTGCCTCTCCAAACCGCTTTTACAGGATTAATGTACATTCATTCCGCCTCTCTTCTGAAAGGAGTGAACCAAAATCCGGAGTGAATTTAACAATGATCAGAAAAGGGGGGAAAAGGAATAAGAAAGGGTATTAGGGGAAGAAATCGAACTTGTTTAAGGTGAAAGGAAATAAATGAAAAAGGGAAGGTAATACCCAGAAGGGAATAAAAGAGGAAAAGAAAACCGCTGTGTTACTGATAATGTGCTTCTTTAGATTAAGGGACAAGTAAAGCAGATGTTTTATGACTACGGGGTTTCCAGTCACGTGGAACCACCCTAGGGAGTACTTGCTTTCTACCCCATTCGCTCGGCAGAGTTAAAACTTAGTCAAATACCTTCAAACGTTGTAAACAAACGTTCGCTCTTCATTCCTGTTTTAGAAAGCAGGGATGCAACATTTCCATAATGTGATTTACCAGAAAGACAAGTTTTAATACTGCTAGGCCCGGTTGTTGCATAAAAATCCCAAACTGCAGTTCATTTATAATCGAAGATCAAAACTGAATTAAGTTTACGAATCCGCGTGAGTTGTAAAATGCTGATCTTAGATCAGATGTTCAGTACTGATCCGAGATCACAGAAACAAATGCGGCAACATCGCCAAACATGTTGCAACTTTCATTTTGTATCGAAAGAAATCCAGAATTATCCGAACCATTCGACTCCGTATAATTGAAGTGAACAGAGTAGCCAATCTAGACATAACAAAAACTAAACAAATAATTCGCTTTATGGTTATTTGTCCTAGAAATAATGTCATTTTAAATAAACATAATAATAATTTACTCCATCTTGAAACAGTATTTATCAAAAGTTAATTATTTCGCTTACTTTATCTCCAGTATATGCCCAATGTACATCTTTTTCATTTTCGTCTGTTTACAATACTGTGAGCTGGAAAATACGAGGCTGGGTAAAAAAGTAATGCCTCCTATTTTTTTTTCTCTTTTAATTGCCAGGAAAATTGAATACAATTTACATAGCTTGAAAAATACAACATTGACGATTAATTTGTCACTATTCAATATAATCTCCGTCCTTTCCCACAGTTTTGGTCCACCTTTTAACTAGGGCATGTATCCCAGTGTGGTAAAACACACGGTCTTGCTTCCTAAGCCACTGACGCACGGACGTTTTCACAGCCTCCTCATCTTCAAAATGAATCCCACGATGAGCTTCCTTTAGTGGCCCGAACAGATGGAAGTCTGATGGCGCCAGGTCAGTGAGGTAAGACTTGCCATCCCAATTTCTCAATTTCTGCAGTGGTGTAACGGCTGGTGTGTGGTCTTGCATTGTCATGCAAAAGAAGAACATCCGCCATAGTTTTTGTTGAGCGAACTCGGCCAAGTCGTGCTTTCAGCTTTATGAGAGTTCTGACGTATTGGACAGAATTTACTGTGCATCCCTGCTCCAAAAAAAATCAATCATAAGCACACCCTCTGCATCCCAAAACACTGTCGCCATAACTTTCCCTGTCGAGCACTGAGTTCTGAATTATTTTTTCTTCGGTGACGTTGTGTGATGCCATTCCATTGACTGCCTCTTTGATTCCGGTTCAAAAAAATTAACCCACGTTTCGTCTCCAGTAACAAGTTTTTTTTTTTTTTTCAGAAACTCCTCTCCGGCCAAATTGAAGCGCTGCAAGTGTTCGGAGGCTATTGTTTTCCTTGTTTCTTTGTTTTGGGCAGTTAACATTCTTGGTACCCAACGTGAACAAACTTTGGAGTAACCCAGTTGTTGAATAATCGTCATCACACTGCCTTTACTGAGGGAGGTAATGCGACACAATTCACCTGTTGTTACCCGACGATCACCACGAATGATGTCATCAACTCGCTGAATGTTGCATGGAGTCACTGCCGCTTCGCTTTTCATCTGTCAATGGTGTTTGTCCTTCAGCTTCGTTACAGCGACGAACCCATCGTCTAACAGTGCTGACATCCACCGTTGCATCACCATACACATTTTTTAGCCTTTCGTGAATGCGAATTGGCGTTTCACCTTCCGCAGTCAAAAATTCAATCACAGAACGCTGTCTAATACGAATGTCGATGTCAGCCATTTTGCAAGAGGATGCAGTGCTGCCACCTGTTGACTTAGGAATTACTACAGGGGATTGGAGAAGGTTTGAGGAATTGCGCCAAATTTAAAGTTTTCACATAACTTACTTATTTAAGGGGGAAAAATAGAAGGCATTACTTTTTGACCCACCCTCGTATAAACGAAAAATAGAAGATAAGTGAAGTTTTAGGGTACAAAGATTATAGTTGAATAAAAAAATGGAAGTTGAAGCAAAAGAGAAGATCCGTTCAGCTGACTTTAAATCTCGCATAAGCCTTCTTATTTCACCCTTTTCCATAGACATTCTGATGAAATGAGATCTTAAAGCTGCAATCTCCCTTGAAACTTTGTGTATTGTTCTAAACGCAGTCCATTTATTTATATTAAATATATCTCTAATCATCATTTGGAAGCTTTCAGTTGCACAGAACCGTAATGTGAGCAGGATCATAAATATTGGATTGAGTGTTTGTGTTCTTAATTGTGCACGTAGCCTATGCTCCAATTCTTTAACTACATGCTTTGACAGTCGAAATCTCGTTTTGAACTTTCTGTCATTTAGTTCTGAGATGGGATTTCCTCTATGTTGGAAAACACGAGAAGACCTTTCAAATTGAAAATTATAATCATCAGAGATATCAGAGTAGTCTGAATTCTGAAAATATAAAAAATGTATAGGTTATGAACACAAACAATGCATCTTTAACATACATTTGTGAAATATAGAGGTTAATTATTTATACAAGTAACCACAAAAATGCTTTATTTACTATTTATTTAAAGCTGCACTACTCAGAAACTATTGTGTAAATTCTGCAGTTCTGCTGATCTAAGTTCAGTCAAGTTAACTAGAGAAAATTCATTAGTTAGATTTGATATTAGATCAAGAGGCCATGAACGTAGATCAATGTTTATACAACCAAAATTCTAAGTTCAGCTTGACTGAACATCATTTTCATGTTCATGAACTTAGATTATCTTTTATTTAACCGGTCCCTAAACTATCACTTTGGGAAGTAGTTATATATTAGCAGAATATTGTAATAAAACTCACCTTAAAGTGCTTTATTTCCATCAAATCTTTAGCACAATCGGCACGCCTCTACAACTCATCCTTCTAACCTACACACAGCTCCACCTCTAACACGGAGCTACACAACAACTCCAATATGTACACGTAAAGTGCTTCCTGCCCGTTCCACGGCCTGCCGACTCCTTATCACGGAGCTTGGGATGTAGCACATTCAGCTCGAAGCACTGTCCTACTCACTAACTCCGGCTCGATTTCTCGGTTGAAGACCATGTTGATTCCCACTATTAAATTCCTCAAATCCATCAATTGACTTAAAATATTAACACAATTTGAAACAAGCTTAACATTGAAATGAATGTAAACTGTGTTTCATCAATGTTAACTGTAACGTAATGTTAAACGTAGTGTTAAGATAATATCGCCCGACCCTACTCGAGTATGACTAAAATGTTGAAAGTTGTAAAATGGCTTCCGCAAATCAAAGCTATTGATGTACTACAAGTTTCTCAATGTCGTTCCTTACTGAAGAAAAATCATGTCACAGCATTTTGAAAATCTTCAAAAGTAAGAACTTTTTAAAGTGATTTAATAATAATAATAATAATAATAATAATAATAATAATAATAATAATAATAATAATAATAATAATAATAATAATAATAATAATAATAATAATAATAATAATAATAATAATAATAATAATAATAATAATAATAATAATAATAATAATAATAATAATAATAATAATAATAATAATAGTAATAATAATAGTAATAATAATAGTAATAATAATAGTAATAATAATAATAATAATAATAATGATAATAATAATGATGATGATAATGATGATGATAATGATGATGATAATGATGATGATAATGATGATGATAATGATGATAATAATGATAATAATAATAATAATAATAATAATAATAATAATAATAATAATAATAATAATAATAATAATAATAATAATAATAATAATAATAATTAATAATAATAATAATAATAATAATAATAATAATAATAATAATAATAATAATAATAATAATAATAATAATAATAATAATAATAATAATAATAATAATAATAATAATAATAATAATAATAATAATAATAATAATAATAATAATAATAATAATAATAATAATAATAATAATAATAATAATAATAATAATAATAATAATAATAATAATAATAATAATAATAATAATAATAATAATAATAATAATAATAATAATAATAATAATAATAATAATAATAATAATAATAATAATAATAATAATAATAATAATAATAATAATAATAATAATAATAATAATAATAATAATAATAATAATAATAATAATAATAATAATAATAATAATAATAATAATAATAATAATAATAATAATAATAATAATAATAATAATAATAATAATAATAATAATAATAATAATAATAATAACTTGATAATCAAGTTAAGTAGTTACGTTTCTTTGACCCAATTAATTTTCTATACTCACGCCATCTCCTGACCTGACATTTAATTTACTGAAAACAGTCTTTTGTTGAGTGATGCGAGTATTGATAGTGTTTTGTCTTTGTTTATATTTGTGTTATATCCAGTGATACATTTGTAGTTATAACATTTTATAAATATCCTGATGATGGGAGACATGTACACTCCTCAAACGTTGATATCTAATCGTCTTTTCACATTACTTGCTGCCCGAGACGAAAGTGAGCGTATTCGTCGCCAGGAAAGCTTCAGGTCTTATTCTAAATTTGAAACATGTTAGAGCATAAAAAATTATTTACATTCTTTTGTTTTTAGCGATGCTGTCAAATGTCAGGGCCACATTAGCGCCATCTATGTGACCGAATTTCGCCCTACAGGAGTCTATCACATCTACTGACACGATGTTGTCGTTTTAGGTAACTTAAACACTATCGAACTCGGGATCTTGGCATCAGAAACTAATCACTGAACCCAGAGCGACGTTTGAGTATTACAAACAACGTTTAATTACCCCCTAAGGCTTTATTTTAGTGTTAGTTTTCATTTAATGAGAGTATTAGAATTTCCAAAGCTAAGGGTTTCCAAAGCAAATATTTAACAAACAAACAGCGTTTCTGATAGTATTCTGACTGAACCTCAATCAATTTTAACTCGCTTTCTGTTCTAGCACTTTCCTCTTGCCCTTTTTTTATCCTACGTTATGCCGAGAATGCATATATCGCCATTAAATTCATTGTGAATTCTACCACTCCCCGTCTTCCTTAATTAAAGACATCCGCTAATTCCTATCATCACCTCCTTTCCGAGCGCTAAAAAGGCATTCTTCTTCAGTAATATCGCCATTCATTTATTGTTCATACGAGAGTGTGTTCAGGAAACCACATACCTATTTGGGAAGCTGTTGTTCGCGTGACCTTGACATCTTTCTCTAAAAGATTGATAAAATACAACAATTTTAACATTATGTAAAACTTAACCCTTCTTCTTTGAGCAAAAAAGACAACCCCACACACACACACACACACACACACACACACACACACACACACACACACACACACACACACACACACACACACACACACACATACACACAAACACACACAGCAACTTATCTGTATTTACTTGAACAACCAACATGTGCTTCTCTTGTATTAGCGCCAAAACGCTATGAATATATGTCTATAAATCTACGAGGACTGTTCAATAAAGAATGATCACAATGTACCTTTACTCATTCTCATAATTTTGACGGTCCTTCTCAAAATAGTCTCCCCTGAATGCGATGCACTTGTCCCAGCGTTTCTGCCAGTCTTCAAAGACATGCTGGAAACCATTTTTGAGAGATACTTCAAAATCGCCTCTGCAGCCTTCACCACTGCTTCTGATGATGGATAAAGTCTCCCACGAAGGCGTTTCTTCAAGTTACGGAATAGAAAAAAGTCACATTGGGCTAAATCCGAACTATAGGGAGGGTGAGGAATGTACTTCACGTTGATTTTTGCAAGATATTCAGCAACAACATTGGCAATATGCGGCCGCGCATTATCGTGGTGCAGCATCCAGCCTGCTTCACAGAAATGTGGTCTTTTGCGCCTGATATGGACTTGCAATGTTTTCAGGACATCCCTGTAGTATTGTCCAGTTACTGATGTGTGTGCAGGTACAACATGCTGATAAACCATTCCATGAATATCAAAGAATGAGATGGCCATAACTTTCACAGCAGAAGCAACCACTTTTGCTTTTTTGGGGGTTGGTGATGAAGGAGATTTCCACACTGAGCTTTGCTGTTTGCTCTCAGGATAAAAATGATGTAGCCAAGTTTCATCGGCAGTGATTACGTTTGAAACAAACTCCGGATTCTCCTCTAACATCAACTTTAACTGTGTGTTACCTTCATTGCAGCGGTAGGCGATACTGAACATGTCTGAACTTGCTTTGTTCTCACAGACGGGAAACAGGAGTACCAACAATGAAACTACTACGGCGTGTTTGTTTCACATTAAGCTAACAGAATATAATAAGTTTGAATTTTAGTGCAAAAAATTATGACCGTAAAAAATTACGATCATTCTTCATTGGAAATACCTCGTATAATTTGATATCAAAATTTGCTCACGTTAGACCAAACACGTGTTCGAATGAAGATTTCCAACGCTCTGCTGGACCAGTTTTGGCGCCGATTAATTACACCATTATACGCCCGAAACAAAATTACAGTCCAAACAGTAGACTGCCCCCCCCCCCCCCCAAAAAAAAAACTGTCTCTTCGGCTGGGAAAGTGATAGCAACAGTTTTTTTTGGGGGGGGGGGATAGTCATGGAAGTATTTCAATCGATTATCTTCAAAAAGGGAAAACCATCACAGGAGCATACTACACATCATCATACATGACAAACTGAAGTCCGAACATGTCTAAAAACGGCCACATATACAGAAAAAGAAAATCCTGTTTCACCATGACAACGCACCGTCTCACACCTCCGCGGTTGCAATGGTGAAAATTTACGAATTACGGTTTGAACTGCTTGACTCACCAGATCCAGCCCAAAGCCACTTCTTTTTGTTCACTCATCTATAAATTGCGCTCGGAGGACAGAGATTTTCGTCAACTGAAGAGACAATCACCTTCGTGAACAATTATTTTGAGGAGAAACACGTCGAGTACTATTTGGACGCCTTAGAGAGATGAGAGCATCGGTGGGAGAAGTGTGTACAGTTACAAGGAGACTATGTTGAAAAACGCCGAGTACTATTTGGACGGATTACAGAGATGGGAACATCGCTGGGAGAAGTGTGTACAGTTACAAGGAGACTATGTTGAAAAACGTCGAGTACTATTTGGACGTGTTACAGAGATGGGAGCATCGCTGGGAGAAGTGTGTACAGTTACAAGGAGACTACGTTGAAAAACGCCGAGTACTATGTGGACGGGTTACAGAGATGAGAGCATCGCTGGGAGAAGTGTGTACAGTTACAAGGAGACTACGTTGAAAAACGTCGAGTACTATTTGGACGGGTTACAGAGATGGGAGCATCGCTGGGAGAAGTCTGTACAGTTACAAGGACACTACGTTGAAAAACGCCGAGTACTATGTGGACGGGTTACAGAAATGAGAACATCGCTGGGAGAAGTGTGTACAGTTACAAGGAGACTATGTTGGAAAACGCCGAGTACTATTTGGACGGGTTACAGAGATGAGAGCATCGCTGGGAGAAGTGTGTACAGTAACAAGGAGACTATGTTGAAAAACGCCGAGTACTATTTGGACGGGTTACAGAGATGAGAGCATCGCTGGGAGAAGTGTGTACAGTTACAAGGAGACTATGTTGAGAAACGTTGAGTACTATTTGGACGGGTTACAGAGATGGGAGCATCGCTGAGAGAAGTGTGTACAGTTACAAGGAGACTATGTTGAAAAACGTCGAGTACTATTTGGACGGGTTACAGAGATGGGAACATCGCTGAGAGAAGTATGTACAATTACAAATGACTATGTTGTAAAACGCCGAGTACAGTTTGGACGGGTTACAGAGATGAGAGCATTGCTGGGAGAAGTGTGTAGAGTTACAAGGAGACTATGTTGAAAAACGTTGAGTACTATTTGGACGGGTTACAGAGATGGGAACATCGCTGGGAGAAGTGTGTAGAGTTACAAGGAGACTATGTTGAAAAACGTCGAGGACTATTTGGACGGGTTACAGAGATGGAAACATCGCTGGGAGAAGTGTGTACAGTTACAGGGAGACTATGTTGAGAAACGTTGAGTACTATTTGGACGGGTTACAGAGATGGGAACATCGCTGGGAGAAGTGTGTAGAGTTACAAGGAGACTATGTTGAAAAACGTCGAGTACTATTTGGACGGGTTACAGAGATGGGAGCATCGCTGGGAGAAGTGTGTAGAGTTACAAGGAGACTATGTTGAAAAACGTCGAGTACTATTTGGACGGGTTACAGAGATGGGAGCATCGCTGGGAGAAGTGTGTAGAGTTACAAGGAGACTATGTTGAAAAACGTCGAGGATTATTTGGACGGGTTACAGAGATGGGAACATCGCTGAGAGAAGTGTGTACAGTTACAAGGAGACTATGTTGAGAAACGTTGAGTAATATTTGGACGGGTTACAGAGATGGGAGCATCGCTGGGAGAAGTGTGTACAGTTACAAGGAGACTATGTTGAGAAACGTTGAGTACTGTTTGGACGGGTTACAGAGATGGGAGCATCGCTGAGAGAAGTGTGTACAGTTAAAAGGAGACTATGTTGAAAAACGTCGAGTACCATTTGGACGGGTTACAGAGATGGGAACATCGCTGAGAGAAGTGTGTACAATTACAAATGACTATGTTGTAAAACGCCGAGTACTATTTGGATTGGTTACAGAGATGGGAGCATCGCTGCGAGCAGTATGTACAGTTACAAGGAGACTATGTTGAAAAACACCGAGTACTATTTGGACGACTTACAGAGTTGAGAGCATCGCTGGGAGAAGTGTGTAGAGTTACAAGGAGACTATGTTGACAAACGCCGAGTACTATTTGGACGGGTTACAGAGATGGGAACATCGCTCGGAGAAGTGTGTAGAGTTACAAGGAGACTATGTTGAAAAACGCCGCGTACTATTTGGACGGGTTACAGAGATGGGAGCATCGCTGGGAGCAGTGTGTACAGTTACAGGGAGACTATGTTGAAAAACGCCTAATACTGTTTAGACGGGTTTTAGAGATGGGAACATCGCTAGGAGAATGTGTACAGTTACAAGGAGACTATGTTGAAAAACGTCGAGTCCTATTTGGACGACCTACAGAGATGGAAGCATCGCTGAGAGAAGTGTGTACAGTTACAAGGAGACTATGTAGAGAAACGTTAATTAATATTTGGACGGGTTACAGAGATGGGAGCATCGCTGGGAGAAGTGTGTAGAGTTACAAGGAGACTATGTTGAAAAACGTCGAGGACTATTTGGACGGGTTACAGAGATGGGAACATCGCTGAGAGAAGTGTGAACAGTTACAAGGAGACTATGTTGAGAAACGTTGAGTAATATTTGCACGGGTTACAGATATGGGAGCATCGCTGGGAGAAGTGTGTACAGTTACAAGGAGACTATGTTGAGAAACGTTGAGTAATATTTGCGCGGGTTACAGAGATGGGAGCATCGCTGGGAGAAGTGTGTACAGTTACAAGGAGACTATGTTGAAAAACGTCGAGGACTATTTGGACGGGTTACAGAGATGGGAACATCGCTGAGAGAAGTGTGTAGAGTTACAAGGAGACTATGTTGAAAAACGCCGAATACTGTTAAACGGGTTACAGAAATGGGAACATCGCTAGGAGAATGTGTACAGTTACAAGGAGACTATGTTGAAAAACGTCGAGGACTATTTGGACGGGTTACAGAGATGGGACCATCGCTGAGAGAAGTGTGTACAGTTACAAGGAGACTATGTTGAAAAACGTCGAGGACTATTTGGACGGGTTACAGAGATGGGACCATCGCTGAGAGAAGTGTGTACAGTTACAAGGAGACTATGTTGAAAAACGCCGAATACTGTTAAACGGGTTACAGAAATGGGAACATCGCTAGGAGAATGTGTACAGTTACAAGGAGACTATGTTGAAAAACGTCGAGTCCTATTTGGACGAGCTACAGAGATGGAAGCATCGCTGAGAGAAGTGTGTACAGTTACAAGGAGACTATGTTGAGAAACGTTGAGTAATATTTGGACGGGTTACAGAGATGGGAGCATCGCTGGGAGAAGTGTGTAGAGTTACAAGGAGACTATGTTGAAAAACGTCGAGGACTATTTGGACGGGTTACAGAGATGGCAACATCGCTGAGAGAAGTGTGTACAGTTACAAGGAGACTATGTTGAGAAACGTTGAGTAATATTTGGACGGGTTACAGAGATGGGAGCATCGCTGGGAGAAGTGTGCGCGGTTACAAGGAGACTATGTTGAGAAACGTTGAGTACTATTTGGACGGGTTACAGAGATGGGAGCATCGCTGAGAGAAGTGTGTACAGTTACAAGGAGACTATGCTGAAAAACGTCGAATACTATTTGGACGGGTTACAGAGATGGGAACATCGCTGACAGAAGTGTGTACAATTACAAATGACTATGTTCTAAAACGCCGAGTACTATTTGGACGGGTTACAGAGATGGGAGCATCGCTGGGAGAATGTGTACAGTTACAAGGAGACTATGTTGAAAAACACCGAATACTGTTTAGGCGGGTTACAGAGATGGGAACATCGCTAGGAGAATGTGTACAGTTACAAGGAGACTATGTTGAAAAACGTCGAGTCCTATTTGGACGACTTAAAGAGTTGAGAGCATCGCTGGGAGAAGTGTGTAGAGTTACAAGGAGACTATGTTGACAAACGCCGAGTACTATTTGGACGGGTTACAGAGATGGGAACATCGCTCGGAGAAGTGTGTAGAGTTACAAGGAGACTATGTTGAAAAACGCCGAATACTGTTTAGACGGGTTACAGAGATGGGAACATCGCTAGGAGAATGTGTACAGTTACAAGGAGACTATGTTGAAAAACGTCGAATCCTATTTGGACGAGCTACAGAGATGGAAGCATCGCTGGGAGAAGTGTGTACAGTTACAAGGAGACTATGTTGAAAAACGCCAAGTACTATTTGGACAGGGTACAGAAATGGGAGCATGGCTGGGAGAAGTGTGTGCAGTTACAAAGAGACTATGTTGGAAAACGCCGAGTACTATTTGGACAGGTTACATAAATGGGAACATCGCTGAGAGAAGTGCGTACAGTTACAACGAGACTATGTTGGAAAACGCCGAGTACTATTTGGACGGCTTACCGAGATGAGAACATCGCTGGGAGAAGTGTACACAGTTACAAGGAGACTATGTTGGAAAACGCCGAGTACTATTTGGACGGGTTACAGAAATGGGAACATCGCTGGGAGAAGTGTGTACAGTTACAAGGAGAATATGTTGAAAAACGTCGAATACTATTTGGACGGGTTACAGAGATGGGAACATCGCTGAGAGAAGTGTGTACAGTTACAAGGAGACTATGTTGGAAAACGCCGAGTACTATTTGGACGGGTTACAAAAATGGGAACATCGCTGGGAGAAGTGTGTACAGTTACAAGGAGACTATGTTGGAAAACGCCGAGTACTATTTGGACGGCTTACCGAGATGAGAACATCGCTGGGAGAAGTGTGTACAGTTACAAGGAGACTATGTTGGAAAACGCCGAGTACTATTTGAACGGGTTACAAAAATGGAAACATCGCTGGGAAAAGTGTGTACAGTTACAAGGAGACTACGTTGGAAAACACCGAGTACTATTTGGACGGGTTACAGAAATGGGAACATCGCTGGGAGAAGTGTGTAGAGTTACAAGGAGACTATGTTGAAAAACGTCGAGTACTATTTGGACGGGTTACAGAGATGAGAACATCGCTGGGAGAAGTGTGTACAGTTACAAGGAGACCATGTTGAAAAACGTCGAGTACTATTTGGACGGGTTACAGAGATGGGAACATTGCTGGGAGAAGTGTGTACAGTTACAAGGAGACTATGTTGAAAAACGTCGAGTACTATTTGGACGGGTTACAGAAATGGGAACATCGCTGGGAGAAGTGTGTACAGTTACAAGGAGTTTATGTTGGAAAACGCCGAGTACTATTTGGACGGGTTACAGAAATGGGAATATCGCTGGGAGAAGTGTGTACAGTTACAAGGAGACTATGTTGGAAAACGCCGATTACTATTTGGACGGCTTACCGAGATGAGAACATCGCTGGGAGAAGTATGAACAATTACAAGGAGACTATGTTGGAAAACGCCGAGTACTATTGGGACGGGTTACAGAGAGGTGAGCATCGCTGGGAGAAGTGTGTATATTTACAAGGAGACTATGTTGGAAAACGCCGAGTACTATTTGGACGGGTTACAAAAAAGGGAACATCGCTGGGAGAAGTGTGTACAGTTACAAGGAGACTATGTTGAAAAACGCCGAGTACTATTTGGACGGGTTACAGAGATGGGAACATCGCTGGGAGAAGTGTGTACAGTTACAAGGAGACTGTTGGAAAACGCCGAGTACTATTTGGACGGGTTACAGAAATAGGAGTATCGCTGAAAGAAGTGTGTACAGTTACAAGGAGACTATCTTGGAAAACGCCGAGTACTATTTGGGCGGGTTACAGAAATGGGAGCATCGCTGGGAGAAGTGTGTACAGTTACAAGGAGACTATGTTGGAAAACGCCGAGTACTATTTGGACGGGTTACAGAGATGGGAACATCGCTGGGATAAGTGTGCACAGTTACAAGGAGACTATTTTGAAAAATGCTGAGTACCATTTGGATGGGTTACAGAGATGGGAACATCGCTGGGAGAAGTGTATACAGTTACAAGGAGACTATGTTGGAAAAGGCCGAGTACTATTTGGACGGGTTACAGAGATGGGAACATCGCTGGGAGAAGTGTGTACAGTTACAAGGAGACTATGTTGAAAAACGCCGAGTACTATTTGGACGGGTTACAGAAATGGGAACATCGCTGGGAGAAGTGTGTAGAGTTACAAGGAGACTATGTTGAAAAACGTCGAGTACTATTTGGACGGGTTACAGAGATGAGAACATCGCTGGGAGAAGTGTGTACAGTTACAAGGAGACTATGTTGAAAAACGTCGAGTACTTTTTGGACGGGTTACAGAGATGGGAGCATCGCTGGGAGAAGTGTGTACAGTTACAAGGAGACTATGTTGAAAAACGCCGAGTACTATTTGGACGGGTTACAGAGATGGGAACATCGCTGGGAGAAGTGTGTACAGTTACAAGGAGACTATGTTGAAAAACGCCGAGTACTATTTGGACGGGTTACAGAGATGAAAACATCGCTGGGAGAAGTGTGTACAGTTACAAGGAGACTATGTTGAAAAACGCCGAGTACTATTTGGACGGGTTACAGAGAGGGGAACATCGCTGGGAGAAGTGTGTACAGTTACAAGGAGACTATGTTGAAAAACGCCGAGTACTATTTGGACGGGTTACAGAGATGGGAACATCGCTGGGAGAAGTGTGTACAGTTACAAGGAGACTATGTTGAAAAACGCCGAGTACTATTTGGACGGGTTACAGAGAGGGGAACATCGCTGGGAGAAGTGTGTACAGTTACAAGGAGACTATGTTGAAAAACGCCGAGTACTATTTGGACGGGTTACAGAGATGGGAACATCGCTGGGAGAAGTGTGTACAGTTACAAGGAGACTATGTTGAAAACGCCGAGTACTATTTGGACGGGTTACAGAGATGGGAACATTGCTTGGAGAAGTGTGGACAGTTACAAGGAGACTATCTTGAAAAACGTCGAGTACTATTTGGACGGGTTACAGAGATGAGAGCATCGCTGGGAGAAGTGTGTACAGTTACAAGGAGACTATGTAGAAACACGTCGAGTACTATTTGGACGGGTTACAGAGATGGGAACATCGCTGGGAGAAGTGTGTACAGTTACAAGGAGACTATGTAGAAACACGTCGAGTACTATTTGGACGGGTTACAGAGATGAGAGCATCGCTGGGAGAAGTGTGTACAGTTACAAGGAGACTATGTAGAAACACGCCGAGTACTATTTGGACGGGTTACAGAAATGGGAACATCGCTGGGAGAAGTGTGTAGAGTTACAAGGAGACTATGTTGGAAAACGCCAAGTACTATTTGGACGGGTTACAGAGATGGGAGCATCACTGGGAGAAGTGTGTAGAGTTACAAGGAGACTATGTAGAAACACGCCGAGTACTATTTGGACGGGTTACAGAGATGGGAGCATCGCTGGGAGAAGTGTGTAGAGTTACAAGGAGACTATGTAGAAACACGCCGAGTACTATTTGGACGGGTTACAGAGATGGGAACATCGCTGGGAGAAGTGTGTAGAGATACAAGGAGACTATGTAGAAACACTCCGAGTACTATTTGCACGGGTTACAGAAATGAGAACATCGCTGGTAGAAGTGTGTAGAGTTACAAGGAGACTATGTAGAAACACGCCGAGTACTATTTGGACGGGTTACAGAGATGGGAGCATCGCTGGGAGAAGTGTGTAGAGTTACAAGGAGACTATGTAGAAACACGCCGAGTACTATTTGGACGGGTTACAGAGATGGGAACATCGCTGGGAGAAGTGTGTAGAGTTACAAGGAGACTATGTAGAAACACGCCGAGTACTATTTGGACGGGTTACAGAGATGGGAACATCGCTGGGAGAAGTGTGTAGAGTTACAAGGAGACTATGTAGAAACACGCCGAGTACTATTTGGACGGGTTACAAAAATGGGAACATCGCTGGGAGAAGTGTGTAGAGTTACAAGGAGACTATGTTGGAAATCGCCAAGTACTATTTGGACGGGTTACACAGATGAGAACATCGCTGGGAGAAGTGTGTAGAGTTACAAGGAGACTATGTAGAAACACTCCGAGTACTATTTGCACGGGTTACAGAAATGGGAACATCGCTGGGAGAAGTGTGTAGAGTTACAAGGAGACTATGTAGAAACACGCCGAGTACTATTTGGACGGGTTACAGAGATGGGAGCATCGCTGGGAGAAGTGTGCAGAGTTACAAGGAGACTATGTAGAAACACGCCGAGTACTATTTGGACGGGTTACAGAGATGGGAACATCGCTGGGAGAAGTGTGTAGAGTTACAAGGAGACTATGTAGAAACACGCCGAGTACTATTTGGACGGGTTACAGAGATGGGAACATCGCTGGGGAAGTGTGTAGAGTTACAAGGAGACTATGTAGAAACACGCCGAGTACTATTTGGACGGGTTACAGAAATGGGAACATCGCTGGGAGAAGTGTGTAGAGTTACAAGGAGACTATGTTGGAAATCGCCAAGTACTATTTGGACGGGTTACACAGATGAGAACATCGCTGGGAGAAGTGTGTACAGTTACAAGGAGACTATGTTGAAAAACGCCGAGTACTGTTTGGACGGAGTACAGAGATGGGAACATCGCTGGGAGAAGTGTGTACAGTTACAAGGAGTCTATGTTGAAAAATAAAAAAATAAAAAAATAATGAAAAATGTCTTGTATCTTTATTAGGTGGGAAACTTTTCAAATCTCCTACGTTTAAGAGTGAGTAGAGAGTGTTAAGTGACTTTTTGTTAATGTGCAGAGTGTTTGTTTGAGAAGGGAGCTCTCCACTTACTCCGGAATGTGGTTGGCGAAGTGTGACAGTTGGACAGCCTGCGTGGAGCTAAGGCTTCTGCTGCAGGTGAGAGATATGTAATTATTGGTAGCATGTGTTACGGTATAGCAATACGATACGTCTCCATTCCCAAACTGTGGGTCGGTCAGTCTTACGTTATTGTAGCGTTTCAAAGACTGCACCACCGACATGTAACAGATATACACAAGAATGTCGTTATTCTGGCCTGGCTTATTATCTATGGGAAAAGTGATCTAATACGTTCCACCTTCTTGATCCTTGCATTTCACGAATTAAAAGCTTTCAATATCTATGCATACCACAATTTGGAGCATTCTAAAAACTGGAATCGCAATTTATGTCACCTTTAATTTCTAGGTAATGTCGGATGTTTTCCATTTGGAGCATTACTGATTATGACAATGATGTTCACTTGTTTACTGTTGGTATTAGTGTCTGAGTTGTTTAAATTCAAACTTACAGGCTCTAGCTAGGATACGATATAATCCCGGCTATCGAACCTGGGACCCTGGATTTGAAGGCTAGCACGTTGTCATGCAGTCGACGTAACTTTTGTTTCAGGTATCAGTAACCAGTTCAGGTACAGTTATTTGAGTGTTCAAGACAGTTACTCCTTAGAATGACGTAGCTACTTTGTGTAAAACTTATCCGCAAGGGTGATAATGAATAAGTTAAGTGCATATTACATTTCCCTAAGTACACTTAATCAGCGCTTATTTAAATAAACGTAAGAACGTCCTATGAAAGAAGGGCTGATGTATCGTTAAATGTGTTTCGCTTTAGGCAACTCACCCCTACGCAAAATAAATAATAAAACATTTAATCAATAATACAGTGTTTGAAAACAGCTCGAGCTAGAATTCATCAGGCACGTTCAAAACCATAAAATTTAAATAACATTTCAGTTAGTAGTGAATTAAGACGAGTGTATAAATAAGTCTTGTACCATACAATGTTTTATCTAACACGTACCCTAATCATTAAAAAGACTTACTACTTTAATAATTAAACTGTAATAAAATAGTAAACTTATTTGTAATATTATGTTCTGGAATATGGAGCTATTTAGAGCAAGGCCGGCTGCTAATATGAGACAATCGATGTTGGCTAGTCGTTTTAATTGTTGGTAACAGCGGCAGTTGATTCATACAAATTGAGAAAAATTATGTTTAACAGAAATCTATTGAAAGAAAAGAGTTATATGTTTACATATTTACATTTCACTACTAAATGTTAAAACTATAAAAAAAATAGTGTAAACCTTGTGATTGTATTTTATTGATACAGCGGTTAACGTGAAATGTTATCCATTTCTAATATTAAAGTGTTACTTTAGTAGGTAAAACTCTACAAGTAAGTGTTGCATAAAGATAAAAATGCTATACTCTACACTTAGTGCTCATCGGCGTTATTAGCAATAATTTATATATTACTATTGATAATATTGCCCATTTTAAATTATTGCAGTGATAAAGTGTGTTGTAAATGATTAAGGTTAGAAACAAGATGAAGCTAACGTGTGCACATATCCTTGTATAATATCGAAAGCTTTGACTCCGAACTAATGTCCATGACGTGGACATTAAGCAGAGAATAACACAATTCTCAAATATTTGTCTTCATTTATAAGATACAAACTTATTCCAATATGTCGACGACGTACAACTCTAGATTTTATTCGGACAGAAAACTATCTTGTGTTATAAACCGACCTATATTACTTACATCAAGTCAGAGTACGTATGAACAAAACCAAAGGTTTCTTCACGGTTTCGTTCTCTACATATTCTCTCGAGAAAGTAGTACTACCAAGTTTTGAAAGCTCACTTCATTTCTTCTGAACCAAAAAACTATTGAGTTATGAGTATAGTTCAACGATGAAACTATACACTAAGTGAATGTGTAACTAACCTAACATATGGCTTAACTGGGAGAGGGAGCAGCAAGGAAAAAACAAAACAGTTTGGAACAAGCGAGTTTTGTTAAACATAAGTTACGAAGTGGTGAAAAGATATCATTAAAGAATTTCTGCAACAAATATCCAGATAACGTGGGAAATTGACAACCAGAGTTCACTGGTGTGTTTCAAATATTTACAGGTCAGGCTAAGAAAAATACACAGTTGTTGAGGTTAGGACTACCGGCAAGAAGAGACCAAGCTACAGCTCAGATATGAGAATGCAGATGACGTAAGTAGCAATTTAGTGCATTGCATGTTTTTATATTCACTTTAAATAAATATGTAATTTTGATGGTGAAAAACGCTTATTAAAGTGTTGTGTCATTGCGAACGTTCGTGGCCGTCATTTGTTTGTCTATATTCACGCGGAGAACAAACTAGAAAGTTAATCAAATAATAGTTTTAATCTACTAGCACATTTTATAGCAGTTTCATATCTATCTCTGTGTATCAACCCTTTCATTGGCAATAACTGATCTCTAATTCAGCATTTTCTCCATTAATGACTATTAAGCAGACACGATTTCCAAATAATCAGTACATAACACAGAGCGTTCATTTTATGACCCGGCCCGGATCGCGTGTTATAACGGGCGTCCATCTGCATTGAGACATACCTAGTATTTCTGGTTACTGTGAAGTTGTAATTCTTGAATATCAGTCTGTACAAGTTTTTTTCAACAGTTTAATAGCTGTATAAGCAGGAATTTTGCTGTGAAGCACCTCATTGAGCCTACTTTGGGGCGCACTCGATTGACGCACCAATTTCGTCAATGTTTCCCCCATATCTATTTGAAACTAGGACATCGGGAAAAGTCAGCTGTTTGCACATGCTTAACACATGAAAATCCTTTGTATAAGCCTAACATTTTGGTAAGTTTGTCTGGATTACCAATAAGACAAAATAGCTTCAATAATAAAACATATTCTAAAGTAACCCCCCCCCCCCCACACACACACACACACACACACACACACACACACACACACACACACACACACACACACACACACACAACAGAGATACTGGAATAAGCTTGAAATGCACAATGAACTCTGGTGTTTAACAACTCGAACAGAAAGCACTGTGCCAGTGAATCACGTGAGCCACAAAACGAACCCTGGGTGTATGTTTACTTCAATTTACATTTCAATATAGAACTCAGCTAACCCAATTTTCTACGTTTATGAATAGTTCACACAGCGAAAGTGTAAGCTAATATTAGTGGCACGTAAATATTTATATGTAGAAGTGTTGACAAGGAATCTCCTCCAGACAGCAAGTGCAACACAACCCTAACCTAGCTAAAACATATACAATTTCCATTATTTCGATAAACGCTGAACCTAGATTTAAGTCAACAATATTGCAAATGTCTTTTAGAAGCAGTCAGTATTTTACTTATCCATTCTGTGGTTCCCCTTCTAGAGCGATAACTAAGTAATATTTGCAGAATTCCAACGCCGCGTTCTTAATCCTCTCTAAATGCTTAAAAGCTATCGAAACATAGCTCGATGATTATTGTAATTGGTTTAATTGGATTAACCCCTTTTGAAATAGCTTCTGGCCGACATCTCTGAACTTTAATGAGCGAGGAAAACCGATAGACCTCGGCCTGATAGGTACGTCATTAAAGAGCTCATTCAAAAAGAGAGAAAAATAACTCGTAATGCTCTGAATATTTCCACATCTTCTGCAACGAACAAGAGAATAGCGCTGAAGCCAAATCTGCTAACCAGATGATGTACTGCACAACATCTGTTAAAGTTCTATATCAATTATTATGTTTAAGGCGCCAAATTTCTCGGAAGGATGTACAATAGGTTATTCCTGGAAGGGAACTAATAATGGCCGATAAAAGCCATACGGTTTATGTTCCCTAACAAAGTATCTACTTCATTTGTTTTCACCCTGTGCGGTTTGTTTAACTAAGATCATCTAGACATAACATTTGGTCCCACAACCTCCATTCCTGCCAACCTCTGGACGCAAGAAGTCTTAAAATAACCCTCACAAAACAATGGAACAACGTGTCTTTCATTAACCATAGTCATTTGTTTTTAAACGTATTGTAATTATTCAAAGAAAAGCTTACTTTTCTACCTTACTCCATGTTGATCATGAAATATCTCGTTTTATGTAATATTACATTAGAAATGTTGGCTGAAACTTACAACTTATGTAAGCTATAACTTATCATCTAATCAAGTATAAAAAAGTACACGACTTGCAGAATATTTCCGTTTACTTCCATCGTATTACGCGACCTCAGCGAGCCTTCAATAATACGCATACTGTTCATCTGCAGGACACTTACTTTTCAGAGTTTTGGAAAATAAATTGAAGTGCCATGATAATTCAACAACCATCAAAGCATACCATAAACAAGAAACGGATCACTAAAACAATTTGTCAATGTTGCGGTTTACGTCCTCCAACGTTAAGTCATATCGGACGATGAATGAAATGATGTTCAAATGAGTACAGGGTACATAGAGCTTAGAGTTACCAGACATTCACCTTTCAGGATAAGAGAAAGCCTCCAACGTTAAGTCATATCGGACGATGAATGGAATGATGTTCAAATGAGTACAGGGTACATAGAGTTTAGAGTTACCAGACATTCATCTTTCAGGATAAGAGAAAACCTCCAACGTTAAGTCATATCGGACGATGAATGAAATGATGTTCAAATGAGTACAGGGTACATAGAGCTTAGAGTTACCAGACATTCATCTTTCAGGATAAGAGAAAACCTCCAACGTTAAGTCATATCGGACGATGAATGGAATGATGTTCAAGTGAGTACAGAGTACATAGAGCTTAGAGTTACCAGACATTCATCTTTCAGAATAAGAAAAAGCCTGCAACGTTAAGTCATATCGGACGATGAATGAAATGATGTTCAAGTGAGTACAGAGTACATAGAGCTTAGAGTTACCAGACATTCATCTTTCAGGATAAGAAAAAGCCTGCAACGTTGTCATATCGGACGATGAATGAACACACCCAGAAACGTACATTAGACACTTCTATGGTACCATCACCACATGCGTCACTCAACTGTCTTGGTTTGTTGTCACACGATGTTCTGTCTTCATTGAACTGTCACACCCAGGAACGTACATTAGACACATTCATGGTACCATCACCACATGCGTCACTCAACTGTCTTGGTTTGTTGTTTTTTTTTAAAGCAGACATCATTTTTGTATAAGTATTGATATAGGATGTGACTTGGGATGTCTCTCATCTTGTAGGAACAGTTATAATTTCCCTACTGCCCAGATTGCTGTAATGGCAAGAGATATTCAGTGTTGATATGGCTGCAGTTGCTATCTGCTTTAAAAGAAGATATCATTTTTGTATAAGTGTTGATATAGGATGTGACTTGGGATGTCTCTCATCTTGTAGGAACAGTTATGATTTCCCTACTGCCCAGATTGCTGTAATGGCAAGAGATATTCAGTGTTGATATGGCTGCAGTTGCTATCTGCTTTAAAAGAAGATATCATTTTTGTATAAGTGTTGATATAGGATGTGACTTGGGATGTCTCTCATCTTGTAGGAACAGTTATGATTTCCCTACTGCCCAGATTGCTGTAATGGCAAGAGATATTCAGTGTTGATATGGCTGCAGTTGCTATCTGCTTTAAAAGAAGATATCATTTTTGTATAAGTGTTGATATAGGATGTGACTTGGGGTGTCTCTCATCTTGTAGGAACGGTTATGATTTGCCTACTGCCCAGATTGCTGTAATGGTAAGAGATATTCAGTGTTGATATGGCTGCAGTTGCTATCTGCTTTAAAAGAAGATATCATTTTTGTATAAGTGTTGATATAGGATGTGACTTGGGATGTCTCTCATCTTGTAGGAACAGTTATGAATTGCCTACTGCCCAGATTGCTGTAATGGCAAGAGATATTCAGTGTTGATATGGCTCCAGTTGCTATCTGCTTTAAAAGAAGATATCATTTTTGTATAAGTGTTGATATAGGATGTGACTTGGGATGTCTCTCATCTTGTAGGAACAGTTATGATTTGCCTGCTGCCCAGATTGCTGTAATGGCAAGAGATATTCAGTGTTGATATGGCTCCAGTTGCTATCTGCTTTAAAAGCAGACATCATTTTTGTATAAGTGTTGATATAGGATGTGACTTGGGATGTCTCTCATCTTGTAGGAACAGTTATGATTTGCCTACTGCCCAGATTGCTGTAATGGCAAGAGATATTCAGTGTTGATATGGCTCCAGTTGCTATCTGCTTTAAAAGAAGATATCATTTTTGTATAAGTGTTGATATAGGATGTGACTTGGGATCTCTCTCATCTTGTAGGAACAGTTATAATTTCCCTACTGCCCAGATTGCTGTAATGGCAAGAGATATTCAGTGTTGATATGGCTGTAGTTGCTATCTGCTTTAAAAGAAGATATCATTTTTGTATAAGTGTTGATATAGGATGTGACTTGGGATCTCTCTCATCTTGTAGGAACAGTTATAATTTCCCTACTGCCCAGATTGCTGTAATGGCAAGAGATATTCAGTGTTGATATGGCTGTAGTTGCTATCTGCTTTAAAAGAAGATATCATTTTTGTATAAGTGTTGATATAGGATGTGACTTGGGATCTCTCTCATCTTGAAGGAACAGTTATGATTTCCCTACTGCCCAGATTGCTGTAATGGCAAGAGATATTCAGTGTTGATATGGCTGTAGTTGCTATCTGCTTTAAAAGAAGATATCATTTTTGTATAAGTGTTGATATAGGATGTGACTTGGGATCTCTCTCATCTTGTAGGAGCAGTTATGATTTCCCTACTGCCCAGATTGCTGTAATGGCAGCAAATGGTATAACCTGTGGCGGCGTGGAGAGCATCGGATTACACGTGAAATTGAGTCTGTCTAGGCTCCGTGCTCATGGAGCTGGAATAAAAACCACGAGGGGATTCACATGGCTGCGCACAGCTGTTATCACGTGACGAGGGTGGCAGGAAACCCTTTAATAATTATTACCGTGGTCACACAATCGATATTACCTGTCAACTCACATCCAATGGACAACCCCATGGGGTTACTAATCAACTAATATTTCTTGTGAAGATAGCGAGAACAACGCTACTTGCTTATTTTGTTTCATTTATTCCCAGACATTGTTAATTTCTCTCTACTACGTACCCACATTAAGTAGAGCGAGTATTGTATTCCACTCTAAACCTGTTACCGAGATTTAGTGCAAATACACATTTTGAAGTCCCTGGTGTGTCAACAGCATAACTAAAACACAAAGATAAAAAAAAAGTGTTTTCTATTTTAATAACAAATGAAATGCACATCTTGAATTTTCTGGAAATGACTTTACTATGTTTCTGGATGACCATAAGAAATAGACACAATTTACATCCACAAAAAATATATATCTATTTCATACTTTTCTGTGGAGTAGACTATATCAGAGATACCTTGTTATCTTCCTAAATATTCCAAAACTTAGATTAAACAAAAGAAATCCGTTATTCATTATTTTTTTTTCCATCTCTTGACCATACACGGAGAACAGAATTTCATAGTGACCAACTTAAAACATTTAACTATCACATAACGTCTAATGTGTTCTATTATTACAAGAAAATTAGCAATAAGGTAATATTTATCTTGATTAACATGAAGTAAATAAAAGAATAAGAATATGCAAGAATAGTTTACACAAGAGTTCACCACATAAAACTCTTTTATCTTGTTTATCTAAAGTAAATAGAAAAAAGTATTGCATTCCATCCCGAAATTTCACATTCTGACAATTTGCATTATCATTTACGTCCTCCAACGTTAAGTCACATCGGACGATGAATGAAATGATGTTCAAATGAGTACAGGGTACATAGAGCTTAGAGTTACCAGATATTCATCTTTCAGGATAAGAGAAAACCTCCAACGTTAAGTCACATGGGACGACGAATGAAATGATGTTCAAATGAGTACAGGGTACATAGAGCTTAGAGTTACCAGACATTCATCTTTCAGGATAAGAGAAAACCTCCAACGTTAAGTCACATCGGACGATGAATGAAATGATGTTCAAATAAGTACAGGGTACATAGAGCTTAGAGTTACCAGACATTCGTCTTTCAGGATAAGAGAAAACCCCCAACGTTAAGTCATATCGGACGATGAATGAAATGATGTTCAAATGAGCACAGGGTACATAGAGCTTAGAGTTACCAAACATTTATCTTTCAGGATAAGAGAAAACATCCAACGTTAAGTCACATCGGACGATGAATGAAATGATGTTCAAATGAGTACAGGGTACGTAGAGCTTAGAGTTACCAGACATTCATCTTTCAGCATAAGAGAAAACCTCCAACGTTAAGTCACATCGGACGATGAATGAAATAATGTACAAATAAGCACAGGGTACATAGAGCTTAGAGTTACCAGACATTTGTCTTTCAGGATAAGAGAAAACCTCCAACGTTAAGTCACATCGGACGATGAATGAAATAATGTACAAATAAGCACAGGGTACATAGAGCTTAGAGTTACCAAACATTTATCTTTCAGGATAAGAGAAAACCTCCAACGTTAAGTCACATCGGACGATGAATGAAATGATGTTCAAATGAGTACAGGGTACGTAGAGCTTAGAGTTACCAGACATTCATCTTTCAGCATAAGAGAAAACCTCCAACGTTAAGTCACATCGGACAATGAATGAAATAATGTACAAATAAGCACAGGGTACATAGAGCTTAGAGTTACCAAACATTTATCTTTCAGGATAAGAGAAAACCTCCAACGTTAAGTCATATCGGACGATGAATGAAATGATGTTCAAATGAGTACAGGGTACGTAGAGCTTAGAGTTACCAGACATTTATCTTTCAGGATAAGAGAAAACCTCCAACGTTAAGTCACATCGGACGATGAATGAAATAATGTACAAATAAGCACAGGGTACATACAGCTTAGAGTTACCAAACTTTTATCTTTCAGGATAAGAGAAAGCCTCCAACGTTAAGTCATATCGGACGATGAATGAAATAATGTACAAATAAGCACAGGGTACATTGAGCTTAGAGTTACCAAACATTTATCTTTCAGGATAAGAGAAAACCCCAACGTTAAGTCATATCGGACGATTAATGAAAGGATGTTCAAATGAGTACAGGGTACATAGAGCTTAGAGTTACCAGACATTCATCTTTCAGGATAAGAGAAAACCTCCAAAGTTAAGTCATATCGGACGATGAATGAAAGCATGTTCAAATAAGCACAGGGTACATAGAGCTTAGAGTTACCAGACATTGATCTTTCAGGATAAGAGAAAACCTCCAACGTTAAGTCATATCGGACGATGAATGAAATGATGTTCAAATGAGCACAGGGTACATAGAGCTTAGAGTTACCAGATATTCATCTTTCAAGATAAGAGAAAACCTCCAACGTTAAGTCACATCGGACGATGAATGAAATGATGTACAAATAAGCACAGGGTACATAGAGCTTAGAGTTACCAAACATTTATCTTTCAGGATAACAGAAAACCTCCAGCGTTAAGTCACATCGGACGATGAATGAAATGATGTTCAAATAAGTACAGGGTACATAGAGCTTAGAGTTAGCAGACATTCATCTTTCAGGATAAGAGAAAACCTCCAACGTTAAGTCATATCGGACGATGAATGAAAGGATGTTCAAATAAGTACAGGGTACATAGAGCTTAGAGTTATCAGACATTCATCGTTCAGGATAAGAGAAAACCTCCAACGTTAAGTCATATCGGACGATGAATGAAGTGATGTTCAAATAAGTACAGTGTACATAGAGCTTAGAGTTACCAGACATTTATCTTTCAGGATAAGAGAAAACCTCCAACGTTAAGTCATATCGGACGATGAATGAAATGATGTTCAAATACGTACAGGGTACATAGAGCTTAGAGTTACCAGACATTTATCTTTCAGGATAAGAGAAAACCTCCAACGTTAAGTCACATCGGACGATGAATGAAATGATGTTCAAATAAGTACAGGGTACAGAGGGCTTAGAGTTACCAGACATTCATCTTTCAGGATAAGAGAAAACCTCCAACGTTAAGTCATCGGACGATGAATGAAATAATGTTCAAATAAGTACAGGGTACATAGGGCCTAGAGTTACTAGACATTCATCTTTCCGAATAAGAGAAAACCTCCAACGTTAAGTCATATCGGACGATGAATGAAATGATGTTCAAATGAGTACAGGGTACATAGAGCTTAGAGTTACCAGACATTCATCTTTCAGGATAAGAGAAAACCTCCAACGTTAAGTAATATCGGACGATGAATGAAATGATGTTGAAATAAGTACAGGGTACATAGAGCTTAAAGTTACCAGAAATTCATCTTTCAGGATAAGAGAAAACCTCCAACGTTAAGTTATATGGGACGATGAATGAAGTGATGTTCAAATAAGTACAGGGTACATAGAGCTTAAAGTTCTCAGACATTCATCTTTCAGGATAAGAGAAAACCTCCAACGTTAAGTCATATCAGTTCAAATAAGCACAGGGTACATACAGCTTAGAGTTACCAGACATTCATCTTTCAGGATAAGAGAAAACCTCCAACGTTAAGTCATATCGGACGATGAATGAAATGATGTTCAAATAAGTACAGGGTACTTACAGCTTAAAGTTATCAGACATTCATCTTTCAGGATAAGAGAAAACCTCCAACGTTAAGTCATATCAGTTCAAATAAGTACAGGGTACATAGAGCTTAGAGATACCAGACATTCATCTTTCAGGATAAGAGAAAACCTCCAACGTTAAGTCATATCGGACGATGAATGAAATGATGTTCAAATAAGTACAGGGTACTTAGAGCTTAGAGTTATCAGACATTCATCTTTCAGGATAAGAGAAAACCTCCAACGTTAAGTTATATCAGACGATGAATGAAATGATGTTCAAATGAGTACAGGGTACATAGAGTTTAGAGTTACCAGATGTTCATCTTTCAAGATAAGAGAAAACCTCCAACGTTAAGTCATATCGGACGATGAATGAAATGATGTTCAAATGAGTACAGGGTACATAGAGCTTAGAGTTACCAGACATTCATCTTTCAGGATAAGAGAAAACATCCAACGTTAAGTCATATCGGACGATGAATGAAATGATGTTCAAATAAGTACAGGGTACTTAGAGCTTAAAGTTATCAGACATTCATCTTTCAGGATAAGAGAAAACCTCCAACGTTAAGTCATATCGGACGATGAATGAAATGATGTTCAAATAAGTACAGGGTACATCGAGGTTAAAGTTATCAGACATTCATTTTTCTGGATAAGAGAAAACCTCCAACGTTAAGTCATATCGGACGATGAATGAAATGATGTTCAAATAAGTACAGGGTACTTAGAGCTTAGAGTTATCAGACATTCATCTTTCAGGATAAGAGAAAGCCTCCAACGTTAAGTTATATCAGACGATGAATGAAATGATGTTCAAATGAGTACAGGGTACATAGAGTTTAGAGTTACCAGATGTTCATCTTTCAAGATAAGAGAAAACCTCCAACGTTAAGTCATATCGGACGATGAATGAAATGATGTTCAAATGAGTACAGGGTACATAGAGCTTAGAGTTATCAGACATTCATCGTTCAGGATAAGAGAAAACCTCCAACGTTAAGTCATATCGGACGATGAATGAAATGATGTTCAAATGAGTACAGGGTACATAGAGCTTAGAGTTACCAACATTCATCTTTCAGGATAAGAGAAAACCTCCAACGTGAAGTCATATCGGACGATGAATGAAATGCTGTTCAAATGAGTATACGGTACATAGAGCTTAGAGTTATCAGACATTCATCTTTCAGGATAAGAGTAAACCTCCAACGTTAAGTCATATCGGACGATGAATGAAATGATGTTCAAATGAGTACAGGGTACATAGAGCTTAGAGTTACCAGATATTCATCTTTCAGGATAAGAGAAAACCTCCAACGTTAAGTCATATCGGACGATGAATGAAATGATGTTCAAATGAGTACAGGGTACATAGAGCTTAGAGTTACCAGATATTCATCTTTCAAGATAAGAGAAAACCTCCAACATTAAGTCATATCGGACGATGAATGAAATGATGTTCAAATGAGTACAGGGTACATAGAGCTTAGAGTTACCAACATTCATCTTTCAGGATAAGAGAAAACCTCCAACGTTAAGTCATATCGGACGATGAATGAAATGCTGTTAAAATGAGTACATGGTACATAGAGCTTAGAGTAATCAGACATTCATCTTTCAGGATAAGAGTAAACCTCCAACGTTAAGTCATATCGGACGATGAATGAAATGATGTTCAAATGAGTACAGGGTACATAGAGCTTAGGGTTACCAGATATTCATCTTTCAAGATAAGAGAAAACCTCCAACATTAAGTCAGATCGGGCGATGAATGAAATGATGTTCAAATAAGTACAGGGTACATAGAGCTTAGAGTTACCAGATATTCTCTTTCAGGATAAGAGAAAACCTCCAACGTTAAGTCATATCGGACGATGAATGAAATGATGTTCAAGTAAGTACAGGTTGCATAGAGCTTAGAGTTACCAGACATTCATTTTTCAGGATAAGAGAAAACCTCCAACGTTAAGTCATATCGGACGATGAATGAAATGATGTTCAAATAAGTACAGGTTACATAGAGCTTAGAGTTACGAGACATTCATTTTTCAGGATAAGAGAAAACCTCCAACGTTAAGTCATATCGGACGATGAATGAAATGATGTTCAAATAAGTACAGGGTACATAGAGCTTAGAGTTACCAGACATTCATTTTTCAGGATAAGAGAAAACCTCCAACGTTAAGTCATATCGGACGATGAATGAAATGATGTTCAAATAAGTACAGGGTACATAGAGCTTAGAGTTACCAGACTTTCGTCTTTCAGGATAAGAGAAAACCTCCAACGTTAAGTCATATCGGACGATGAATGAAATGATGTTCAAATGAGTACAGGGTACATAGAGCTTAGAGTTACCAGACATTCATCTTTCAGGATAAGAGAAAACCTCCAACGTTAAGTCATATCGGACGATGAATGAAATGATGTTCAAATAAGTACAGGTTACATAGAGCTTAGAATTACCAGACATTCATTTTTCAGGATAAGAGAAAACCTCCAACGTTAAGTCATATCGGACGATGAATGAAATAATGTACAAATAAGCACAGGGTACATTGAGCTTAGAGTTACCAAACATTTATCTTTCAGGATAAGAGAAAACCCCAGCGTTAAGTCATATCGGACGATTAATGAAAGGATGTTCAAATGAGTACAGGGTACATAGAGCTTAGAGTTACCAGACATTCATCTTTCAGGATAAGAGAAAACCTCCAAAGTTAAGTCATATCGGACGATGAATGAAAGCATGTTCAAATAAGCACAGGGTACATAGAGCTTAGAGTTACCAGACATTGATCTTTCAGGATAAGAGAAAACCTCCAACGTTAAGTCATATCGGACGATGAATGAAATGATGTTCAAATGAGCACAGGGTACATAGAGCTTAGAGTTACCAGATATTCATCTTTCAAGATAAGAGAAAACCTCCAACGTTAAGTCACATCGGACGATGAATGAAATGATGTACAAATAAGCACAGGGTACATAGAGCTTAGAGTTACCAAACATTTATCTTTCAGGATAACAGAAAACCTCCAGCGTTAAGTCACATCGGACGATGAATGAAATGATGTTCAAATAAGTACAGGGTACATAGAGCTTAGAGTTAGCAGACATTCATCTTTCAGGATAAGAGAAAACCTCCAACGTTAAGTCATATCGGACGATGAATGAAAGGATGTTCAAATAAGTACAGGGTACATAGAGCTTAGAGTTATCAGACATTCATCGTTCAGGATAAGAGAAAACCTCCAACGTTAAGTCATATCGGACGATGAATGAAGTGATGTTCAAATAAGTACAGTGTACATAGAGCTTAGAGTTACCAGACATTTATCTTTCAGGATAAGAGAAAACCTCCAACGTTAAGTCATATCGGACGATGAATGAAATGATGTTCAAATACGTACAGGGTACATAGAGCTTAGAGTTACCAGACATTTATCTTTCAGGATAAGAGAAAACCTCCAACGTTAAGTCACATCGGACGATGAATGAAATGATGTTCAAATAAGTACAGGGTACAGAGGGCTTAGAGTTACCAGACATTCATCTTTCAGGATAAGAGAAAACCTCCAACGTTAAGTCATCGGACGATGAATGAAATAATGTTCAAATAAGTACAGGGTACATAGGGCCTAGAGTTACTAGACATTCATCTTTCCGAATAAGAGAAAACCTCCAACGTTAAGTCATATCGGACGATGAATGAAATGATGTTCAAATGAGTACAGGGTACATAGAGCTTAGAGTTACCAGACATTCATCTTTCAGGATAAGAGAAAACCTCCAACGTTAAGTAATATCGGACGATGAATGAAATGATGTTGAAATAAGTACAGGGTACATAGAGCTTAAAGTTACCAGAAATTCATCTTTCAGGATAAGAGAAAACCTCCAACGTTAAGTTATATGGGACGATGAATGAAGTGATGTTCAAATAAGTACAGGGTACATAGAGCTTAAAGTTCTCAGACATTCATCTTTCAGGATAAGAGAAAACCTCCAACGTTAAGTCATATCAGTTCAAATAAGCACAGGGTACATACAGCTTAGAGTTACCAGACATTCATCTTTCAGGATAAGAGAAAACCTCCAACGTTAAGTCATATCGGACGATGAATGAAATGATGTTCAAATAAGTACAGGGTACTTACAGCTTAAAGTTATCAGACATTCATCTTTCAGGATAAGAGAAAACCTCCAACGTTAAGTCATATCAGTTCAAATAAGTACAGGGTACATAGAGCTTAGAGATACCAGACATTCATCTTTCAGGATAAGAGAAAACCTCCAACGTTAAGTCATATCGGACGATGAATGAAATGATGTTCAAATAAGTACAGGGTACTTAGAGCTTAGAGTTATCAGACATTCATCTTTCAGGATAAGAGAAAACCTCCAACGTTAAGTTATATCAGACGATGAATGAAATGATGTTCAAATGAGTACAGGGTACATAGAGTTTAGAGTTACCAGATGTTCATCTTTCAAGATAAGAGAAAACCTCCAACGTTAAGTCATATCGGACGATGAATGAAATGATGTTCAAATGAGTACAGGGTACATAGAGCTTAGAGTTATCAGACATTCATCGTTCAGGATAAGAGAAAACCTCCAACGTTAAGTCATATCGGACGATGAATGAAATGATGTTCAAATAAGTACAGGGTACTTAGAGCTTAAAGTTATCAGACATTCATCTTTCAGGATAAGAGAAAACCTCCAACGTTAAGTCATATCAGTTCAAATAAGTACAGGGTACATAGAGCTTAGAGTTACCAGACATTCATCTTTCAGGATAAGAGAAAACATACAACGTTAAGTCATATCGGACGATGAATGAAATGATGTTCAAATAAGTACAGGGTACTTAGAGCTTAAAGTTATCAGACATTCATCTTTCAGGATAAGAGAAAACCTCCAACGTTAAGTCATATCGGACGATGAATGAAATGATGTTCAAATAAGTACAGGGTACATCGAGGTTAAAGTTATCAGACATTCATTTTTCAGGATAAGAGAAAACCTCCAACGTTAAGTCATATCGGACGATGAATGAAATGATGTTCAAATAAGTACAGGGTACTTAGAGCTTAGAGTTATCAGACATTCATCTTTCAGGATAAGAGAAAGCCTCCAACGTTAAGTTATATCAGACGATGAATGAAATGATGTTCAAATGAGTACAGGGTACATAGAGTTTAGAGTTACCAGATGTTCATCTTTCAAGATAAGAGAAAACCTCCAACGTTAAGTCATATCGGACGATGAATGAAATGATGTTCAAATGAGTACAGGGTACATAGAGCTTAGAGTTATCAGACATTCATCGTTCAGGATAAGAGAAAACCTCCAACGTTAAGTCATATCGGACGATGAATGAAATGATGTTCAAATGAGTACAGGGTACATAGAGCTTAGAGTTACCAACATTCATCTTTCAGGATAAGAGAAAACCTCCAACGTGAAGTCATATCGGACGATGAATGAAATGCTGTTCAAATGAGTATACGGTACATAGAGCTTAGAGTTATCAGACATTCATCTTTCAGGATAAGAGTAAACCTCCAACGTTAAGTCATATCGGACGATGAATGAAATGATGTTCAAATGAGTACAGGGTACATAGAGCTTAGAGTTACCAGATATTCATCTTTCAGGATAAGAGAAAACCTCCAACGTTAAGTCATATCGGACGATGAATGAAATGATGTTCAAATGAGTACAGGGTACATAGAGCTTAGAGTTACCAGATATTCATCTTTCAAGATAAGAGAAAACCTCCAACATTAAGTCATATCGGACGATGAATGAAATGATGTTCAAATGAGTACAGGGTCCATAGAGCTTAGAGTTACCAACATTCATCTTTCAGGATAAGAGAAAACCTCCAACGTTAAGTCATATCGGACGATGAATGAAATGCTGTTAAAATGAGTACATGGTACATAGAGCTTAGAGTAATCAGACATTCATCTTTCAGGATAAGAGTAAACCTCCAACGTTAAGTCATATCGGACGATGAATGAAATGATGTTCAAATGAGTACAGGGTACATAGAGCTTAGGGTTACCAGATATTCATCTTTCAAGATAAGAGAAAACCTCCAACATTAAGTCAGATCGGGCGATGAATGAAATGATGTTCAAATAAGTACAGGGTACATAGAGCTTAGAGTTACCAGATATTCTCTTTCAGGATAAGAGAAAACCTCCAACGTTAAGTCATATCGGACGATGAATGAAATGATGTTCAAGTAAGTACAGGTTGCATAGAGCTTAGAGTTACCAGACATTCATTTTTCAGGATAAGAGAAAACCTCCAACGTTAAGTCATATCGGACGATGAATGAAATGATGTTCAAATAAGTACAGGTTACATAGAGCTTAGAGTTACGAGACATTCATTTTTCAGGATAAGAGAAAACCTCCAACGTTAAGTCATATCGGACGATGAATGAAATGATGTTCAAATAAGTACAGGGTACATAGAGCTTAGAGTTACCAGACATTCATTTTTCAGGATAAGAGAAAACCTCCAACGTTAAGTCATATCGGACGATGAATGAAATGATGTTCAAATAAGTACAGGGTACATAGAGCTTAGAGTTACCAGACTTTCGTCTTTCAGGATAAGAGAAAACCTCCAACGTTAAGTCATATCGGACGATGAATGAAATGATGTTCAAATGAGTACAGGGTACATAGAGCTTAGAGTTACCAGACATTCATCTTTCAGGATAAGAGAAAACCTCCAACGTTAAGTCATATCGGACGATGAATGAAATGATGTTCAAATAAGTACAGGTTACATAGAGCTTAGAATTACCAGACATTCATTTTTCAGGATAAGAGAAAACCTCCAACGTTAAGTCATATCGGACGATGAATGAAATGATGTTCAAATAAGTACAGGGTACATAGAGCTTAGATTTACCAGATATTCTCTTCCAGGATGAGAGAAATCCTCCAACGTTAAGTCATATCGGACGATGAATGAAATGATGTTCAAATAAGTACAGGGTACATCGAGGTTAAAGTTATCAGACATTCATTTTTCAGGATAAGAGAAAACCTCCAACGTTAAGTCATATCGGACGATGAATGAAATGATGTTCAAATAAGTACAGGTTACATAGAGCTTAGAGTTACCAGACATTCATTTTTCAGGATAAGAGAAAACCTCCAACGTTAAGTCATATCGGACGATGAATGAAATGATGTTCAAATAAGTACAGGGTACATAGAGCTTAGATTTACCAGATATTCTCTTCCAGGATAAGAGAAATCCTCCAACGTTAAGTCATATCGGACGATGAATGAAATGATGTTCAAATAAGTACAGGGTACATAGAGCTTAGAGTTATCAGACATTCATCTTTCACGATAAGAGAAAACCTCCAACGTTGTCATATCGGACGATGAATGAAATGATGTTCAAATAAGTACAGGGTACATAGAGCTTAGAGTTACCAGACATTCATCTTTCAGGATAAGAGAAAACCTACAACGTTAAGTCATATCGGTCGATGAATGAAATGATGTTCAAATAAGTACAGGGTACATAGAGCTTAGAGTTACCAGATATACATCTTTCAGGATAAGAGAAAACCTACAACGTTAAGTCATATCGGACGATGAATGAAATGATGTTCAAATAAGTACAGGGTACATAGAGCTTAGAGTTACCAGACATTCAGCTTTCAGGATAAGAGAAAACCTCCAACGTTAAGTCACATCGGACGATGAATGAAATGATGTTCAAATAAGTACAGGGTACTTAGAGCTTAGAGTTATCAGACATTCATCTTTCAGGATAAGAGAAAACCTCCAACGTTAAGTCATATCGGACGATGAATGAAATGATGTTCAAATAAGTACAGGGTACATCGAGGTTAAAGTTATCAGACATTCATTTTTCAGGATAAGAGAAAAGCTCCAACGTTGAGTCATATCGGACGATGAATGAAATGATGTTCAAATAAGTACAGGGTACTTAGAGCTTAGAGTTAACAGACATTCATCTTTCAGGATAAGAGAAAACCTCCAACGTTAAGTTATATCAGACGATGAATGAAATGATGTTCAAATGAGTACAGGGTACATAGAGTTTAGAGTTACCAGATGTTCATCTTTCAAGATAAGAGAAAACCTCCAACGTTAAGTCATATCGGACGATGAATGAAATGATGTTCAAATGAGTACAGGGTACATAGAGCTTAGAGTTATCAGACATTCATCGTTCAGGATAAGAGAAAACCTCCAACGTTAAGTCATATCGGACGATGAATGAAATGATGTTCAAATGAGTACAGGGTACATAGAGCTTAGGGTTACCAACATTCATCTTTCAGGATAAGAGAAAACCTCCAACGTTAAGTCATATCGGACGATGAATGAAATGCTGTTCAAATGAGTATACGGTACATAGAGCTTAGAGTTATCAGACATTCAGCTTTCAGGATAAGAGTAAACCTCCAACGTTAAGTCATATCGGACGATGAATGAAATGATGTTCAAATGAGTACAGGGTACATAGAGCCTAGAGTTACCAGATATTCATCTGTCAGGATAAGAGAAAACCTCCAACGTTAAGTCATATCGGACGATGAATAAATCGATGTTCAAATGAGTACAGGGTACATAGAGCTTAGAGTTACCAGATATTCATCTTTCAAGATAAGAGAAAACCTCCAAAATTAAGTCATATCGGACGATGAATGAAATGATGTTCAAATGAGTACAGGGTACATAGAGCTTAGAGTTACCAACATTCATCTTTCAGGATAAGAGAAAACCTCCAACGTTAAGTCATATCGGACGATGAATGAAATGCTGTTCAAATGAGTACATGGTACATAGAGCTTAGAGTTATCAGACATTCATCTTTCAGGATAAGAGTAAACCTCCAACGTTAAGTCATATCGGACGATGAATCAAATGATGTTCAAATGAGTACAGGGTACATAGAGCTTAGAGTTACCAGATATTCATCTTTCAAGATAAGAGAAAACCTCCAACGTTAAGTATATCGGACGATGAATGAAATGATGTTCAAATGAGTACAGGGTACATAGAGCTTAGAGTTACCAGATATTCATCTTTCAAGATAAGACAAAACCTCCAACATTAAGTCATATCGGGCGATGAATGAAATGATGTTTAAATAAGTACAGGGTACATAGAGCTTAGAGTTACCAGACTTTCGTCTTTCAGGATAAGAGAAAACCTCCAACGTTAAGTCATATCGGACGATGAATGAAATGATGTTCAAGTAAGTACAGGTTACATAGAGCTTAGAGTTAGCAGACATTCATTTTTCAGGATAAGAGAAAACCTCCAACGTTAAGTCATATCGGACGATGAATGAAATGATGTTCAAATAAGTACAGGTTACATAGAGCTTAGAGTTACCAGACATTCATTTTTCAGGCTAAGAGAAAACCTCCAACGTTAAGTCATATCGGACGATGAATGAAATGATGTTCAAATAAGTACAGGGTACATTGAGCTTAGAGTTACCAGACATTCATTTTTCAGGATAAGAGAAAACCTCCAACGTTAAGTCATATCGGACGATGAATGAAATGATGTTCAAATAAGTACAGGGTACATAGAGCTTAGAGTTACCAGGCATTCGTCTTTCAGGATAAGAGAAAACCTCCAACGTTAAGTCATATCGGACGATGAATGAAATGATGTTCAAATGAGTACAGGGTACATAGAGCTTACAGTTACCAGACATTCATCTTTCAGGATAAGAGAAAACCTCCAACGTTAAGTCATATCGGACGATGAATGAAATGCTGTTCAAATGAGTACATGGTACATAGAGCTTAGAGTTATCAGACATTCATCTTTCAGGATAAGAGTAAACCTCCAACGTTAAGTCATATCGGACGATGAATCAAATGATGTTCAAATGAGTATAGGGTTCATAGAGCTTAGAGTTACCAGATATTCATCTTTCAAGATAAGAGAAAACCTCCAACGTTAAGTCATATCGGACGATGAATGAAATGATGTTCAAATGAGTACAGGGTACATAGAGCTTAGAGTTACCAGATATTCATCTTTCAAGATAAGAGAAAACCTCCAACATTAAGTCATATCGGGCGATGAATGAAATGATGTTCAAATAAGTACAGGGTACATAGAGCTTAGAGTTACCAGATATTCTCTTTCAAGATAAGAGAAAACCTCCAACGTTAAGTCATATCGGACGATGAATGAAATGATGTTCAAGTAAGTACAGGGTACATAGAGCTTAGAGTTACCAACATTCATCTTTCAGGATAAGAGAAAACCTCCAACGTTAAGTCATATCGGACGATGAATGAAATGCTGTTCAAATGAGTACATGGTACATAGAGCTTAGAGTAATCAGACATTCATCTTTCAGGATAAGATTAAACCTCCAACGTTAAGTCATATCGGACGATGAATGAAATGATGTTCAAATGAGTACAGGGTACATAGAGCTTAGAGTTACCAGATATTCATCTTTCAAGATAAGAGAAAACCTCCAACGTTAAGTCATATCGGACGATGAATGAAATGATGTTCAAATGAGTACAGGGTACATAGAGCTTAGAGTTACCAGATATTCATCTTTCAAGATAAGAGAAAACCTCCAACATTAAGTCATATCGGGCGATGAATGAAATGATGTTCAAATAAGTACAGGGTACATAGAGCTTAGAGTTACCAGATATTCTCTTTCAGGATAAGAGAAAACCTCCAACGTTAAGTCATATCTGACGATGAATGAAATGATGTTCAAGTAAGTACAGGTTACATAGAGCTTAGAGTTACCAGACATTCATTTTTCAGGATAAGAGAAAACCTCCAACGTTAAGTCATATCGGACAATGAATGAAATGATGTTCAAATAAGTACAGGTTACATAGAGCTTAGAGTTACCAGACATTCATTTTTCAGGATAAGAGAAAACCTCCAACGTTAAGTCATATCGGACGATGAATGAAATGATGTTCAAATAAGTACAGGGTACATAGAGCTTAGAGTTACCAGACATTCATTTTTCAGGATAAGAGAAAACCTCCAACGTTAAGTCATATCGGACGATGAATGAAATGATGTTCAAATAAGTACAGGGTACATAGAGCTTAGAGTTACCAGACTTTCGTCTTTCAGGATAAGAGAAAACCTCCAACGTTAAGTCATATCGGACGATGAATGAAATGATGTTCAAATGAGTACAGGGTACATAGAGCTTAGAGTTACCAGACATTCATCTTTCAGGATAAGAGAAAACCTCCAACGTTAAGTCATATCGGACGATGAATGAAATGATGTTCAAATAAGTACAGGGTACATAGAGCTTAGATTTACCAGATATTCTCTTCCAGGATAAGAGAAATCCTCCAACGTTAAGTCATATCGGACGATGAATGAACTGATGTTCAAATAAGTACAGGGTACATAGAGCTTAGAGTTATCAGACATTCATCTTTCACGATAAGAGAAAACCTCCAACGTTGTCATATCGGACGATGAATGAAATGATGTTCAAATAAGTACAGGGTACATAGAGCTTAGAGTTACCAGACATTCATCTTTCAGGATAAGAGAAAACCTACAACGTTAAGTCATATCGGTCGATGAATGAAATGATGTTCAAATAAGTACAGGGTACATAGAGCTTAGAGTTACCAGATATTCATCTTTCAGGATAAGAGAAAACCTACAACGTTAAGTCATATCGGACGATGAATGAAATGATGTTCAAATATGTACAGGGTACATAGGGCTTAGAGTTACCAGACATTCAGCTTTCAGGATAAGAGAAAACCTCCAACGTTAAGTCACATCGGACGATGAATGAAATGATGTTCAAATAAGTACAGGGTACTTAGAGCTTAGGGTTATCAGACATTCATCTTTCAGGATAAGAGAAAACCTCCAACGTTAAGTCATATCGGACGATGAATGAAATGATGTTCAAATAAGTACAGGGTACATCGAGGTTAAAGTTATCAGACATTCATTTTTCAGGATAAGAGAAAACCTCCAACGTTAAGTCATATCGGACGACGAATGAAATGATGTTCAAATAAGTACAGGGTACTTAGAGCTTAGAGTTATCAGACATTCATCTTTCAGGATAAGAGAAAGCCTCCAACGTTAAGTTATATCAGACGATGAATGAAATGATGTTCAAATGAGTACAGGGTACATAGAGTTTAGAGTTACCAGATGTTCATCTTTCAAGATAAGAGAAAACCTCCAACGTTAAGTCATATCGGACGATGAATGAAATGATGTTCAAATGAGTACAGGGTACATAGAGCTTAGAGTTATCAGACATTCATCGTTCAGGATAAGAGAAAACCTCCAACGTTAAGTCATATCGGACGATGAATGAAATGATGTTCAAATGAGTACAGGGTACATAGAGCTTAGAGTTATCAGACATTCATCGTTCAGGATAAGAGAAAACCTCCAACGTTAAGTCATATCGGACGATGAATGAAATGATGTTCAAATGAGTACAGGGGACATAGAGCTTAGGGTTTCCAACATTCATCTTTCAGGATAAGAGAAAACCTCCAACGTTAAGTCATATCGGACGATGAATGAAATGCTGTTCAAATGAGTATACGGTACATAGAGCTTAGAGTTATCAGACATTCATCTTTCAGGATAAGAGTAAACCTCCAACGTTAAGTCATATCGGACGATGAATGAAATGATGTTCAAATGAGTACAGGGTACATAGAGCTTAGTGTTACCAGATATTCATCTTTCAGGATAAGAGAAAACCTCCAACGTTAAGTCATATCGGACGATGAATGAAATGATGTTCAAATGAGTACAGGGAACATAGAGCTTAGAGTTACCAGATATTCATCTTTCAAGATAAGAGAAAACCTCCAACATTAAGTCATATCGGACGATGAATGAAATGATGTTCAAATGAGTACAGGGTACATAGAGCTTAGAGTTACCAACATTCATCTTTCAGGATAAGAGAAAACCTCCAACGTTAAGTCATATCGGACGATGAATGAAATGCTGTTCAAATGAGTACATGGTACATAGAGCTTAGAGTTATCAGACATTCATCTTTCAGGATAAGAGTAAACCTCCAACGTTAAGTCATATCGGACGATGAATCAAATGATGTTCAAATGAGTATAGGGTTCATAGAGCTTAGAGTTACCAGATATTCATCTTTCAAGATAAGAGAAAACCTCCAACGTTAAGTCATATCGGACGATGAATGAAATGATGTTCAAATGAGTACAGGGTACATAGAGCTTAGAGTTACCAGATATTCATCTTTCAAGATAAGAGAAAACCTCCAACATTAAGTCATATCGGGCGATGAATGAAATGATGTTCAAATAAGTACAGGGTACATAGAGCTTAGAGTTACCAGATATTCTCTTTCAAGATAAGAGAAAACCTCCAACGTTAAGTCATATCGGACGATGAATGAAATGATGTTCAAGTAAGTACAGGTTACATAGAGCTTAGAGTTACCAGACATTCATTTTTCAGGATAAGAGGAAACCTCCAACGTTAAGTCATATCGGACGATGAATGAAATGATGTTCAAATAAGTACAGGTTACATAGAGCTTAGAGTTACCAGACATTCATTTTTCAGGATAAGAGAAAACCTCCAACGTTAAGTCATATCGGACGATGAATGAAATGATGTTCAAATAAGTACAGGGTACATAGAGCTTAGAGTTACCAGACATTCATTTTTCAGGATAAGAGAAAACCTCCAACGTTAAGTCATATCAGACGATGAATGAAATGATGTTCAAATAAGTACAGGGTACATAGAGCTTAGAGTTACCAGGCATTCGTCTTTCAGGATAAGAGAAAACCTCCAACGTTAAGTCATATCGGACGATGAATGAAATGATGTTCAAATTAGTACAGGGTACATAGAGCTTACAGTTACCAGATATACATCTTTCAGGATAAGAGAAAACCTCCAACGTTAAGTCATATCGGACGATGAATGAAATGATGTTCAAATAAGTACAGGTTACATAGAGCTTAGAGTTACCAGACATTCATTTTTCAGGATAAGAGAAAACCTCCAACGTTAAGTCATATCGGACGATGAATGTAATGATGTTCAAATAAGTACAGGGTACATAGAGCTTAGATTTACCAGATATTCTCTTCCAGGATAAGAGAAATCCTCCAACGTTAAGTCATATCGGACGATGAATGAAATGATGTTCAAATAAGTACAGGGTACATAGAGCTTAGAGTTATCAGACATTCATCTTTCACGATAAGAGAAAACCTCCAACGTTGTCATATCGGACGATGAATGAAATGATGTTCAAATAAGTACAGGGTACATAGAGCTTAGAGTTACCAGACATTCATCTTTCAGGATAAGAGAAAACCTACAACGTTAAGTCATATCGGTCGATGAATGAAATGATGTTCAAATAAGTACAGGGTACATAGAGCTTAGAGTTACCAGATATACATCTTTCAGGATAAGAGAAAACCTACAACGTTAAGTCATATCGGACGATGAATGAAATGATGTTCAAATAAGTACAGGGTACATAGAGCTTAGAGTTACCAGACATTCAGCTTTCAGGATAAGAGAAAACCTCCAACGTTAAGTCACATCGGACGATGAATGAAATGATGTTCAAATAAGTACAGGGTACTTAGAGCTTAGAGTTATCAGACATTCATTTTTCAGGATAAGAGAAAAGCTCCAACGTTGAGTCATATCGGACGATGAATGAAATGATGTTCAAATAAGTACAGGGTACATAGAGCTTAGAGTTATCAGACATTCATCTTTCAGGATAAGAGAAAACCTCCAACGTTAAGTTATATCAGACGATGAATGAAATGATGTTCAAATGAGTACAGGGTACATAGAGTTTAGAGTTACCAGATGTTCATCTTTCAAGATAAGAGAAAACCTCCAACGTTAAGTCATATCGGACGATGAATGAAATGATGTTCAAATGAGTACAGGGTACATAGAGCTTAGAGTTATCAGACATTCATCGTTCAGGATAAGAGAAAACCTCCAACGTTAAGTCATATCGGACGATGAATGAAATGATGTTCAAATGAGTACAGGGTACATAGAGCTTAGGGTTACCAACATTCATCTTTCAGGATAAGAGAAAACCTCCAACGTTAAGTCATATCGGACGATGAATGAAATGCTGTTCAAATGAGTATACGGTACATAGAGCTTAGAGTTATCAGACATTCATCTTTCAGGATAAGAGTAAACCTCCAACGTTAAGTCATATCGGACGATGAATGAAATGATGTTCAAATGAGTACAGGGTACATAGAGCTTAGAGTTACGAGATATTCATCTGTCAGGATAAGAGAAAACCTCCAACGTTAAGTCATATCGGACGATGAATAAAATGATGTTCAAATGAGTACAGGGTACATAGAGCTTAGAGTTACCAGATATTCATCTTTCAAGATAAGAGAAAACCTCCAACATTAAGTCATATCGGACGATGAATGAAATGATGTTCAAATGAGTACAGGGTACATAGAGCTTAGAGTTACCAACATTCATCTTTCAGGATAAGAGAAAACCTCCAACGTTAAGTCATATCGGACGATGAATGAAATGCTGTTCAAATGAGTACATGGTACATAGAGCTTAGAGTTATCAGACATTCATCTTTCAGGATAAGAGTAAACCTCCAACGTTAAGTCATATCGGACGATGAATCAAATGATGTTCAAATGAGTACAGGGTACATAGAGCTTAGAGTTACCAGATATTCATCTTTCAAGATAAGAGAAAACCTCCAACGTTAAGTATATCGGACGATGAATGAAATGATGTTCAAATGAGTACAGGGTACATAGAGCTTAGAGTTACCAGATATTCATCTTTCAAGATAAGAGAAAACCTCCAACATTAAGTCATATCGGGCGATGAATGAAATGATGTTCAAATAAGTACAGGGTACATAGAGCTTAGAGTTACCAGACTTTCGTCTTTCAGGATAAGAGAAAACCTCCAACGTTAAGTCATATCGGACGATGAATGAAATGATGTTCAAGTAAGTACAGGTTACATAGAGCTTAGAGTTACCAGACATTCATTTTTCAGGATAAGAGAAAACCTCCAACCTTAAGTCATATCGGACGATGAATGAAATGATGTTCAAATAAGTACAGGTTACATAGAGCTTAGAGTTACCAGACATTCATTTTTCAGGCTAAGAGAAAACCTCCAACGTTAAGTCATATCGGACGATGAATGAAATGATGTTCAAATAAGTACAGGGTACATTGAGCTTAGAGTTACCAGACATTCATTTTTCAGGATAAGAGAAAACCTCCCACGTTAAGTCATATCGGACGATGAATGAAATGATGTTCAAGTAAGTACAGGGTACATAGAGCTTAGAGTTACCAGGCATTCGTCTTTCAGGATAAGAGAAAACCTCCAACGTTAAGTCATATCGGACGATGAATGAAATGATGTTCAAATGAGTACAGGGTACATAGAGCTTACAGTTACCAGACATTCATCTTTCAGGATAAGAGAAAACCTCCAACGTTAAGTCATATCGGACGATGAATGAAATGATGTTCAAATAAGTACAGGTTACATAGAGCTTAGAGTTACCAGACATTCATTTTTCAGGATAAGAGAAAACCTCCAACGTTAAGTCATATCGGACGATGAATGAAATGATGTTCAAATAAGTACAGGGTACATAGAGCTTAGATTTACCAGATATTCTCTTCCAGGATAAGAGAAATCCTCCAATGTTAAGTCATATCGGACGATGAATGAAATGATGTTCAAATAAGTACAGGGTACATAGAGCTTAGAGTTATCAGACATTCATCTTTCACGATAAGAGAAAACCTCCAACGTTGTCATATCGGACGATGAATGAAATGATGTTCAAATAAGTACAGGGTACATAGAGCTTAGAGTTACCAGACATTCATCTTTCAGGATAAGAGAAAACCTACAACGTTAAGTCATATCGGTCGATGAATGAAATGATGTTCAAATAAGTACAGGGTACATAGAGCTTAGAGTTACCAGATATTCATCTTTCAGGATAAGAGAAAACCTACAACGTTAAGTCATATCGGACGATGAATGAAATGATGTTCAAATAAGTACAGGGTACATAGAGCTTAGAGTTACCAGACATTCATCTTTCAGGATAAGAGAAAACCTCCAACGTTAAGTCACATCGGACGATGAATGAAATGATGTTCAAATAAGAGTAGTAGGCAAGTACGGATTTTGAAACAGCGAATCTCTGTTCCAAAATCCGTTCAATGCATTTTAAATGGAATAAATATTGTTCCAGAAACCCTGACGGATTTTGGAACAGTCGTATCGTTGTTTTTGAAACAGCCTATACGAGAGGAAGGCAGCACAGCGATGCGCAGATGCCTGAAACGTTGTTTCAGAATCCCTTGGGTGGATTTTGGAACCGTCGAATCGTTGTTGCTGTTTTTTTTTTTTTTGGAGTAGAAAAAAACCTATGCTAGAGTAGGCGGGACGATATGTTTTTTCGGGTCGGAAAGTTTGGAAATGTGAATGATTAGAATTGTGCTAATCTGTATGAAAATCATTGCAATGCTGGAGTGTGTAAATCGGTTTATGTGGGTAAGGAATAACATAAATATGTTAAAAAAAAGAATTATCATCATCTCTTAGGAAGTCGTATGCATGTGTGTATGATCATGAGAGATGGCAGTTGAAAAGATATGCTTCATGTACAATCCTCGCTTTGAAAAAGAAAAAAACTAAGATCGCCCTCCCCCCACAAACTGTCGTTCCCCCGGTGCAAGAATCATCATGTTCAAATCATTCCCCATTCCATCCAAATTGCTCTTATAGCTTTATGAGCAATCCGTGACCGAAAAAAAGGTCAACAAAAAGGAGGTCATCAAGTTATACACGTGTACAGAGAACGTCCTCCTCCCCACCATCCCTACCTTGATGCAAGAATGAACATGTTTAAATCGTCTCCTATCCAGCCACGTCTGATGGGTGAAAGTATGATCGAATTGTGTGCACAGTTACTTGTGAGCCGTCAAGATGAACAGTGAAATAATCAAAAGTGCTATCGAGAGCGACAATGCATGCTGGGTGAATCTTGCCAATTACGAGAAGATGAAGCAACACTGTCTGGAAAAGCACGAGGAACATTGTAATGGTGATACGCATAGCATCATCTGCAAGGAACCTTCACAACATGATCAAATGACCACATTCTTTCGTTGTGGAGAATACTGCGATGTGTACCATAAGTTAAAGGGGTAAGTAAGATAATGCAAAAAATATATTTTTGACTGATATTACTATATGAGGTATCAGAACTAAAACAATACAAACTGTGTAATTGCAGAATGTATGAAGGTGAGGATGTGCCACCCTATCAGGATGTGGATCGTTCGAAGCCTGTGCCTGAAAGAACCGTGCAGCCCATGGACGAGAAAGAATGTGTAGAAGAAGAAGAAGAAGAAGAAGAAGAAGAAGAAGAAGAAGAAGAAGAAGAAGAAGAAGAAGAAGAAGAAGAAGAAGAAGAAGAAGAAGAAGAAGAAGAAGAAGAAGAAGAAGAAGAAGAAGAAGAAGAAGAAGAAGAAGAAGAAGAAGAAGAAGAAGAAGAAGAAGAAGAAGAAGAAGAAGAAGAAGAAGAAGAAGAAGAAGAAGAAGAAGAAGAAGAAGAAGAAGAAGAAGAAGAAGAAGAAGAAGAAGAAGAAGAAGAAGAAGAAGAAGAAGAAGAAGAAGAAGAAGAAGAAGAAGAAGAAGAAGAAGAAGAAGAAGAAGAAGAAGAAGAAGAAGAAGAAGAAGAAGAAGAAGAAGAAGAAGAAGAAGAAGAAGAAGAAGAAGAAGAAGAAGAAGAAGAAGAAGAAGAAGAAGAAGAAGAAGAAGAAGAAGAAGAAGAAGAAGAAGAAGAAGAAGAAGAAGAAGAAGAAGAAGAAGAAGAAGAAGAAGGCAGGTTAGTACAAATAAACAAGACAGACATAGTGGCAAAAGAGCAAGCTATGTTTTATTTTTCATTTTTAATCGTCTGTACATATGTCTCCAGGTCCGATAAGAAGCCTGATAAGAAGAGGAGCAAACCGAAGATCGTCAGCAAGAATAAGGTGAACGACGCTGCTCTGGATAATATTATAGTACTTATCTTCGATGCCATTCCAGAAAAGCCCTTGAAAGATGAATCCAAATAGCGTGTATATGCTTGACAACATCTCCATCAGTGTGAACTGTCATGTGAATGTAGGGCTCCACTACGAACTCCCCACCCTATACATCATAGCAGCTGACGAGACATTCGTATACATAACAAAAGAAGACTGGGTGATAATACTTGAAAATATGTCAGTGATTGAAACATATCTTAGACACGGTAAGCTCCCAAGTGTTTCATACAGTGAAAATATAATATATGGTTATAATATAATATTGCATATGAATAAAATCAGTGAAATAGTTTTGAGAAATACTTGTCTAAACGAAAATATTATAAATATAGACATAGCTGCAATAGTTGGACTCAAGAGACTAATTCCATACATTGAAAGACATTTATTTCAATTGCATGAAGCTCATAAATCAGGCTGTTCATATGACATTTCAGGTAGGAGTATCAGGAAAAAGGTTAAGGAGATGTATGCTAAAATCAATAAAAAGATCATATAATTGGTAATGTATTTTTATTGACAGTCAAAGAAAGAAAATAAAACATTTTTCCTATATGATAGATTGAACAACATGAGTTAGAGGTTTGTAAGTGAACAATTTGTCATGAATAATTAAACAAAAAAATGATGTTTGTGGAGGAAAGTTTGCTGATGCTTGAACTTCTAGTCTGATGTTAACTGCTCCAGTAACTGTCTCCTCAGCTTGGTGAGAGCAGTCAGTAACAAATAGCGGTGCATATTTCAGAAAGTCACTTCTCTTCAAAAGGGGATAATTCTCCTTACCGTAGTAAGAGTATTGAAATTTAGAATACTGATCATATAGAGAAGCAAACTTTGAATTTGTGAAATCCAAATTCATGTCATGATAGGGATAACATTCACTGTTGAGATAAAGTTTCAGGTTTGTGATATTACAATGATCAAAGAGAGAGCTATCTTTAGCGAGGTAATTTAATCTGTCGATTTGTGCACCAATTATGACAAATCGAGGTTTCTCAAGCTTTGTTGTTGTTGCAACGTTCCAAGTGAAAGCTTTAGTCTGTGGTACTGCAGGTTGAGTATGAAGGTCCATCGTTCGAAAGGCCACGTGTAGAGGCTGATCCGACTTGACGAGTTTAAGTTTCTCCACTCTCTCGGCATCGGAAAGTCGCAGCACTGGCATCCTCCATTCGATCCTGGTTAGTTTAATAACAGTCGGTTCATTGCCCACTATACAATTATTAGAATTTTTCGATCTAATGAGAACAAGTTCAAACTTGCTATTAAGTATGACTTCCCTGTGATCATCGGCAAAACCCAAGAGCATCGAAAGAGGGACGATAGCGTTGAAGATACCATTCGATGCGTTCACGATGTCAACATCGTCTCCAGCATGGGTCCATCCTGCGTTCTGCAAACGATTGGAATCCAGAATGTTGAGAGCTGCATAGTTGCGCATGGTTGAAGAAATGCCAAGATTTCTAGTTCTATCAATAGTAGTACCATTCATATCCAATCGAATTTCATCAAACAGAAACGCCATGGCATTGTTGCTCAGCTTTGAAGAAGAGGGTCCTCCTTCAGGCTTAGCAAGAGTTCCCTCTATGTACAAATAACTTCTATTAGGAAGCGTGTACAAATCTTCAGCTTGGCAAGGTATTCTAATTTCATCATTCGCTTCAAGGGCTGATGTGTTGTAAGGTAAGAATATGTGTTCCTCCTCTTTACTAATCTTATCGTCAAATGCTGGAACTCCCGTCACATCTAAAACATCCATTACAGAACCTTGAAGCCTAACCTCTCGAGGAACTTCCGATTAGATGATGTTAGCAGTTTGCGTGCTGAAGAGCGAGTAGGCTTCATCCTCGAGATAAGCTTTTTATTATAGCAAGATCTCTTAAAATTTAGTCCCATTCCGTCTTATGTGTAGTCTCACGGTAATAGTCTCGTTTCTAAAGTCGAGGGTATCACCGTTCTGATCTACCATTCGAATGTTGAGATGATCAATGAGATTTGTATCAATGATTGGTAGATATATAGGATTGGATGGTTCCTGCGAGATGTGGTAGCCTGGGGGGACAGATGGGAAGAATTCGTAAAGAGAGTGACCGCTTTTGCCGTCGATGAAGGAACCGCTTGCAAGGCTACACTCGATGCGTATTATGCTAACCTTAAAGATGTTCACCAGTTCATCAGACTCTGTCAGAATATGAGGCTCCACCATTCGTCCCCCGGTGAAACCGAGAATAGAACCGATCGATTTCTCTTGAGTAAAATCGATAGCGTAAGGGCATCGAATCTCTGCTTTCATAGTGTTATTGTTGGGGCGTAGAATGAAGTCATCGCCGACCTCCAGCCTTTCCTTGAGTAAACTGTTTATATCATCCAGTTCGTACGTGCCAGGCGGAATCACTATGGTCTCCAGCCTTCCATCGCGAACGATATGAAAACGGTTATTACTCTGATCAATATTTGGTATCGAGTAAAATGTCTCAAAATCAAAAGAGCAATCTCATAAACACCATCAGGATCTAGATGGAGTGGCGGATTTAGAAAAGTAGAGAGGCTGGAATCAGAACCGCTCACAGTGATAGTATAACTCATTTTGACCATGCAAACACTGTAGCTAAAGCGTTTTATGAGAGAAACTGCAAGCACAAGTGACCACAAATTACAGAATCGAAATCTTGATACCTTTGTCTGTTATACATGATTCTGACTCCTGCGAGATATGACTCAATCTCCGCCGGAGGCTTCAGATTGCCGAAACTATCAAAATAAAATGCTAAATTTCCATCCTTGCGTATGGCAACCCAGTGAGTTCCCGGATTATACGAAGTGTCCAAGTTAATGACAATCCTCTCTGTATGTCTAGGTATAGCAGGTAGTTTATCTAGCATGTACACACCTCTAAAGTTGGGAATACGTAGACGTTTAGCATAGGCTTCAATCTCTGCTCCGCTTAACGCTTTTTCCGGGATATGTACAGGCCTCGCCCCGAGTTTTTTGGACGCAAATAGAGTCCTTTACCCATCCTCTTCTTCTTCTTCTTCAGTTGCCTGCGTCCGTGCTTAAGACCTCTACCCTTTGCTGAAGCCTCCATCTGCTGATGGTGACGAATCATCTCGTTCAGCTGCTTATCTGCAGCGCGTTTCTTATTCACAGATGTAGCGATCTGAGCAGCACCCCCGGCCAGGCTACCCGCTGCACCCAAGGCAGCCAGCAGTGGGATTAAGGGTAAAAACCCTCCCCTAGCGGCTGGCGGCAGTGTCCTCTTTTGACGCTTACGCAAACCTGCACCTAAGGCTAGCTTTCCCTTCATGATGGCGGTTACAAATCGAGCAGCAAGCTTTTCGCCCAAAGAAGCGTCAGCGGAATGTGCGCGCTTCCAAGCTTTCTCTATAAGAACCTTATCAGCCGAATGTCTCGAACCGGTGTCCCGATGTGTAGCGTAGGCCAAGTCGTGCTCGCGGTAGGCGGTGTCCAGTCCGTTAAGGGGTTCGACGCCTTGTTGTAAACACTTTTGTAGTTTTGTTCCAGGACCGCAGAATCTGTACCCTGGCAAATGAGCCTCTAAAGGAAGAGAGTTAATTAATGAATTAATTATTCCAGAACCTTTTTTGCTAGACTTCCGAACTCGTCCAGAGTTCATCGTATACTATGAAATAAAAATCAATAGATATGGCTTATAACCTTAGTTGCAAGATGGAAGTAGTGAAGCAAAAGTGTTCGCTGCCTATACAAGTCCTGGATTTTGATGATGACATCCGCGTCGGAAGACATGGATCTCTCTTCCCGAGCAACGTCAGAGCTCTCATACTGGGAAGCTCCAATGCCGGGAAGACGAACGTACTACTCAATCTGTTAATCCACGAGAATGGTCTAAGGTTTGAAAATCTCTACATTTACTCGAAATCGTTACATCAATCGAAATATCAATATTTGCTCAAAGTACTGAAAACCATACCCGATATAGGAGTATATACTTTTGAGGACGGCGAAAAAGTGCTCCCGACCTCTGACGCTAAGGAAAATTCGATATTTGTATTCGATGATGTCATCAATGAGAAACAGGGTAAGATAGCATCGTATTACAGCATGGGTAGACATCGTAACGTCGATGCAGTATACCTGGCACAGTCATATGCAAAAGTACCCAAACACTTAATTAGGGATAATGCAAATATGATAGTACTCTTCAGACAGGACAATCTCAACTTAAAGCATATATATGATGATTACGTAAATACTGATATGAATTATACAGAATTTAAAGAGCTGTGTAAGCAAGTGTGGGAGAGTAATCAGGGATCGAACACGAGACCTTTCGTTGTTATAGTACCTGAATTTCCTTTGAATGAAGGACGATACCGACACGGTTTTGACGTCTTTATCAGAGTGAATAAATAAGCAGCATCATTCATTCCAGCTATGAGTATCGATAGATTCGGATCTAGGAGAATCATACCCTCTAGGGGTGTGCTTAACCGCTATATCGTAAGTCGAGATGGCTCGGGAAACTATCAGTTCAGTAAGAAACGATTGTGCAACATCCAGGATCCTGAAGAAGCCGCTGATGCAACGACTAAACACTATGTGGATACGCTTACGGCTGTCATTGAAACTCGGATGCAAACTTTCGCCGAAAAGACTTCATATCAGCACATGGGTGACTTTGAAGCTATGCTTAGGAACCATGTGCAAACCTCACTCGATGCACAATATGAAAACCTAATGCAATTTCTAAGTAAATATGCATTCAAACGTGATGCCGAAAACAATGTTATTCTGGACACGATAAGAATGAAGGTACTACTGCCTCCAATTGACGACGACGATGTTCCAAATAAAAAATACATGCTAGATTATATACATGCAAGAACGCCCATTCAGGATTCGAACGGTAATGTTTCTTTTCAAAAGAAACGAATCAGGGAGGTAGCCGATCCTGTGGACGATAGCGACGCAGCAACCAAAAAATTTGTTAAACAATTTGTTGTAAAGAAACAAAATGAATCACAGCCTGCATTAAACAGAGCTCTATCTTCCATGGCTAATGATATTGCTTCGGCAGTAGACAAAAATATCGAGTCTCTAGTAAATCGTCAGTCCTCCATGGATAAATACATAACCTCGACAATGGATAGTGTCAGTGTGCTTAAATCGCAAGTGAATGTTATAAATGCTATTTTAGACCAAATGAGGGGACAGCTCATTATTAAACTGCAAACGAAACCATACAGAGGAAGTTCGCAAAGATACACCTTAACATCAGGACTTGAATACTACAAGTCTTCTGTAAATGGAGAGGTGATCGACTGCAGTATGATATCTCCACCCCATCCCTATACGAGATCAGATACGATATTTTCAATAAACGATGAAATTATTGAAAGTTATCCAGCACCCATTCAGATAGGTGATAAATTAACCTTCACCGCGCCACCCAATCGTGCAAAAGATGGGCATATTCTAAGTATTGAGCTGAAAATTTCCTATAAATTGACATCACATATTTAAATATTCATTCAATATAAAGATGGATGCTGAAGGTATCAGACTCAAACAATCCATCGCCCGACACAGTAAGGCAATAAGGGAAAAGTTACGTTCCCTAAAGGGTCTCAAGTTCGAAACTCAGCGTATAATGTCCGAGGTGCTACAGCCTGTAACCGATCCTCTAAATAATATAATCAAGAATCAGGAGAAGCAAAATCCTAAAGAAGAAGAAGAAGAAGAAGAAGAAGAAGAAGAAGAAGAAGAAGAAGAAGAAGAAGAAGAAGAAGAAGAAGATGATGATGATGATGATGATGATGATGATGATGATGCTGATTATGACGATGACGATCTCTCAAAGTATTTGCAGAAGGTTCGTACAGCTAGCGCCAGCGATATGGATGCCACCTATGGTGTACGCTACGAAGATGGTGATTATAAGTTAGGTAATAAAAGAATTATATTTGTAGACGACACTATTCAAATAGGAGAAGAGACCTATGAGGCTAGCCCTGGGCTGTACGAGTTGTTATTCAAGCGAGTACCTCGAAGTTCAGCGTATACTGAAGATGATCTGGATACATATTCAGAGATTTTGAAAAAAACTCTAGTTCACAGACAGGGATACAACAGAAGCGGTCGACTGAGATCGAGCAAGGGATATAAATATAAAAATATAATACGAGGTCTAATTGCTAGTAGGACTGGATCGGGTCTCAAATGGAAGGAACACGTGCCCGATAGGGGTCTGGATTATGTGTACTGGTCTGACCCTAACATTCTGGTCAATAGACTCAAATTACTTATCGCATCGCAGCAGGCTGGAAATTTAAATCATTCATCTGAAATTCAAGAGATCGTCACGGAATTGAAAACCACAAAAGTAATAGCATGATCAGACGAAACATCGCTGGCGAGTTACATTCCCCTGCCAGACCGAGGTTCCTTCGCAGAAAAATAATTAGTAAAGGTCTTAATGACTTATTGCAAATAGATCTTATAGAAATGATTCCATATGCAAAAGAAAATAGGAACTATAAGTACATTCTTATTGCCATTAATTTTTATTCAAAAATGGCTTATGCAAGACCTCTGAAGGACAAGAGTGGGATCAATGTTACAAAAGCAATGAGTAATATATTAGCTCAATTGGATTCGGCACCAAAGAATATCCAATCGGATAATGGCAAAGAATTTTACAATAGACACTTCAGGCAATTAATGGCTAAACATAGAATTAATCATTATAGTACATTCAGTGTCATAAAGGCTGCTGCTGTCGAGCGTTTAATACGAACACTTAAAGGTATGATGCATAGAGAATTTTTGGCTAGAGGTTCTCATAAATGGCTTGATCTCCTACCGGGAATCATAAATACCTACAACAATACCTACCATTCGACGATCAGAATGCGACCTGTCGACGTCAGCAACAATGATCTGCTCCTCACCGTGTATCGTCGTGACAATTTCGGTAAAGAGAAGCGGAATGCCAAGAAATTCAACATCGGAGGTTATGTCAGAATATCTAGACATAAGGGCTTACTGGAGAAAGGGTACACACCCAATTGGAGCACTGAAATATTTCGTATTATTAGGATAAGGAATACAATTCCGGTTACTTATGTTCTTCAGGACAGTGATGGAGTGGAAATACAGGGAGGAGTTTATGGTCATGAATTATTAAAAACTCAGTACCCTGATACCTATCTGATTGAAAAAGTCGTGCGCCGACGTGGGAATAAGTTACTTGTTAAGTGGTTAGGTTTTCCTAAAGCTGAATGGATAGAACACGATGCTGTAGTGTAGCTGCAATAAAAAAAGCTGTGAAAAAATGAAGGATTTCGGGATGTGTTTGTATATTTGATCTTTGGGATGAAATAAAAAGAAACGTTATTCAAATAAACCTCAGTTTTATTTTTTTGTTACCTCCCCCCCCCCCCACATTCCCAACCATCATGTTATTTTTATCCATATTCCCATCCACCATCAATCACATCGTGAAATATTAATTACAATCACCATGTATTGCTATACATCCCACAGCCACATAAAAACATTAATCTAAAGTTTATACTGTTACAAGATATAATGTATACAAACGAAAGTACTTATAAATGTTTTTTTTTTGAGTATCAAATTCAGACATGTAAGAGCCCATATTAGGCAGAGACTTTTAACTATGGGAACACAGCTTCTCAGTGTTCAAACTGTTTCACTTTAGCATGGCATTAAATCTTGAAAACATAACTATGACATGCAGCATCCATGCGTTAAATGTGAAAAGAACAGAGAAAATATTTCTTTCTCTCTTTCTTTATTTTAAATCCACCCTCCCTCCCAACCATCATGTTATTTTTATCCATATTCCCATCCAACATCAATCACATCGTGAAATATTAATTACAATCATCATGTATTGCTATACATCCCACAGCCACATAAAAACATTAATCTAAAGTTTATACTGTTACAAGATATAATGTATATAAACGAAAGTACTTATAAATGTTTTTTGAGTATCAAATTCTGACATGTAAGAGCCCATATTAGGCAGAGACTTTTAACTATGGGAACACAGCCTCTCAGTGTTCAAAACTGTTTCACTTTTAGCATGGCATCAAATCTTGAAAACATAACTATGACATGCAGCATCCATGCGTTAAATGTGAAAAGAACAGAGAAAATATTTCGTTCTCTCTTTCTTTATTTTAAATCCACCCTCCCCTCTAGCATCTTTTGTTTGATGCATAAAAAGCTACACTTATTTAAGTTTTTTTTACAAAAAATTCAATTTTTCACTGAATGTGCACAATTTTTTTTTTTTACAAATTCACACAGGCACACACATACAGGTACATTACTGTAACGCGAGCGCTGGAACACCCTGTGGGACCAGCTGAGAACGGAAGGCAGGGGAGGACCGCGTTAGCCACACCTCCCCCTCGTTTGTCTTATAGTGGTGACAGGGACGACTGGGGAAAGAAACATAATTGTGCGGTCTGTTTCTCCTTCACCTGTGTTCCAGAAATTACGGGATCGTTCATCATCTGGAAACGTCGAGAAAACGGCGAGATGCCTATAAAAAGGGCTGCAGCTAGTGAGTCAGTCAGTTGGTTAGTGAGTGTGAGTGAGGAGACAGTCGCAGTTCTTGGTGTAAGAGTTAGTCAGTGACGTGTTAATGAACGAGAAGATTGTGCAACGGAAGACTGTACGTAACTGGTATGTGCATCGGAGTTTATGTAATCGCGAGTACAAGTGAAATTGTAACGGATGAACTGGTGAATTGTAATTGTGTGCAGCAAGTAATTCTGTGTAATTGGCAAGAGTTTAACTGTAAGTCGGTGGAAATAAAGAACATTTTTGAGTGGTGAAATTGGACTTTTCATTTCACGAACCCACAAAGTCACACTGGTGTCAGGAAGCGGGAAAACAACATCACCGAACATAACAACGATGGAGGCAGCATTAGAAAAGATTTTAGCGGAACTGGAAGAAATGAAGACGGCTAAAGACAACATCACCAGGAAGATGGAAGAAATGCAGGCCGAATTAACAGAGAAGCTGGAGACTAGAAATAACCTGGCCGCGGAACTGAAACTAATCAGGACGGCTAGGGACAACATCACCGAGAAGATGCAACAAATTAAGGCCTAGTTAACCACGGAAATGAGAGCAGCGAATGACCGTCTGGCTACCGAAATGAAGGTGGCGAACGAGGCTCTCGCCGCCAAGTTTCAGGAACGGTTGGCCGGCATGATGGATGACGTCGCGAACCTGGGCAAACGGAAGTGTCAAGTAGACGACCGCCTTAATGATTTAGAGGAAAAGGCCGACAACATCGCAAAACCCCTCACCCGCCTGACGGAGGAAAACCGGCCTTATGTGTGGACGGAGGACGCCGAAGACGCTTTCCAGCACCCAAAGGGGACCCTGTGCAGTGCTTCAATTTTGGGTTTCCCACAACCGGGTGGCGCCTTCATTGTGGACACCGACGCTAGCGACCATTACATTGGAGGTGTCCTACCGCAGATCCAGGACGGCCATGAGCGCACAAGAGTGGAAGAGAAGCAGCGTGCCGCAGCAGTCCGAGTAGTTGTGGCAGTGCCTGCTGAAGGCTGGGATAGCGCAGGCCTGAGGAGGGAGCAGCTGGCGGACGCAGACTTGGGGCCACTCTTGAGGGAAGTGGACGCAGGGACGAGACCAACCTGGGAGGACATCGCACCGAGGAGCGCCACCTAAAAGTCGTACTGGGCCCAATGGGACTCGTTGAAGACCAGAGAGGGCATGCTGTTCCGGGTATGGGAGTCACCCGATGGGAAGGCGCAGAGGGAACAGTTGGTACTTCCCCGGAGCAAGGTCCCGGAAGCCTTGGTGGAAGTGCACGCCGGTACTTCAGGAGAACACCTGGGAGCGAACCGAATGATTCACAAACTACGGCACCGCTACTTCTGGCTGAGACTCCGAACAGATGCTGGTGGTACACCTGGACCGCCTCGCACGTTACGATGGGGCTGTTCGAGGCGGGTTAGCCACACCTCCCCCTCGTTTGTCTTATAGTGGTGACAGGGACGACTGGGGAAAGAAACATAATTGTGCGGTCTGTTTCTCCTTCACCTGTGTTCCAGAAATTACGGGATCGTTCATCATCTGGAAACGTCGAGAAAACGGCGAGATGCCTATAAAAAGGGCTGCAGCTAGTGAGTCAGTCAGTTGGTTAGTGAGTGTGAGTGAGGAGACAGTCGCAGTTCTTGGTGTAAGAATTAGTCAGTGACGTGTTAATGAACGAGAAGATTGTGCAACGGAAGACTGTACGTAACTGGTATGTGCATCGGAGTTTATGTAATCGCGAGTACAAGTGAAATTGTAACGGACGAACTGGTGAATTGTAATTGTGTGCAGCAAGTAATTCTGTGTAATTGGCAAGAGTTTAACTGTAAGTCGGTGGAAATAAAGAACATTTTTGAGTGGTGTAATTGGACTTTTTATTCCACGAACCCACAAAGTCACATTACAATATCTCAGTCATGAGCAGATGAAAAAGGATTTAATAAAGTTAAATGAAATTGTTTAAGCATGTAACACACATTTATTCCCCTGACTATGTCAGCATCTTTCACTTAAGAGTAAATATTTCCCTCTCTCCCCTCAACATGACAATGTATATTTAAGCTGCACAAAAATTTCAATGGTTATAAACATTTTTTCAAAAATAATCTCCCTTTTAATTTCAAAAGTTATAAACATTTTTTCAAAAATAATCCCCCTTTTTTTACATTAAATATCTTGTTTCTTTATTTCTTTTTTTTAACTTAATACTCTCAGTCATGCTCAGAGGAAAAGGTATTTGTGTCAATAGAATAATGATTCCAAGCTAAAGTTGAATGAGATTGTTTGAGCATATAACGCTTCGTGTCTAAGCCTCTCAGAGCCACTTTATTCATTTCTACCGTGTGAACGTCATGTTTATAACTCCTGAAAGACACTTGTTTAGAGAAATGTGTTGCATTCATGTCGTGCAGGCATGACAAATAATCTTCAAATGTGATTGAGCGCATTCCCATTTTTGAAATTCCTTTTGATTTTTTAACAAGCTGACCGTCATAACGAAAAGCATATAATTTTGATCGTAGCCCTGCATATTCAGTCATTACTCTACCGGAGAGTTCATCCTTAAAAAGTCCGGGCACTTTTTTGTTTACCAAAGGTATTGCATATACGTTATCTGACGGGTAATTTGATGTATCAAAATACTGTATGTGAGTTTTGATAAATTCATAGATATCAGTACTAGTTTCAAAAAGAAATGCATCTGTGTCCATATAATTCAAAGTTAAATCATTTAAGTTCTTTTTCAGAACGTTATAATAAAAGTCATACATGATAAATTTGGATAAGTCAAGAATCGCCTGACCGATGTATATAGGCTTACACATATGAATTTCCTCTCTTAATAACTCGATTCCGACAAGATTTTCATCAAAAATTATATAACGTTGAAATGTTTGGCGCGATGTGAGCTTTCTGGCCTGTTTCCAGCTCGTAACGAGCTTGAAGTCCTTATAAGAACGGACATTCTCCATAAATTTCCCATAAACATAATTGCTCATTTTTTTCCATAGATTCTGACCAAATTTAGACTTTTCCTCGGCTCGTTTTTTAGCATTTAGATCAATATACTTTTTCAACCAATGTGATTGCTTATAAGCTACCGCTCTATGTATGCATTTCAATTTCAAACCCAACTGTATGCACTGTTGCAGATTGCGGTAATGTATAATGTATTTCTCTTTATCCGACAGTGTAGCTAGCAACTTTTTATGTTTATCATTGGGAGGAATCTCACTCCTCGGACATAGTGGTAGATCGTTATGTGCATCGTGAATTTCTTTAGGATATTCCAGATCGACCTCTAATACATATCCTATTTCAGCGTCTTCCGGTATTTTTAAGAAATCGATCTCGTTAATTTCTATCTCAGTTAACCATTTAAGTTCGCCATAAGGGATATTTTCATGTCCCATAATAGAACCATAAAGTGAATTTGCATCTGTATAAAATAAATATTTAGACGGTAAAGACTGATTATAATTAGTCATATACTTGTTATTTGCCTTAGAGTAACGTTTAGACACTGTACATAATCCTCCCCTTATGCCAGATTCGAAAAATTCCATCATCTCTCTATCGGTAATTAGTGATATTTGAATGCCTGTCGTCTTAAGCATCGCATCGAATGCCAATCCTGGTATGGTATAATATTGACAAGGGTCCAGCTCGTATAAATTTAGACATAACGCTCTGAATTGTTGAAAAATGTCTGCGAGCAATAACGTGTCAGTTTTAAGATATAAATCACTATATTCTCCTAAAGTTTGGATATTGAATGTTCTCCATACTGTTTGAGCGTGCAAGTAATCTTCATGACTTATGTCGTCAAAGAATATTTCATCCGGTAATGCATTTTCATCCAATTTCTCTATACAATCTAGATAAGTGTATGGAAAAATACCCTTCCGCGTCATCAACTCTCGATGTATAGGATTTTTGTATTCTTCATTAATAATTTTAAAGTTCTCGGGGTTTAGCATGTCAGCTAAGGTGCTCAATTTATCATCTAAGAATCTATAACTGTCAAGAAATCTGAAATATATGGTTTTCCCACCTGAGGTATATCTCTTACTGAACGAAAGATAGTTCTCAGATGTCTGCGAGATGCATGTTATAGGCTCTTGATCGTAAGCTAGATTTTTTACAAGAAAATGAGCATCATAATTTGATAGACAATGGAAAATAATTGGAATGAAGTTTGGTAGTTTTCTGTTCAAGTTACAAGAATTGTGTGCTGCCCCTAAATATTTACCCGAAATGTGACAGTGATCTCTGACTTTTGTCACATTAGTCTCAAAGTCATGTTTACATAGGTAACACTGATTTGCATTTTGAAAATTGGTTTCATCCTCATCGGACATATTCAGTTCTTTTTTATGTGAATATACCTCCATGACATCATCGGCAATTACAGTAAGTTCCTTGAAAAAATCTTGAATCGCATTGGGGCCTCTAAAAATTTTGAATTTTGATAAGGAATCATCATACTCGCATACTAATTTTAGTGATATTGAAATCGCTTCATGTCTCTGCACCGTTCTTGTCCAACTGCTGTCATCAGATGGCTGACATGAGTGAACCTTTTTAAGTATTGATTCGATATCAGCGTAAATGACGAATGGAACCGCTGTACACTTGGAATATGCATTGAATTCAATTTTGTCATTTACACCTATTTCAGGCATAGTTAAAACTTGAGATTTCTCGCATTTAAGTTTATGTTTGGCTAAATTTGTCTCATTTGAAAAATTCCTCAAACAGCTTTCACATATACACATTTTCTGTTTGCTTTTATTTATCTGTTTAGACAACAGTCGGGATATATCATTTATTAAACAATAGTGTGATTTGCTATCATTGCCTATTCTTAACAGGTTTACATGATGTTTTTTTATTTCTCTGGTATGATAGAGCAAAGTTATTGAATGGTCGTCTAGGCCGTATACTGTAATAGATATATTTTGATTCTGCTTTTCGAATTTTTCAATATCATCGAGAGATACAGGAAATGTTATTCCACTGAAATCAAATTCTTTAAACATGTTATACTTAGAGTAAGATCTAACTCTATGTTTATTAGTCTTTGCAGGATATTTAGATGCAAGCAGACAATAGCCGAAACATTTGTTATCTTCATTTTTTATATTAGTTACCGCCTTTTTGTTCTTTATGTATTCCGGAAGCTTTGTATAACATCCTGCATTTAAAGGATCATATTGACAGGCATTTAGCACTAACGAGCTTATCTGATATAGAGATTTGGAACTACTTTTTGATTCGAATGTATCGATACTTGAAAGAATAGGTTCTTTAAGTTTACTCTCATACCATTCAGTAATATCTGTACTCTTTAATATAGCTTCCATTTTGCTATGAAAATTAAATGATTCAATTTTTTCATCATCAGGAGTCTGTATTATATACTGGCATACCAACGTACCACAAAATTTTATTCCCGAAGTGTATCGTGTCAGATTATTTCTAATTTCATTGGTAACTAGAGCCTTGCATTCATTCAAAAATAACTCGGGATCTATCATATTCAATGTATTGTTTATCTGACTTGTGTAAATGCGATTTTTAAATGCTGATTCTATAATGTTACATGTCAAATCCTTTTTTCTCTGCTCACTCACCGATTCCATTTTAGATATCTTTGCAGAGGTCCCATCGGTTTCCAAGGATTTTCTCTTCGTTCCAGACATAACAGGAGCCTGCGTAACACTGTCTGAAATAATACAAATCTTATTAGTATATTCCGACACTACTAGCCACTATAATCTGAAAAGAAAATCGTGTTACGCATTAACATGTCTTTTTATTTTTAAGCTGGAATATATATGATATGCATGCATTATGACTTTTTCTAAACACATTTATTATCCTGCCTATTAGGTAAAGAGAAGCGAATTATGCAGTAACATGTCTTGTTTCTTATGCTGAAATATATAAGGTATGCCTGCATTATAACTTTTTAATAATTTTTTATGGTAAAATAAATTTGTAAAGTTAAAATTATACTTCACATATTATATACGGTGTATGTTTTATCAATGCATATAAGAAAACAATCTAATGTTTTTAACAACAATAATAATAAACAGAAATAATAGTAATGATAATATAAATAATAACCAATATTAATAATAAATCTCAATAGAAAGTTTTTCTACGATTGTGCTCATTACAGACATCAAAATTTAAACATGTTTATATGTAATGTTGATTATGACTTCTATTTTCTAACTGTATGTGTTTTTAAGTACAAAATTATTGTTTTTTATATACTATGTATTAAGATGATTTATATAAGACTGAATGAAAGCAAGATACTTTTATTTTTAAAAAAAGTAATAATGTGAAAAAGATAACGTTATTTAAAAAAAAACAATAAATAAGTAGATTTATAATTTATGTCTTACCTTGACGGTCTGATGGTACTGCTGTGACGCTGTGTGAAACTCCTCCGTCTGACTTTACTGAGATGTCTGAAATAATAAAATGCATTATTAGAAATTTTGAACAATGGTTTTTACAGGTGTTGTATATAAAACTGCTTCTTTTCATAACACATACCTTTGCTTGTAAAAAAGTAATCCTGTGCCTCTTGTATCCCGTGGATAGGGCCTCTTGCCCCATATAGACCAATTGAACACCTCCCTCATTTATTGTCTTCTTCTGAACATCAGTCATATTCTTAAAGCGTTCCGGTAGAAATATTTGGAATTCGTCTAGCTCTAAGACGATCCTGTCTCCATATTTGGCCGCTACTGTTTTCAGTGACTTGATTTGAAATGGCGTATTTTGATCCACTTCCCTCAGCTTTCTTGTTGGAAGAATCGTACATCCTCCCGCCAATTCATTTAATTCTTGCATGAGTTGATCTGTAACATAACGATTTAACAAACTCTTTTAGTCTAGAATATATATATATATGTACAGTCCAATTTACAGATATTAAGAACATATTTTTTAAGACTTCGAATACTGATATATGTGGTTAAACATGTTTCACGTTCAATGATTGACAAAAAATAATTGAAAGTGTTCCATTTATATAGATCAAACTAAGTTGGTAATTTCGATCATAATTGAAACGTTTAAACTTACAAAAAACGAGATAAAGAATTTCAATTATTAACACTTTTTTCACGAAACACATGCATGAATAAGCTAATATAGAAGGGAAACAGAACGTATATGTTTTTGAAAAAAGCAAGCTATTATAATATTGAAAAAAGATGATATACATACAAAATGATTATACTTCTCAAACACATAACATATTCAAGTACTTACCAGCCATTGCTCGTTCCTTCCGTGTATATCTGCGGTCACAGTTGAATTAGATGTTTCATTTCAGTCGAGGCTTCTTTTATACTATCAAGAACATGAAGACACACACGCAGATCAGATTTACAGGATTTAACAAGTTAAATCCCCCCACTACCTACGGAACTAGCCTTGACACACTTGAAACTACTACGCCCATAGTTTAAGAGTCTCTACCTAATAATGCTCTTACATTTCAACATTTGATACTAAAGTCTAAAGTACTAAGACCAGCGTCTTTATACTCAAAAGTCTTTTCCATATGGAGGCGGGAACTTCCACCCCACCATACAGAAAAACTTTCTCTATGCGCACGCATATCTATTTCTATTGGATAATTCTTTTTTGTACTTATACACATTACCTTCTTCAAGGTACTTCAGCTAGATTGCAGGGGGGGGCAACTCGCTTTAACTGTAAATGTACTTTTTTATAATTGTTTTTAAATGCGGTTCGAAATAGTGGACCCCATTCTCTAAAAAATGCAACGCCTTAATAATTTCCTCATTCCATCGTATAGATAGGAGGATACGCCCTCTATAATGTTCTTCCTTACAGCCGAAAGTTAATTATATACATGAGATTCAAGAGGATACGCCTACAAACTTTCTCAGGAAGAACCATGTCCGGAGGGAGGTCAACTCGCCTTAACTTGAAATGTACCCTTTTTCTATTTTGTTTTTTTTTTTAAACATGACTCGAAAGAGTGGACACATTCTCAGCCCATCGTTAGGATCGACTGATCCGCCTTCCATAAATGTTTCTCCTTACATCCGAAAGTTAATTATATACATGAGATTTTAGAGGAGAACCATGCCCCGTCCTCGACAGAAAGTTATAAATCATCGATATTTATCATCCTGCTAGCCTTTTTCTCACCGTACAACTTAACATGTATACAAGATAGATAAGAGGAGCTTCATTTAACACTCTGGACATGTCCAGAGAGAAATGTACTTGACCTCAAAACGAAAGTATACACACACCTGCTCATCCTTCGTCAAAATGTAAAAGTCATGACATACAATAATAACCATTAGCATTAATTTCCTATAACATTGGGGCGTATCCTGCTCACACACGTACACAACGGTTCACTAAGACCCCTTTTCCACCGCGCAACACCACTTCCGCCTAACTCATGCATAGGGTGTTTCAAAAACAACGATACGACTGTTCCAAAATCCGTCAGGGTTTCTGGAACAATATTTATTCCATTTAAAATGCATTGACGGATTTTGGAACAGAGATTCGCTGTTTCAAAATCCGTACTTGCCTACTACTAATAAGTACAGGGTACATAGAGCTTAGAGTTACCAGATATTCTCTTTCAGGATAAGAGAAAACCTCCAACGTTAAGTCATATCGGACGATGAATGAAATGATGTTCAAATAAGTACAGGGTACATAGAGCTTAGAGTTACCAGACATTCTCTTTCAGGATAAGAGAAAACCTCCAACGTTAAGTCATATCGGACGATGAATGAAATGATGTTCAAATAAGTACTGGGTACATAGAGCTTAGAGTTACCAGACATTCTCTTTCAGGATAAGAGAAAACCTCCAACGTTAAGTCATATCGGACGATGAATGAAATGATTTATTTAAAGAATGGTTTCTGAAAATATTGTTAAATTGTTTAGAAGAGGGAGACATTGATATGCTGGACAGTGTTCGTATCACTCAGTTATTGAAAACAAAACTACAGAAATAACCAAATTGTTGAATAGTTGCAAAAAATGGGGTTTGGATTTAGACAAGAGAGACTAAACGTGAGTTATTGCAACGAGCTCTTGCGTTTAAATATCAGGAATGGCATAACTTTTAAATTGAAGTCGAACGACTTATTCAGAAGAAATTGGCGTGGGAACAGAACATTGGGAAAGCTGTATGAGGGATGAAGAAAAAACTAGAAGAGGAAGACTTTCGGAAACAGATACTCTAGTAGGAAATTTTGGAACCTATCGTCATAAATTTGCAAGACTCTGATGATAAAGATAGTGAAAATGACCAACTGGCTTTTGACGTAAATAATGACTAGATTTAAAAAAAAGGACAACTATGGGTATATATTATTTAACAAGTGCGATTATGCACGTTTCAAATTTGATTTGAAACAACTGCATTATTAGACAAAGAACTTAGAACATTTTGTTTTACGTTTCCTTAGTATAGCGGCAGAGAGAGGGAAATAAGAAGAAGAGTGAGAGGTAACGAGGTGCCAACGCTGAGCATTTAAACGCACCTCATTCGCTGCAGACCAGAACTCCTTCCATTTGTAAAACATATTACACGCACACACTCACAGTTCAGGACAAGATAGGGAGCCAAACCAGGAACCAAACCCGGTACTCCTCGGGTAGGTGCCGTATTGACTGAGCTGTTAACTTGAAGTCTCACTTGATATATATATATATATATATATATATATATATATATATATATATATATATACTGTATCTATTATTTAGTAGAGATGTCTTTTCTTAAAGACAGGATTTGTACATGAACTGCAACACCCAATTAATTTGTATAATATATTGTGACTTTGTGGGTTGGTAGACTTAAAAGTCCAATTTGCAGAAATTTAAAAGTTATATATTTCCGTAGAAAAACACTGTTTAATTCTTACGTAACAGAATTACGTCACATACGTACGGTCTACCAAGGTCGGTGACAATAACAAACAACTTCTGATTACATCAGCTCTCGTTACAACACTCTACAGCTATTACTGCTTACGACTCGCTCTTGTTTTTACAACTGTCCGCTGGCTCTTATATATCTCATTCATAAATTCGAGAGATTTCTGGGACAAACAAGGGGCCGACTGTTCCGTACAATTACTAACCTCTTTTTCATATAACCTTGCCCCGCTGACATGCAACTACCTTCCTCGTGCAGCTAACTTCCCCCTCACCCTAATTGGCTAATGTTTCCGCGCCATAGGCCATAGGCGGTGCCTTCCCGTCACATTTAAACCTGCAGTAAACGTCATAATAATTGCCAGGAAGATAGAACAAATTCATATAAGTAAGGATAGGAAGGCATGCAAAAATAAAAGTTTATGATGAAACTGAGCAAGCTGAAATTGAGTGAATGAGCAATGAAACTGAAATAAGTTTATAACGAAAAGCATTCGGAATTTTCCTCTCGTACAACTACTGTTATATATACTAGTAGTAGTAGTAGTAGTAGTAGTAGTACTAGTAGTAGTAGTAGTATGTTACTGTTATATATATACTAGTAGTAGTAGTAGTAGTAGTAGTAGTATGTTACTGTTATATATATACTAGTAGTAGTAGTAGTAGTAGTAGTAGTAGTAGTAGTAGTAGTAGTAGTAGTAGTAGTAGTAGTAGTAGTAGTATGTTACTGTTATATATATACTAGTAGTAGTAGTAGTAGTATGTTACTGTTATATATATACTAGTAGTAGTAGTAGTAGTAGTATGTTACTGTTATATATATACTAGTAGTAGTAGTAGTAGTATGTTACTGTTATATATATACTAGTAGTAGTAGTATGTTACTGTTATATATATACTAGTAGTAGTAGTAGTAGTAGTATGTTACTGTTATATATATACTAGTAGTAGTAGTAGTAGTAGTATGTTACTGTTATATATATACTAGTAGTAGTAGTAGTAGTAGTAGTAGTAGTAGTAGTAGTATGTTACTGTTATATATATACTAGTAGTAGTAGTAGTAGTAGTAGTATGTTACTGTTATATATATACTAGTAGTAGTAGTAGTAGTAGTATGTTACTGTTATATATATACTAGTAGTAGTAGTAGTAGTAGTAGTATGTTACTGTTATATATATACTAGTAGTAGTAGTAGTAGTAGTAGTATGTTACTGTTATATATATACTAGTAGTAGTAGTAGTAGTAGTAGTAGTAGTAGTAGTATGTTACTGTTATATATATACTAGTAGTAGTAGTAGTAGTAGTAGTAGTAGTAGTAGTAGTAGTAGTAGTAGTATGTTACTGTTATATATATACTAGTAGTAGTAGTAGTAGTATGTTACTGTTATATATATACTAGTAGTAGTAGTAGTAGTAGTAGTAGTAGTAGTATGTTACTGTTATATATATACTAGTAGTAGTAGTAGTAGTAGTAGTATGTTACTGTTATATATATACTAGTAGTAGTAGTAGTAGTAGTATGTTACTGTTATATATATACTAGTAGTAGTAGTAGTAGTAGTAGTAGTATGTTACTGTTATATATATACTAGTAGTAGTAGTAGTAGTATGTTACTGTTATATATATACTAGTAGTAGTAGTAGTAGTAGTAGTAGTATGTTACTGTTATATATATACTAGTAGTAGTAGTAGTAGTAGTATGTTACTGTTATATATATACTAGTAGTAGTAGTAGTAGTAGTAGTAGTATGTTACTGTTATATATATACTAGTAGTAGTAGTAGTAGTAGTAGTAGTATGTTACTGTTATATATATACTAGTAGTAGTAGTAGTAGTAGTATGTTACTGTTATATATATACTAGTAGTAGTAGTAGTAGTAGTAGTAGTATGTTACTGTTATATATATACTAGTAGTAGTAGTAGTAGTAGTAGTAGTAGTAGTAGTAGTAGTAGTAGTAGTATGTTACTGTTATATATATACTAGTAGTAGTAGTAGTAGTAGTAGTATGTTACTGTTATATATATACTAGTAGTAGTAGTAGTAGTAGTAGTATGTTACTGTTATATATATACTAGTAGTAGTAGTAGTAGTAGTAGTATGTTACTGTTATATATATACTAGTAGTAGTAGTAGTAGTAGTAGTAGTAGTAGTAGTAGTAGTAGTAGTAGTAGTATGTTACTGTTATATATATACTAGTAGTAGTAGTAGTAGTAGTAGTAGTAGTAGTAGTAGTAGTAGTAGTAGTAGTAGTAGTATGTTACTGTTATATATATACTAGTAGTAGTAGTAGTAGTAGTAGTAGTAGTAGTAGTAGTAGTAGTAGTAGTAGTAGTAGTAGTAGTAGTAGTAGTAGTAGTATGTTACTGTTATATATATACTAGTAGTAGTAGTAGTAGTAGTAGTAGTAGTATGTTACTGTTATATATATACTAGTAGTAGTAGTAGTAGTAGTAGTAGTAGTATGTTACTGTTATATATATACTAGTAGTAGTAGTAGTAGTAGTAGTAGTAGTAGTAGTAGTAGTAGTAGTAGTAGTATGTTACTGTTATATATATACTAGTAGTAGTAGTAGTAGTAGTAGTAGTAGTAGTAGTAGTAGTAGTAGTAGTAGTAGTAGTATGTTACTGTTATATATATACTACTAGTAGTAGTAGTAGTAGTATGTTACTGTTATATATATACTAGTAGTAGTAGTAGTAGTAGTAGTATGTTACTGTTATATATATACTAGTAGTAGTAGTAGTAGTAGTAGTAGTAGTATGTTACTGTTATATATATACTAGTAGTAGTAGTAGTAGTAGTAGTAGTAGTAGTAGTAGTAGTAGTAGTATGTTACTGTTATATATATACTAGTAGTAGTAGTAGTAGTAGTAGTATGTTACTGTTATATATATACTAGTAGTAGTAGTAGTAGTAGTATGTTACTGTTATATATACTAGTAGTAGTAGTAGTAGTAGTAGTAGTAGTAGTAGTAGTAGTAGTATGTTACTGTTATATATATACTAGTAGTAGTAGTAGTAGTAGTAGTAGTAGTATGTTACTGTTATATATATACTAGTAGTAGTAGTAGTAGTAGTATGTTACTGTTATATATATACTAGTAGTAGTAGTAGTAGTAGTAGTAGTAGTAGTATGTTACTGTTATATATATACTAGTAGTAGTAGTAGTAGTAGTAGTAGTAGTAGTAGTAGTAGTAGTAGTAGTAGTATGTTACTGTTATATATATACTAGTAGTAGTAGTAGTAGTAGTAGTAGTAGTAGTAGTAGTAGTAGTAGTAGTAGTAGTAGTAGTAGTAGTAGTAGTAGTAGTAGTATGTTACTGTTATATATATACTAGTAGTAGTAGTAGTAGTAGTAGTAGTAGTAGTAGTAGTAGTAGTAGTAGTAGTAGTAGTAGTAGTATGTTACTGTTATATATATACTAGTAGTAGTAGTAGTAGTAGTAGTAGTATGTTACCGTTATATATATACTAGTAGTAGTAGTAGTAGTAGTAGTAGTATGTTACTGTTATATATATACTAGTAGTAGTAGTAGTAGTAGTAGTAGTAGTAGTAGTAGTAGTAGTAGTAGTAGTAGTAGTAGTAGTAGTAGTAGTATGTTACTGTTATATATATACTAGTAGTAGTAGTAGTAGTAGTAGTAGTAGTAGTAGTAGTAGTAGTAGTAGTAGTAGTAGTAGTAGTAGTAGTAGTAGTAGTATGTTACTGTTATATATATACTAGTAGTAGTAGTAGTAGTAGTAGTAGTAGTAGTAGTAGTATGTTACTGTTATATATATACTAGTAGTAGTAGTAGTAGTAGTAGTAGTAGTAGTAGTAGTACTAGTAGTAGTAGTAGTAGTAGTAGTAGTAGTATGTTACTGTTATATATATACTAGTAGTAGTAGTAGTAGTAGTAGTAGTAGTAGTAGTAGTAGTAGTAGTAGTAGTAGTAGTAGTATGTTACTGTTATATATATACTAGTAGTAGTAGTAGTAGTAGTAGTAGTAGTATGTTACTGTTATATATATACTAGTAGTAGTAGTAGTAGTAGTAGTAGTAGTAGTAGTAGTAGTAGTAGTAGTAGTACTAGTAGTAGTAGTAGTAGTAGTAGTATGTTACTGTTATATATATACTAGTAGTAGTAGTAGTAGTAGTATGTTACTGTTATATATATACTAGTAGTAGTAGTAGTAGTAGTAGTATGTTACTGTTATATATATACTAGTAGTAGTAGTAGTAGTAGTAGTAGTAGTAGTAGTAGTAGTATGTTACTGTTATATATATACTAGTAGTAGTAGTAGTAGTAGTAGTATGTTACTGTTATATATATACTAGTAGTAGTAGTAGTAGTAGTAGTAGTAGTAGTAGTATGTTACTGTTATATATATACTAGTAGTACTAGTAGTAGTAGTATGTTACTGTTATATATATACTAGTAGTAGTAGTAGTAGTAGTAGTAGTAGTATGTTACTGTTATATATATACTAGTAGTAGTAGTAGTAGTAGTAGTAGTAGTAGTAGTAGTAGTAGTAGTAGTAGTAGTATGTTACTGTTATATATATACTAGTAGTAGTAGTAGTAGTAGTAGTAGTAGTATGTTACTGTTATATATATACTAGTAGTAGTAGTAGTAGTAGTAGTAGTAGTAGTAGTAGTAGTAGTAGTAGTAGTAGTAGTAGTATGTTACTGTTATATATATACTAGTAGTAGTAGTAGTAGTAGTAGTAGTAGTATGTTACTGTTATATATACTAGTAGTACTAGTAGTAGTAGTATGTTACTGTTATATATATACTAGTAGTAGTAGTAGTAGTAGTAGTAGTATGTTACTGTTATATATATACTAGTAGTAGTAGTAGTAGTAGTAGTAGTAGTATGTTACTGTTATATATATACTAGTAGTAGTAGTAGTAGTAGTAGTAGTATGTTACTGTTATATATATACTAGTAGTACTAGTAGTAGTAGTATGTTACTGTTATATATATACTAGTAGTAGTAGTAGTAGTAGTAGTATGTTACTGTTATATATATACTAGTAGTAGTAGTAGTAGTATGTTACTGTTATATATATACTAGTAGTAGTAGTAGTAGTAGTAGTAGTAGTATGTTACTGTTATATATATACTAGTAGTAGTAGTAGTATGTTACTGTTATATATATACTAGTAGTAGTAGTAGTAGTAGTAGTATGTTACTGTTATATATATACTAGTAGTAGTAGTAGTAGTAGTAGTAGTAGTAGTATGTTACTGTTATATATATACTAGTAGTAGTAGTAGTAGTAGTATGTTACTGTTATATATATACTAGTAGTAGTAGTAGTAGTAGTAGTAGTATGTTACTGTTATATATATACTAGTAGTAGTAGTAGTAGTAGTAGTAGTAGTAGTAGTAGTAGTAGTAGTAGTAGTAGTAGTAGTAGTAGTAGTAGTAGTATGTTACTGTTATATATATACTAGTAGTAGTAGTAGTAGTAGTAGTAGTAGTATGTTACTGTTATATATATACTAGTAGTAGTAGTAGTAGTAGTAGTAGTAGTATGTTACTGTTATATATATACTAGTAGTAGTAGTAGTAGTAGTAGTAGTAGTATGTTACTGTTATATATATACTAGTAGTAGTAGTAGTAGTAGTAGTATGTTACTGTTATATATATACTAGTAGTAGTAGTAGTAGTAGTAGTAGTAGTATGTTACTGTTATATATATACTAGTAGTAGTAGTAGTACTAGTAGTAGTAGTAGTAGTAGTAGTATGTTACTGTTATATATATACTAGTAGTAGTAGTAGTAGTAGTAGTAGTAGTATGTTACTGTTATATATATACTAGTAGTAGTAGTAGTAGTAGTAGTAGTAGTAGTATGTTACTGTTATATATATACTAGTAGTAGTAGTAGTAGTAGTAGTAGTAGTATGTTACTGTTATATATATACTAGTAGTAGTAGTAGTAGTAGTAGTAGTAGTAGTAGTATGTTACTGTTATATATATACTAGTAGTAGTAGTAGTAGTAGTAGTAGTAGTATGTTACTGTTATATATATACTAGTAGTAGTAGTAGTAGTAGTAGTAGTAGTAGTAGTATGTTACTGTTATATATATACTAGTAGTAGTAGTAGTAGTAGTAGTAGTAGTAGTAGTATGTTACTGTTATATATATACTAGTAGTAGTAGTAGTAGTAGTAGTAGTAGTAGTATGTTACTGTTATATATATACTAGTAGTAGTAGTAGTAGTAGTAGTAGTAGTAGTAGTAGTATGTTACTGTTATATATATACTAGTAGTAGTAGTAGTAGTAGTAGTAGTAGTAGTAGTAGTATGTTACTGTTATATATATACTAGTAGTAGTAGTAGTAGTAGTAGTAGTAGTATGTTACTGTTATATATATACTAGTAGTAGTAGTAGTAGTAGTAGTAGTAGTAGTAGTAGTATGTTACTGTTATATATATACTAGTAGTAGTAGTAGTAGTAGTAGTAGTAGTAGTAGTATGTTACTGTTATATATATACTAGTAGTAGTAGTAGTAGTAGTAGTAGTAGTAGTATGTTACTGTTATATATATACTAGTAGTAGTAGTAGTAGTAGTAGTAGTAGTATGTTACTGTTATATATATACTAGTAGTAGTAGTAGTAGTAGTAGTAGTATGTTACTGTTATATATATACTAGTAGTAGTAGTAGTAGTAGTAGTAGTAGTAGTAGTAGTAGTAGTAGTAGTAGTATGTTACTGTTATATATATACTAGTAGTAGTAGTAGTAGTAGTAGTATGTTACTGTTATATATATACTAGTAGTACTAGTAGTAGTAGTATGTTACTGTTATATATATACTAGTAGTAGTAGTAGTAGTAGTAGTAGTAGTATGTTACTGTTATATATATACTAGTAGTACTAGTAGTAGTAGTATGTTACTGTTATATATATACTAGTAGTAGTAGTAGTAGTAGTAGTAGTAGTATGTTACTGTTATATATATACTAGTAGTAGTAGTAGTAGTAGTAGTATGTTACTGTTATATATATACTAGTAGTAGTAGTAGTAGTAGTAGTAGTAGTAGTATGTTACTGTTATATATATACTAGTAGTAGTAGTAGTAGTAGTAGTAGTAGTATGTTACTGTTATATATATACTAGTAGTACTAGTAGTAGTAGTAGTAGTATGTTACTGTTATATATATACTAGTAGTAGTAGTAGTAGTAGTAGTAGTAGTATGTTACTGTTATATATATACTAGTAGTAGTAGTAGTAGTAGTAGTAGTATGTTACTGTTATATATATACTAGTAGTAGTAGTAGTAGTAGTAGTAGTAGTAGTATGTTACTGTTATATATATACTAGTAGTAGTAGTAGTAGTAGTAGTATGTTACTGTTATATATATACTAGTAGTACTAGTAGTAGTAGTAGTAGTAGTAGTAGTATGTTACTGTTATATATATACTAGTAGTAGTAGTAGTAGTAGTAGTAGTATGTTACTGTTATATATATACTAGTAGTAGTAGTAGTAGTAGTAGTAGTAGT
>CM060947.1:272145571-272375571 GCA_030765055.1 Mantis religiosa
TAGTAGTAGTAGTAGTAGTAGTATGTTACTGTTATATATATACTAGTAGTAGTAGTAGTAGTAGTATGTTACTGTTATATATATACTAGTAGTAGTAGTAGTAGTAGTAGTAGTAGTATGTTACTGTTATATATATACTAGTAGTAGTAGTAGTAGTATGTTACTCTGTTATATATATACTAGTAGTAGTAGTAGTAGTAGTAGTAGTATGTTACTGTTATATATATACTAGTAGTAGTAGTAGTAGTAGTAGTAGTATGTTACTGTTATATATATACTAGTAGTAGTAGTAGTATGTTACTGTTATATATATACTAGTAGTAGTAGTAGTAGTAGTAGTAGTATGTTACTGTTATATATATACTAGTAGTAGTAGTAGTAGTAGTAGTATGTTACTGTTATATATACTAGTAGTAGTAGTAGTAGTATAGTAGTAGTAGTAGTATGTTACTGTTATATATATACTAGTAGTAGTAGTAGTAGTAGTAGTAGTATGTTACTGTTATATATATACTAGTAGTAGTAGTAGTATGTTACTGTTATATATATACTAGTAGTAGTAGTAGTAGTAGTAGTAGTAGTAGTATGTTACTGTTATATATATACTAGTAGTAGTAGTAGTAGTAGTAGTAGTAGTATGTTACTGTTATATATATACTAGTAGTAGTAGTAGTAGTATGTTACTGTTATATATATACTAGTAGTAGTAGTAGTAGTAGTATGTTACTGTTATATATATACTAGTAGTAGTAGTAGTAGTAGTAGTAGTATGTTACTGTTATATATATACTAGTAGTAGTAGTAGTAGTAGTAGTAGTATGTTACTGTTATATATATACTAGTAGTAGTAGTAGTAGTATGTTACTGTTATATATATACTAGTAGTAGTAGTAGTAGTAGTATGTTACTGTTATATATATACTAGTAGTAGTAGTAGTAGTAGTAGTAGTAGTATGTTACTGTTATATATATACTAGTAGTAGTAGTAGTAGTATGTTACTGTTATATATATACTAGTAGTAGTTAGTAGTAGTAGTAGTAGTAGTAGTAGTATGTTACTGTTATATATATACTAGTAGTAGTAGTAGTAGTAGTATGTTACTGTTATATATATAACTAGTAGTAGTAGTAGTAGTATGTTACTGTTATATATATACTAGTAGTAGTAGTAGTAGTAGTATGTTACTGTTATATATATACTAGTAGTAGTAGTAGTAGTAGTAGTAGTATGTTACTGTTATATATATACTAGTAGTAGTAGTAGTAGTATGTTACTGTTATATATATACTAGTAGTAGTAGTAGTAGTAGTAGTAGTAGTAGTAGTATGTTACTGTTATATATATACTAGTAGTAGTAGTAGTAGTAGTATGTTACTGTTATTATATATACTAGTAGTAGTAGTAGTAGTATGTTACTGTTATATATATACTAGTAGTAGTAGTAGTAGTAGTATGTTACTGTTATATATATACTAGTAGTAGTAGTAGTAGTAGTAGTAGTAGTAGTATGTTACTGTTATATATATACTAGTAGTAGTAGTAGTAGTAGTAGTATGTTACTGTTATATATATACTAGTAGTAGTAGTAGTAGTAGTATGTTACTGTTATATATATACTAGTAGTAGTAGTAGTAGTAGTATGTTACTGTTATATATATACTAGTAGTAGTAGTAGTAGTATGTTACTGTTATATATATACTAGTAGTAGTAGTAGTAGTAGTAGTAGTAGTAGTATGTTACTGTTATATATATACTAGTAGTAGTAGTAGTAGTATGTTACTGTTATATATATACTAGTAGTAGTAGTAGTATGTTACTGTTATATATATACTAGTAGTAGTAGTAGTAGTAGTATGTTACTGTTATATATATACTAGTAGTAGTAGTAGTATGTTACTGTTATATATATACTAGTAGTAGTAGTAGTAGTAGTAGTAGTAGTAGTAGTAGTATGTTACTGTTATATATATACTAGTAGTAGTAGTAGTAGTAGTATGTTACTGTTATATATATACTAGTAGTAGTAGTAGTATGTTACTGTTATATATATACTAGTAGTAGTAGTAGTAGTAGTATGTTACTGTTATATATATACTAGTAGTAGTAGTAGTATGTTACTGTTATATATATACTAGTAGTAGTAGTAGTAGTAGTATGTTACTGTTATATATATACTAGTAGTAGTAGTAGTAGTATGTTACTGTTATATATATACTAGTAGTAGTAGTAGTAGTAGTATGTTACTGTTATATATATACTAGTAGTAGTAGTAGTAGTAGTAGTAGTATGTTACTGTTATATATATACTAGTAGTAGTAGTAGTATGTTACTGTTATATATATACTAGTAGTAGTAGTAGTAGTATGTTACTGTTATATATATACTAGTAGTAGTAGTAGTAGTAGTAGTAGTAGTATGTTACTGTTATATATATACTAGTAGTAGTAGTAGTAGTAGTATGTTACTGTTATATATATACTAGTAGTAGTAGTAGTAGTATGTTACTGTTATATATATACTAGTAGTAGTAGTAGTAGTAGTATGTTACTGTTATATATATACTAGTAGTAGTAGTAGTAGTATGTTACTGTTATATATATACTAGTAGTAGTAGTAGTAGTAGTATGTTACTGTTATATATATACTAGTAGTAGTAGTAGTAGTAGTAGTAGTATGTTACTGTTATATATATACTAGTAGTAGTAGTAGTATGTTACTGTTATATATATACTAGTAGTAGTAGTAGTAGTAGTATGTTACTGTTATATATATACTAGTAGTAGTAGTAGTAGTAGTATGTTACTGTTATATATATACTAGTAGTAGTAGTAGTAGTAGTATGTTACTGTTATATATATACTAGTAGTAGTAGTAGTAGTAGTATGTTACTGTTATATATATACTAGTAGTAGTAGTAGTAGTAGTATGTTACTGTTATATATATACTAGTAGTAGTAGTAGTAGTAGTATGTTACTGTTATATATATACTAGTAGTAGTAGTAGTAGTAGTAGTATGTTACTGTTATATATATACTAGTAGTAGTAGTAGTAGTAGTAGTAGTATGTTACTGTTATATATATACTAGTAGTAGTAGTAGTAGTAGTATGTTACTGTTATATATATACTAGTAGTAGTAGTAGTAAGTAGTAGTAGTATGTTACTGTTATATATATACTAGTAGTAGTAGTAGTAGTAGTAGTATGTTACTGTTATATATATACTAGTAGTAGTAGTAGTAGTAGTATGTTACTGTTATATATATACTAGTAGTAGTAGTAGTAGTAGTATGTTACTGTTATATATATACTAGTAGTAGTAGTAGTAGTAGTAGTATGTTACTGTTATATATATACTAGTAGTAGTAGTAGTAGTAGTAGTAGTATGTTACTGTTATATATATACTACTAGTAGTAGTAGTAGTAGTATGTTACTGTTATATATATACTAGTAGTAGTAGTAGTAGTAGTATGTTACTGTTATATATATACTAGTAGTAGTAGTAGTAGTAGTAGTATGTTACTGTTATATATATACTAGTAGTAGTAGTAGTAGTAGTAGTAGTAGTATGTTACTGTTATATATATACTAGTAGTAGTAGTAGTAGTAGTAGTAGTATGTTACTGTTATATATATACTAGTAGTAGTAGTAGTAGTAGTATGTTACTGTTATATATATACTAGTAGTAGTAGTAGTAGTAGTAGTAGTATGTTACTGTTATATATATACTAGAGTAGTAGTAGTAGTAGTAGTAGTAGTAGTATGTTACTGTTATATATATACTAGTAGTAGTAGTAGTAGTAGTATGTTACTGTTATATATATACTAGTAGTAGTAGTAGTAGTAGTATGTTACTGTTATATATATACTAGTAGTAGTAGTAGTAGTAGTAGTATGTTACTGTTATATATATACTAGTAGTAGTAGTAGTAGTAGTAGTAGTAGTAGTAGTAGTAGTAGTAGTAGTAGTAGTAGTATGTTACTGTTATATATATACTAGTAGTAGTAGTAGTAGTAGTAGTAGTAGTAGTATGTTACTGTTATATATATACTAGTAGTAGTAGTAGTAGTAGTAGTAGTAGTAGTATGTTACTGTTATATATATACTAGTAGTAGTAGTAGTAGTAGTAGTAGTAGTAGTAGTAGTAGTAGTATGTTACTGTTATATATATACTAGTAGTAGTAGTAGTAGTAGTAGTATGTTACTGTTATATATATACTAGTAGTAGTAGTAGTAGTAGTAGTAGTATGTTACTGTTATATATATACTAGTAGTAGTAGTAGTAGTAGTATGTTACTGTTATATATATACTAGTAGTAGTAGTAGTAGTAGTAGTAGTATGTTACTGTTATATATATACTAGTAGTAGTAGTAGTAGTAGTAGTAGTAGTAGTATGTTACTGTTATATATATACTAGTAGTAGTAGTAGTAGTAGTAGTAGTAGTATGTTACTGTTATATATATACTAGTAGTAGTAGTAGTAGTAGTAGTAGTAGTAGTATGTTACTGTTATATATATACTAGTAGTAGTAGTAGTAGTAGTAGTAGTAGTAGTATGTTACTGTTATATATATACTAGTAGTAGTAGTAGTAGTAGTAGTAGTAGTAGTATGTTACTGTTATATATATACTAGTAGTAGTAGTAGTAGTAGTAGTAGTAGTAGTATGTTACTGTTATATATATACTAGTAGTAGTAGTAGTAGTAGTAGTAGTAGTAGTATGTTACTGTTATATATATACTAGTAGTAGTAGTAGTAGTAGTAGTAGTAGTAGTATGTTACTGTTATATATATACTAGTAGTAGTAGTAGTAGTAGTAGTAGTAGTAGTAGTATGTTACTGTTATATATATACTAGTAGTAGTAGTAGTAGTAGTAGTAGTAGTATGTTACTGTTATATATACTAGTAGTAGTAGTAGTAGTAGTAGTAGTAGTAGTAGTAGTAGTAGTAGTATGTTACTGTTATATATATACTAGTAGTAGTAGTAGTAGTAGTAGTAGTAGTAGTATGTTACTGTTATATATATACTAGTAGTAGTAGTAGTAGTAGTAGTAGTAGTAGTATGTTACTGTTATATATATACTAGTAGTAGTAGTAGTAGTAGTAGTAGTATGTTACTGTTATATATATACTAGTAGTAGTAGTAGTAGTAGTAGTAGTAGTATGTTACTGTTATATATATACTAGTAGTAGTAGTAGTAGTAGTAGTAGTAGTAGTATGTTACTGTTATATATATACTACTAAGTAGTAGTAGTAGTAGTAGTAGTAGTAGTATGTTACTGTTATATATATACTAGTAGTAGTAGTAGTAGTAGTAGTAGTAGTATGTTACTGTTATATATATACTAGTAGTAGTAGTAGTAGTAGTAGTAGTAGTAGTAGTATGTTACTGTTATATATATACTAGTAGTAGTAGTAGTAGTAGTAGTATGTTACTGTTATATATATACTACTAGTAGTAGTAGTAGTAGTAGTAGTAGTAGTATGTTACTGTTATATATATACTAGTAGTAGTAGTAGTAGTAGTAGTAGTAGTATGTTACTGTTATATATATACTACTAGTAGTAGTAGTAGTAGTAGTAGTAGTAGTATGTTACTGTTATATATATACTAGTAGTAGTAGTAGTAGTAGTAGTAGTAGTAGTAGTAGTAGTAGTATGTTACTGTTATATATATACTAGTAGTAGTAGTAGTAGTAGTAGTAGTAGTAGTAGTATGTTACTGTTATATATATACTAGTAGTAGTAGTAGTAGTAGTAGTAGTATGTTACTGTTATATATATACTACTAGTAGTAGTAGTAGTAGTAGTAGTAGTATGTTACTGTTATATATATACTACTAGTAGTAGTAGTAGTAGTAGTAGTAGTATGTTACTGTTATATATATACTAGTAGTAGTAGTAGTAGTATGTTACTGTTATATATATACTAGTAGTAGTAGTAGTAGTAGTATGTTACTGTTATATATATACTAGTAGTAGTAGTAGTAGTAGTATGTTACTGTTATATATATACTAGTAGTAGTAGTAGTAGTAGTATGTTACTGTTATATATATACTAGTAGTAGTAGTAGTAGTAGTATGTTACTGTTATATATATACTAGTAGTAGTAGTAGTAGTAGTATGTTACTGTTATATATATACTAGTAGTAGTAGTAGTAGTAGTATGTTACTGTTATATATATACTAGTAGTAGTAGTAGTAGTAGTAGTATGTTACTGTTATATATATACTAGTAGTAGTAGTAGTAGTAGTAGTAGTATGTTACTGTTATATATATACTAGTAGTAGTAGTAGTAGTAGTAGTATGTTACTGTTATATATATACTAGTAGTAGTAGTAGTAGTAGTAGTAGTAGTAGTAGTAGTAGTATGTTACTGTTATATATATACTAGTAGTAGTAGTAGTAGTAGTATGTTACTGTTATATATATACTAGTAGTAGTAGTAGTAGTAGTATGTTACTGTTATATATATACTAGTAGTAGTAGTAGTAGTAGTATGTTACTGTTATATATATACTAGTAGTAGTAGTAGTAGTATAGTATGTTACTGTTATATATATACTAGTAGTAGTAGTAGTAGTAGTATGTTACTGTTATATATATACTAGTAGTAGTAGTAGTAGTAGTATGTTACTGTTATATATATACTAGTAGTAGTAGTAGTAGTATGTTACTGTTATATATATACTAGTAGTAGTAGTAGTAGTAGTAGTATGTTACTGTTATATATATACTAGTAGTAGTAGTAGTAGTAGTAGTAGTAGTAGTAGTATGTTACTGTTATATATATACTAGTAGTAGTAGTAGTAGTAGTAGTAGTAGTAGTAGTAGTAGTAGTAGTAGTAGTAGTAGTATGTTACTGTTATATATATACTAGTAGTAGTAGTAGTAGTAGTAGTAGTAGTAGTAGTATGTTACTGTTATATATATACTAGTAGTAGTAGTAGTAGTAGTAGTAGTAGTAGTAGTAGTAGTAGTAGTAGTAGTAGTAGTAGTATGTTACTGTTATATATATACTAGTAGTAGTAGTAGTAGTAGTATGTTACTGTTATATATATACTAGTAGTAGTAGTAGTAGTAGTAGTAGTATGTTACTGTTATATATATACTAGTAGTAGTAGTAGTAGTAGTATGTTACTGTTATATATATACTAGTAGTAGTAGTAGTAGTAGTAGTAGTAGTATGTTACTGTTATATATATACTAGTAGTAGTAGTAGTAGTAGTAGTAGTATGTTACTGTTATATATATACTAGTAGTAGTAGTAGTAGTAGTAGTATGTTACTGTTATATATATACTAGTAGTAGTAGTAGTAGTAGTAGTAGTAGTAGTAGTAGTAGTAGTAGTAGTATGTTACTGTTATATATATACTAGTAGTAGTAGTAGTAGTAGTAGTAGTAGTATGTTACTGTTATATATATACTAGTAGTACTAGTAGTAGTAGTAGTAGTAGTAGTATGTTACTGTTATATATATACTAGTAGTAGTAGTAGTAGTAGTAGTATGTTACTGTTATATATATACTAGTAGTAGAGTAGTAGTAGTAGTAGTAGTATGTTACTGTTATATATATACTAGTAGTAGTAGTAGTAGTAGTAGTAGTAGTAGTAGTAGTATGTTACTGTTATATATATACTAGTAGTAGTAGTAGTAGTAGTAGTATGTTACTGTTATATATATACTAGTAGTAGTAGTAGTAGTAGTAGTAGTAGTAGTAGTAGTAGTAGTAGTAGTATGTTACTGTTATATATATACTAGTAGTAGTAGTAGTAGTAGTATGTTACTGTTATATATATACTAGTAGTAGTAGTAGTAGTAGTATGTTACTGTTATATATATACTAGTAGTAGTAGTAGTAGTAGTAGTATGTTACTGTTATATATACTACTAGTAGTAGTAGTAGTAGTAGTATGTTACTGTTATATATATACTAGTAGTAGTAGTAGTAGTAGTAGTAGTAGTAGTAGTAGTAGTATGTTACTGTTATATATATACTAGTAGTAGTAGTAGTAGTAGTAGTAGTATGTTACTGTTATATATATACTAGTAGTAGTAGTAGTAGTAGTAGTATGTTACTGTTATATATATACTAGTAGTAGTAGTAGTAGTAGTAGTATGTTACTGTTATATATATACTAGTAGTAGTAGTAGTAGTAGTAGTATGTTACTGTTATATATATACTAGTAGTAGTAGTAGTAGTAGTATGTTACTGTTATATATATACTAGTAGTAGTAGTAGTAGTAGTATGTTACTGTTATATATATACTACTAGTAGTAGTAGTAGTAGTAGTAGTAGTATGTTACTGTTATATATATACTAGTAGTAGTAGTAGTAGTAGTAGTAGTATGTTACTGTTATATATATACTAGTAGTAGTAGTAGTAGTAGTATGTTACTGTTATATATATACTAGTAGTAGTAGTAGTAGTAGTATGTTACTGTTATATATATACTAGTAGTAGTAGTAGTAGTAGTATGTTACTGTTATATATATACTAGTAGTAGTAGTAGTATGTTACTGTTATATATATACTAGTAGTAGTAGTAGTAGTAGTATGTTACTGTTATATATATACTAGTAGTAGTAGTAGTAGTAGTAGTAGTATGTTACTGTTATATATATACTACTAGTAGTACTAGTAGTAGTAGTAGTAGTAGTAGTATGTTACTGTTATATATATACTAGTAGTAGTAGTAGTAGTAGTAGTAGTAGTAGTAGTATGTTACTGTTATATATATACTAGTAGTAGTAGTAGTAGTAGTAGTAGTAGTAGTAGTAGTATGTTACTGTTATATATATACTAGTAGTAGTAGTAGTAGTAGTAGTAGTATGTTACTGTTATATATATACTAGTAGTAGTAGTAGTAGTAGTAGTAGTAGTAGTATGTTACTGTTATATATATACTAGTAGTAGTAGTAGTAGTAGTATGTTACTGTTATATATATACTAGTAGTAGTAGTAGTAGTAGTAGTATGTTACTGTTATATATATACTAGTAGTAGTAGTAGTAGTATGTTACTGTTATATATATACTAGTAGTAGTAGTAGTAGTATGTTACTGTTATATATATACTAGTAGTAGTAGTAGTAGTAGTAGTAGTATGTTACTGTTATATATATATACTAGTAGTAGTAGTAGTAGTAGTAGTAGTATGTTACTGTTATATATATACTAGTAGTAGTAGTAGTAGTAGTAGTAGTAGTAGTATGTTACTGTTATATATATACTAGTAGTAGTAGTAGTAGTAGTAGTATGTTACTGTTATATATATACTAGTAGTAGTAGTAGTAGTAGTAGTAGTAGTAGTATGTTACTGTTATATATATACTAGTAGTAGTAGTAGTAGTAGTAGTAGTATGTTACTGTTATATATATACTAGTAGTAGTAGTAGTAGTATGTTACTGTTATATATATATACTAGTAGTAGTAGTAGTAGTAGTATGTTACTGTTATATATATACTAGTAGTAGTAGTAGTAGTAGTATGTTACTGTTATATATATACTAGTAGTAGTAGTAGTAGTAGTAGTAGTAGTATGTTACTGTTATATATATACTAGTAGTAGTAGTAGTATGTTACTGTTATATATATACTAGTAGTAGTAGTAGTAGTATGTTACTGTTATATATATATACTAGTAGTAGTAGTAGTAGTAGTATGTTACTGTTATATATATACTAGTAGTAGTAGTAGTAGTATGTTACTGTTATATATATATACTAGTAGTAGTAGTAGTAGTAGTATGTTACTGTTATATATATACTAGTAGTAGTAGTAGTAGTATGTTACTGTTATATATATACTAGTAGTAGTAGTAGTAGTAGTAGTATGTTACTGTTATATATATACTAGTAGTAGTAGTAGTAGTAGTAGTAGTAGTATGTTACTGTTATATATATACTAGTAGTAGTAGTAGTAGTAGTATGTTACTGTTATATATATACTAGTAGTAGTAGTAGTAGTAGTATGTTACTGTTATATATATACTAGTAGTAGTAGTAGTAGTATGTTACTGTTATATATATACTAGTAGTAGTAGTAGTAGTAGTAGTAGTAGTATGTTACTGTTATATATATACTAGTAGTAGTAGTAGTAGTAGTAGTAGTAGTATGTTACTGTTATATATATACTAGTAGTAGTAGTAGTAGTAGTAGTAGTAGTAGTATGTTACTGTTATATATATACTAGTAGTAGTAGTAGTAGTAGTATGTTACTGTTATATATATACTAGTAGTAGTAGTAGTAGTAGTAGTAGTAGTAGTATGTTACTGTTATATATATACTAGTAGTAGTAGTAGTAGTATGTTACTGTTATATATATATACTAGTAGTAGTAGTAGTAGTAGTATGTTACTGTTATATATATACTAGTAGTAGTAGTAGTAGTAGTATGTTACTGTTATATATATACTAGTAGTAGTAGTAGTAGTATGTTACTGTTATATATATACTAGTAGTAGTAGTAGTAGTAGTATGTTACTGTTATATATATATACTAGTAGTAGTAGTAGTAGTAGTAGTATGTTACTGTTATATATATACTAGTAGTAGTAGTAGTAGTAGTAGTAGTATGTTACTGTTATATATATACTAGTACTAGTAGTAGTAGTAGTAGTAGTATGTTACTGTTATATATATACTAGTAGTAGTAGTAGTAGTAGTAGTAGTAGTATGTTACTGTTATATATATACTAGTAGTAGTAGTAGTAGTAGTAGTAGTAGTATGTTACTGTTATATATACTAGTAGTAGTAGTAGTAGTAGTAGTAGTATGTTACTGTTATATATATACTAGTAGTAGTAGTAGTAGTAGTAGTATGTTACTGTTATATATATACTAGTAGTAGTAGTAGTAGTAGTATGTTACTGTTATATATATACTAGTAGTAGTAGTAGTAGTATGTTACTGTTATATATATACTAGTAGTAGTAGTAGTAGTAGTAGTATGTTACTGTTATATATATACTAGTAGTAGTAGTAGTAGTAGTAGTAGTAGTAGTATGTTACTGTTATATATATACTAGTAGTAGTAGTAGTAGTAGTAGTAGTAGTAGTAGTATGTTACTGTTATATATATACTAGTAGTAGTAGTAGTAGTAGTAGTAGTAGTATGTTACTGTTATATATATACTAGTAGTAGTAGTAGTAGTAGTAGTAGTAGTAGTAGTAGTAGTAGTATGTTACTGTTATATATATACTAGTAGTAGTAGTAGTAGTAGTAGTAGTAGTAGTAGTAGTAGTAGTAGTAGTATGTTACTGTTATATATATACTAGTAGTAGTAGTAGTAGTAGTAGTAGTAGTAGTATGTTACTGTTATATATATACTAGTAGTAGTAGTAGTAGTAGTAGTAGTAGTATGTTACTGTTATATATATACTAGTAGTAGTAGTAGTAGTAGTATGTTACTGTTATATATATACTAGTAGTAGTAGTTGTAGTAGTAGTATGTTACTGTTATATATATATATACTAGTAGTAGTAGTAGTAGTATGTTACTGTTATATATATACTAGTAGTAGTAGTAGTAGTAGTAGTAGTATGTTACTGTTATATATATACTAGTAGTAGTAGTTGTAGTATGTTACTGTTATATATATACTAGTAGTAGTAGTAGTAGTAGTAGTATGTTACTGATATATATATACTAGTAGTAGTAGTTGTACTACTGGTGCTAGACTCTGCCATTATACATATAAGTACACGCGCAATAAACGATCAATAATATAATTATAGCTCTCGTACTCGGCACAACACACCGTCGAATGGCGATATATGACTAATGCAGTTCAAAACAAAGTCAGTGATAAAAATCATATAAACAAATGTCACCACTACCGCTAAACCACGTGCTATCGTGCCATGTGCTTGAGAGCAAAGGAACCTCCTGTTTACTTCATTTAAGAATTAACATGCATTTCAGATAAATCAACTCTGTTGCGTAATATATTTAATTAAAACAGAAAATATAAATTTGACAATTCACTTCACACATATAAAGATATATCACCATGTTAAAAAACGAAATAATTTTTACCGCACAACAGTCCATTCTACAATAGCAGCCAATGAGAGGGGATAAGGTCACGCGACCGTTAAGAGATATGGGGCAAGCTTATGTGAAACAAGGATTACATGTTTCTGGAATAACAAGACATCGAATGACGAAATCCGAACCTTCCAGAAACGTAACTTAATGTGCGCTGGCAAGTCCTTTACCTCCGCTATCTTTATTTGCCGGCTCTTTGTGTATATAAGCCGCGTTATCGTAGATAACGGGTTAGCGACCTTATTTATTGATTTAACTACAATGCCTTTGGAACACACTGCCAAAGTTACTCACGACTACAGATGTTATGGGAACATCTGAAAGTGCTTACTAATTCTGCAGACATGTTTTTGTACGTATTGTAGTAGTTCGGTGCTATCACATGGAGCTCGTCATCTGGGAGAAAATATACATAGATCATAAAAGCCAACTAATGAACTTTGAAATCCCGTCATAAGACAACGCCACGTTTAAATTCATCACAAAGTCAACAGATGGCAGCAGTAACTCAAGAACTACCCACACCACTAGATCAAGCTTGTCGCATTAGAGCTAATGATGCGAATGACGGTTCATGAAACATGTCCTCAATATAGTTGCATAAGTGAAGCCGATGTGTAATAAATACGACTCATCTATAATTTAATTAGGTTTCGCTTCACTGTGGTGTTCCAATAAAGTAAAATTTCGAGGCACAGAATGTTTGGTGAAAAGATATTGCAACTGTTGATATAAATTTACATTAACAAAAATACCTTTAACTTGTTAGATATGAAAAATCACTATTATGCGCAAAGGAATAAATACAGACATGTAATGCCGTCATAGATCACAACTGAATATCAGAGTTAATTTTTGGCAAGTGCTATGAGCACATAAAATGGATAGACCTCAAGCAGAAATTGTGTTGAATTAATTTTATCTACTAAAAGTAACAAATAAATTGTACTCAGGGATCAAATTGACCTTTTTAGCACTGCAGTAATAAAGCACGTGCTGTTGAATAGTATTTGCCTGCAGCCTCTGTTTTCTACAGTGTTGGACCATGTTCTTGTGTGTTAAGGCATACATTGGTTCAACAGAGAAGGTAAGCATACTGGAGCAAATCTTCTGCAAATTAAAGTTAAACTTGTGAATCTGCACTTTGTTTTGTATGGCCTACAGTTCAATATTATTGCTGCTGTTTAGGTTATGGTAGTAACTTGCAAAGTGAACATTCTCATCAATTTTTTCCAGGATTAAAATACAACATTAATAATTTCTTTTTACCTTCTGATCCAATACCAACTTTATATGTACGGGGCTGTTCAATAAACAATGATCACAACCTTTTTTTGTTGACAATGTACCTTTACTCATCCTCATAATTTTGATGGTACTTCTCAAAATAGTCTCCCCTGAATGCGATGCACTTGTCACGGCGTTTCTGCCATTCTTCAAAGACATGCTGGAAACCATTTTTTGAGAGATCCTTCAAAATCGCCTCCGCAGCCTTCACCACTGCTTCTGATGATGGATAATGCCTCCCACGAAGGCGTTTCTTCAAGTTAGAGGATAGAAAAAAGTCACATGGGGCTAAATCCGGACTATAGGGAGGGTGAGGGGTGTACTTCACGTTGATATTTGCAAGATATTGAGCAACAACATTGGCAATATGTGGCCGCGCATTATCGTGGTGCAGCATCCAGCTTGCCTCATGGAAATGTGGTCTTTTGCATCTGATGTAGACTTCAATGTTTTCAGGACATCCCTGTAGTATTGTCCCGTTACTGATGTGTGTGCAGATACAACATGCTGATAAACCACTCCATGAATATCAAAGAATGAGATGACCATAACTTTCCCAGCAGAAGGGGGTTGGTGATGAAAGGAGATTTCCACATTGAGCTTTGCTGTTTGCTCTCAGGATCAAAATGATGTAGCCAAGTTTCATCAGCAGTGATTACGTTTGAAATACCGGATCTTCCTCTAACATTAACTTTAACTGCATGTAGACCTAAACGCGAATGTCCTTTTGTTCGGGAGTCATCAGTCTTGGAACTCATCGCGCACAAACACGTCTCATGTGTAATGTTTCTGTCACCAACGTGTGAGTGGCACACAATGAAATGTTTAGTACTTCAGAAAGTGATCTTAAGGTAATTCGTCGATCCTCTCTCACAATGGCAGCAGCAGTGTTGATGTTTTCTTCCATAAGAGCAGTAACTGGAGCACCGGGTCCACCTTCCTTTGAAATTGATTTGTCTCCCCTCTTTAAACATCTTAAACCACCTTCTAGCTGTGCTGTAGGGAAGAACAGACTATCCATAGGCCTCCTGTAACATTGTATAGGCCTCAACTTAAGATTTGTTGAGACGAAAGCAAATTTCAAAGTCGCATATTGTTCCTCGCGTGTTACCTCCATTGCAGCGATAGGCGATACTGAACATGTCTGAAATTGCCTGGTTCTCACAGACGGGAACCAGGAGTACCAACAATGAAACTACTACGGCGTGTTTGTTTCACATTAAGCTAACAGAATAAAATACAACTGAATTTTAGTGCGAAGAATTATGAACGCAAAAAATTATGATCATTCTTTATTGAACATCCCTCGTACTTTTGAGCTTTTTACTACTGACAACAGGCATCTTGCACACTGCAATTTTCCCTCTGGAAGAAGGGATGAAGTGAAGAAACCAAATAAGGCTACAGATTGCAGGCAGACAGGACACAGTAAAGCATATTAGTTGCTTAAAGGCCTGTCCCACTGCTGTAACTGCATAGGGAGGACAATGAATGACCTATTGACCATAGAGCCATTTAGTGTCCTTGAGGAGTACCCTGAGCCAACATCTGTGTTATCTGTCTGGCACTGCCACACCCCACAAAACTTAGAAAGATAAGAAGGGAAAATTAAACATTTTCTTAAAAGATAAGAAGGAAACAGAATGAAATGGTAATGATGGAAAAGAAATTACAGTAGATAAGAAACCACCTCAGCATTTGCCTGTAAACAAGGAAAACCCACAACACCCAAGGTCAGCATGGAAGTAAAAGAGGAATTGAATCTGGGAGCTTTCATATGCTGCCCTTTCATTTATTTCAAGAACTTTAGTGGAACTGATGCCGAGAGAGTATCACACCATGCACAGCAAGCACAGAAATGTGGGAGGAAAGAAATTATCTGATAAATAATCAAGATTATGAACTGAAAAGTTATTTACATGCAAGAAATTATGTTGTCACAGGACCAAAGCAAAAACCCACCTAATTACTGCCTAAGAGAAAAAGAACAAATGATAACAAAGCCATCAAAAACGGCAAAACTATTTATTCATTACTTTGTAGAAATGGCAACCAGAGCAACTACAATTTTGTCTATAAACAAAGATAAAAGACTATTCATATAAGTAAGAGCTATGATACAATGAAGCACAAAATTAATATAATTTTGAGTCCAACTAGTACACCATGCTACATATATTGATAGTGTTTACCTAGAACATGTTTCATTAGGACCTTCCTAACATCCTGAGTTAATGTCGACATTAGCTAAGGGTGTTAGGAAGGTCCTAATGAAACATGTTCTAGGTAAACACTAGCAATATATGGAGCATGGAGTACTAGTTAAACCAAAATTATATTAATAAAAGACTATATCCCATTACTTTCTTCCCTCCCACAACTTCTTAAAAACAAAAAAAAATCATCTGGGCTAGATGAATGTTCAAACCTCATACTAAAAGCAGCTGTAACTATGAAGTGAAGTGTTAAATGATCTATTAATGAAAAATGTCTAAAGAGCTAAAATAAAATAAAACCAATATTTAAAACAGCAGCACATACGGAAGTTAAAAAATACAAACTAATTTCTCTTTTATAAGGGGTGTTTCGAAAAGAAACGAGCCGGTATCTGGTATACGCAAACTGGTGACAGGATGGTAATATCGTGGCGTGTGTAACAAAGTGTTGTTCCGACCAGAGTGTGGAAGCTCACAGTCTGTCGCTAGAGGACACAAGTGCACTTCACGTGACTATACAAAGCTAGTAGCAGCATTCATCAATCGTCCAATGCTGCCAGTTGCATTGCAAACATTGAAATGGAGGCGTCAAAAGAAGAGCAAAGAGGTGTTGTTCGTTTTCTGACAGCGGAAGGAGTAGGGGGAACAGACATTATTTGACAAATGAATGTGTACGGCGAACACTGCATGTCTCTTGCAAGGCTCAAGGCTTGGTACCAGCACTTCAGGGGAGGATGGGTGTCATTAGCTGGTGATGCATGGTCTGGAGCACCACACTGCATTACCAATAACATAGTCCAGCTGGTTGATGCACTCAGTACCCAGTACTGCCAAGTGACAGTGAAAGCCATAGCTGTCAGGGTCGGATTGAGCATCAGAAGTGTTCACACCATCATGAAGGAACGAATGCTCTTGCGCAAAGTGTGTGCCCAATGGGTGCCCCACAGTCTTCAACCACACCAGGAAGCATGTCGAATGACCCACTGTTTTGGTAATGGTGTCATCACTTCAAACCAAAATCAAAATGACAAAGTCTCCAGTGGAAGTATCCAGGGTTACCACCACCAAACAAAAGCCAAGGCCATCAACACAAGTGCAGGAAAGGTTATGCTGATGTTCTTGTTTGACCAAGATGGCCCCATTCTAATACACTTCCTGCAGCATGGAACAACAGTGAATGCCCAGCGTTACAATCCTTGACCAACCTTCACTAGGCGATCAAATCAAAACAACCAGACAATCTCACCCATGGGGTCATTCTGATCCAAGACAATGCAAAGCCTTATATGGCCAACACAGTCGTGGCACTCCTGCAGAACTTCAAGTGGGAGGTTTTCTGCAATCCTCCATACAGTCCAGACCTCTCTCCCTGTGATTATGACATTTTTGGTCCACTTAAAGAGGCTCTGAGGGGCAAGCGATTCGCCTTGAACAATAACGTCCAGCAGCCCCGGGACTCTTATGAGACAGCCATTCAGCACCTTGTGTCACAGTGGGACAAGTATCTCAACAGCCAGGGCCAATAATTCTAACATACAGGTACACACAACATCCAAACATACATCCAAACACACATACAGGTACTGGTTTCTGTAATCATGTTTCTGGCTCGTTTCTTTTTTAATGCACCTTACACTTGTTTCTCTAAAGTGACAGAAAAGTATCAAAGTGTATCAAGTACTTTCAAAAAGGAAAATCAATAACTTCAGCATTAATCTGAGCACTGAAGTGGCATATTTAGATAAACATATTCAAATATGCATAAAATTGAATGTGGCGTCCACAGGTTCTGTGTCGCATCCCTTGCTTTTTCTACAGTATATCAATGACCGCTCAACCTACTTTGATCCTGCTGTAAACATCTGGGTGGCAAGAGAGACAGAAACAGAACGGCTAAGCTGTTGATTGGTTTAGCAAAGTTAATGGGTGTTTTCTTTTATTTGCATGTGTACGATAAACTGCTCCTTTAAGTACAGTACTGTAAGTATTTTTCTGATAACTGCTCTGTGCGAGAGAGAAGTATGCAAATGTTTCGATTCTTATAAACGTAATAGCCCCACATTTTATCTTTCTGCTTCACATACCACATAGATGTGTTCTGTATATGATATACAGATTAGACAGAAGACAGGTGAAATTATACACACTATTAACTTATGTTAAATTAAGCTGCATTTTATTTAACAATTACTAAAGGACCTTGCATTCCTGTACCAGGCACTCTCTCAAGAGGTCTGTATCAAGTTGAATGCTGATTAAGGTGTTATTGTTTATACTGTGGAGTTGACACTGTATTTGCTGTACATCTCGCGTACCCCACAAGCCTAACAACACTTATGTATATGCAATTTAAAATCAGTGAGCTTTTCATCATGAAGCAGGCCGGTGCTTCAGCCAAAATGATACACAATTGAGGCAAATCTTCAAAAAGTGACAAGAGGCGAATGATCGCGCATTGTTTCGCAGTGCTTAAAGAAACCCGGAATCGTCTATAAAAACATTGAGAAAGAACCTGGTGATCTCCTTGGTGTTTCCGCAAGTAGTGTACATAGTGTTAGAATGGAACAGCAAGCATCCGGAACTCTAAGAACATCAGGAAAATCGTGTAAATGCAAACAGCGCATGGAGAAATATGACGATTTCACGAAAAGTGCTTTATGCATGATTCATGATTATATTTTCAGAAATGAACCAACTCATAGATTTAAACATCGGAACCCAACTCTATTTATTTATTGTCTAGAAGTTAGCACTGTTATATATACTGCTAGTATTGCATGTAGCATCTAATACGTGGCATGTTGAGTCAGCTGCGTCTTGTTGTTTACAGCAGCATTAAACTAGCCTAAGATAGAGTATAGCAATTGTAGATTATCTTGGTTCAAAGAAAACAAATTATGTATTAACAAAGAAAATTTTTTAGCACCAAGTTTTCAACTTAAAATTCATAAAAACGAAAACTTCTGAAAAGTCACACTAGATGGAGAAGACATAAAATACTAAAATAAAATAAAAATTCTCGGACTGTGGGTCAATCATAATCTAAATTGGAATATACACATGCAAGAATTATTGAAAAGTTTCAGCCAGACATGCCATCAAATATCTGTACTAAAAAACTTGGTAATCAGACATTAAAACTGGTTTATTTTGTAACATTTCATTCACTTATAGGCTATGGAATAGTGTCATGGGAAAATAGCACTGAAATTATACAAATACTCCAGGTACAGAAGACAGTAATCACAATTATGGATTCACAACTGTATGTAGGACGAAGTATGGAAGGGTAGAATCAGACTGAAATGTTGTGACATTGAATTTTTCAGTTTGACTCTACCCTTCCGATCAAAATTATATTTAATCTATCTATAATTAACACCACTATTGTAAGACATATTTTAAAATTTTAAACATATTACAGTTACCCATGTGTACTTACATAAAATTATCATACAAATGCAAACATCCATCAACAAATCAAAATTTTTCTGTATTGGAACACCACAGTGAAGCGAAACAATTAAATTGTAGATGAGTGATATTTTTTACACATAAGCTTCACTATCCATCAACAACTTTAGCACAAATTCTGAAATGCATAACCATGACACAAGAGATAAATGTAATTTGCATTTAACCAGATATCACAGTAAATTATTTGATAGTGGCTTTTATCATCAAGGCAGTGGCGTGGCGTTTATGTTGCCTCGCTGCTGGTACAGCTAATAAATTGAAGAATGTGTGTCCAAATTTTACATTATTTTTTGTTCAATAAATAATGGAAAGTCTAAGCAATTACACCTTCAGATTTCAATTGCATTAACTTGTGACCAATCAGCCGGGACTGTCAATGACAGATCCTCCGAGACTGGTCGACTAACTCCTCTAGTTCTAAATAGCTTGTTATTTTGCCAATGGCACTCATCGGCAAACTCGGAGCTTACAGACTCCTGTGAGTTGTCATTGAACCTGTGAGGGTTCAGTTTCTGCTTATAGCATGACTATTGCCAGTGCAGCGAAGACAGATGTTAAGTTTCAGTGTTAATTCTTTATGTATAACAGAGATACAGTGAATGATTTAATGTCAAAAGTACAATAAGAAGAATGGCATCACAATTTGCAGGTAAACGTGACTCTGTGATCAAAAACCTAAATCAGTCCTTGAGTTTGCATTTTTTGCTGAAATACTCACATAATTTCAACAGGAAGGCCACCTCCGACTCTGGAGATAGGATAAAGGAGAAAATGACACAAAATCAGTATATCGACAAATATTTTACGAGATCATAGATACAATACTTAGCCAAATAACTAACAGAGTCTTAAATATAGACCAACTACAGCTCCTATCATTATTGGACAATGCTTTATATGCAGAATACGATAAGAGTTTCCCAGAGAGTGCATTTAAGAATTTTCTTACTTATTATGAACAGCACTTCAAAACTGTGTGATTAAGAAGTGAACTCTCTTTTCCCCTGAATTACGAAACAAAGTAGTCTACAAAGTTCACAAGAGTTGTATAAAGAAGATTTGCCACAGGTGTATAAAATTCATGAATTAATTTTGACTATTCCTGCCACCAATGTATCAGCAGAACAATCATTTTCGCATATTTATCTAAGAAACACTCAAACTCAAAATAGACTTTCATCTTCGTCCTTGTTATCAGTTGTTTTAGGCCCGATCTGACACAATCAACAGTTTGACTCTTTTGTTTACACCGTGCTATTGTCTGAAACACAAATTGTTCTTTGATACCAAACAGTTTCAGCATCCAAAAAATTTCCTTAGCTCACATTCTACAATGAAATAATGCGAATACAGCGATATGGTTCTCGTACAAGGTGCGTTCAAGTTATACCACTTTTTTTTTCAGAACTTGGGCCAGATAGCAACTTGTTTTTTTTTTTTTTTAAATACACGTGGCCTCTTTGTGAATGCATGACAGAGGTACGGTGGCAGCACTGTACAGTGCATAGAACTCTAGTGGCAGCGACGAGAGTAAGGACTGTTTTTGATACTTAAGAGTGAGGCATGTGGTGATGGTACCATGGATGTGTCTAATATGTGCTCCTGGGTGCGAAAGTTCAGTGAAGGCAGAGCATTGACACTTTGTGGGTTTGCGAAATAAAAAGTCCAATTACACCACTCAAAAATGTTCTTTATTTCCACCTTATTACAATGTCACACTTGCCGATTACATAGAATTTCGTAATGTACACAATTATAATTTCACCAGTTCGTCTGTCCACGTACACTGCGCACTCCTCACACTGCTCGCCACGACTGACTCAACTCAACTGACGGTCGCCTCTCATGTATTGATCGGTGACTAAATGTTTCTCGAGAATTCTTTTTTCATGGAGGGAGAAAACATTCTCGATGTTTCGTGCTCTTTCAGGTGGCAGGAGGAGGGGGAAACGAAGATTCAGCCACCTCTGTGGTTTCCCCTCCCTCCACTGTCTCGCCTCTGTAAGCGGTAACAATGCCACAGGCCCCCCCTCCACCGGCCTTCCCCCGCATTTATTGATCGGTACCGTAGAGATTGCCGATTGGGTAACACTGCTCCCTCCTCAAGGCTGGTCGTCCCGAACAGCACCATCGTAGCGAGCCAGGCGATCCACGTGTACCACCAACATCTTTCCTCGGGGCACCTTCTGGATGCGGTAGACCACGTCGTTAATCCTCTTCACCACACGGTACGGTCCTTGCCATGGCTGCTGAAGCTTCGGGCAGCGTCCCTTGGTCCGGGTAGGGCAGTACAACCAGACCAGGTCACCTTGCTGGAACCCTTTGCTGTTGGCTTGCCTGTCGTATCGGGTATTCATGCGGTCGCTCGCCTTCTGGATGTTCTGGCAAGCCACCTCAGGCATGTCATGGAGGTGGTCCACCAGGTTCTCCACATACTCGGTCGCTGGCTGTTTCACCCCCGGAGGGCTTCCAAAAGCCAGGTCACAAGGGAGGCGTATCTCTCGGCCGAACATTAAGCTGGCTGGCGTCATTCCCGTGGTGTCGTGTGTTGACGAGCGGTAGGCCAGCAAGAACAGTGGCACCTTGACATCCCAGTCTCACTGATGGCTAGCCATGACCTTCCTCAAGTGTTCCTCTAAAGTCTTGATGTACCTCTCGACCATGCCATCCGACTGGGGATGTAGAGATGTTGTGCAGGTCTTGTTAACCCCAAGTCTCTCTAGTGCCTCCTTCATCAGGTTGGACTCAAAATTGTTGCCTTGTTCACAGTGCAGCTCTAACGGTACCCCAAATCGGCAGAACACTTGCTCCACGAGGCAGTCTGTGATTGTCCTTGCCTCTTGGTTCGGGATGGCATACACCTCCGGCCACTTAGTGAAGTAGTCCACGACCCCCATCAGGTACTTGTTGCCTCGGTCGGATATTGGGAACGGTCCAGCAATGTCAACGACGATCCGTTCGAATGGCACTCCGACGTTGTACTGCTGCATGCGACCCTGGCTCCATCTGGGGGCCGCGACTCGCCGCGCACACGTGACACTGATGGCACCATCTCTTAGCGTCTGCTCGGAGCCTCAGCCAGTAGTAGCGCTGCCGTAGTTTGTCAATCGTCCGGTTCGCTCCCAGGTGTCCTCCTGAAGTACAGGCGTGCACTTCTTCCAAGACTTTACTCTGGGGAAGTACCAATTGTTCTCTCTGCGTCTTCCCATCGGGTGATTCCCATACCCGGAACACCACGCCCTCTCTGGTTTTCAACGTGTCCCATTGGGCCCAGTAAGACTTGTAGGTGGCACTCCTCGGTGCGATGTCCGCCCAGGTTAGTCTCGTCCCTGCCTCCACTTCCCTCAAGAGTGGCCCCAAGTCTGCGTCCGCCAGCTGCTCCCTCCTCAGGCCTGCGCTATCCCAGCCATCCGCAGGCACTGCTGTGACTACTCGAACTGCTGCGGCACTATCCTTCTCCTCCACTCTTGTACATTGGCCGCACTCTTCTGGACAGGGTCTTCAGGACATAGCGTCTGCGTTACCGTGGGTCTTCCCTCTGCGATGTTCTGAGGTGAAGTCGTACTCCTGCAGCCTCTGAAACCAACGTGCTGTCTGGCCCTCCAGGTTCTTAAAGCTCTATAGCCAGGTTAAGGCGGAATGGTCAGTCCTCAGGTGGAATAGCTGACCGTACAGGTACCTGTGGAAGTGCTCCAATAATTCTCGCCGGGTGACGCAGTAGTTCTTCTCTGCCTTGGATAGCGTCTTGCTGTAGTAGGCTATCACCCGCTCATGGCCGTCCTGGATCTGCGTTAGGACGCCTCCAATGCAATGGTCGCTGGCGTCGGTGTCCACAATGAAGGCGCCATCTGGTTGTGGAAATCCCAAAATTGGAGCGCTGCACAGGGTCTTCTTCAGGTGCTGGAAAGCGTCTTCGGCGTCCCCCATCCACACATAAGGCCGGTGTTCCTCTGTGAGGCGGGTGAGGAGTTTTGCGATGTTAGAGAACCCCTTTATGAAGTCGGTAATAACTGCACAGCCCCAGGAAACTGCGCAACTCTTTCTTATCCTTTGGGCGAGGCCAATCTTTCACAGCCTGTGTCTTCTCCGGGTCTGTGGCCACTCCGGTTGCTGAGACTATGTGGCCCAAGTAGTTCACTTCCTGCGGAAGAGCTGGCACTTCTTCGCGTTCAGCTTCAAGTTGGTCGCCTGCAAACTCTGTAGCTCCTTACTCAGATTCTCGAGAAGGTCTTCAAAAGTTTTACCAACGATGATGTCGTCCAGGTATAGCAGGCAGGCGTCGTAAGTCAGTCCTCTCATCACTGACTCCATGAGGCGTTGGAAAGTAGCTGGTGCATTGCAGAGGCCAAAGGGCATAACTGTGAACTGCCAGATCCCTTGGCCTGTCGAGAATGCGGTCTTCTCCTTGTCTCTCGGATCTAGAGCTACTTGCCAGTAGCCCGACTTCAGGTCCAGGGTCGAGAACTACTGCGCACCAGCTAGTGTCCAGGGTGTCGTCAATCCGGGGTAAGGGGAAGCAGTCCTTCCGGGTGACAGCGTTCAACTTCCTGTAGTCCACGCAGAAGCGTAGCTCGCCGTTCCTCTTCATCACCAAGACTACAGGGGAACACCAAGGGCTGTCAGACTCTTCAATCACCCCCCTGGATCTTATGTCCTCCAGCATGTCTCGTACCGCCCCTTGCTTCGCCAGCGGAACGCGTCTATGTGGTTGCCGAATAGGCCGGGCATCCCCGGTGTCGATGCGGTGAAGCACTTTCTCCGTGCAGCCGTAGTCACTATCGCCTTGGCTGAAGACGCGCTGGTATCGCCTCAGCAGTTGTCGAACTTTCTCCAGTTGTTCTGCGGTCAGGTGGTCGGCCGCCCTCTCCAGTAGGCCTTCTAGTCGGGGCCCCAGGTGTTTCGTCGGCACCGGCTCCTGTGTCTTGTCGATTGCTGTTACGCTCACCACGGGTTAGCACATTCCCAACTCCGTCCCGGCCTGGACGTCGTGATCGGTGTCCGCTGGATTTAGCAGTCTCACTGGCACCTCCTCTCGGCACGGCAGCAATGCCCTGGCTATACAAAGTCCGTGTACAGGCGTCTTCTGGTCCAGCATCATGTTCCTGGTTCTCTGGCCTTCCAGTCGCGCCGTCAGCACCACCTCGCTCCTCGCGGGGACAAGCACGTCTTCGTTCAAGACGACCCTGCAGGTTCTAAGGCGTTCTTCGGGTTGACGGAGTATAACCTCTTCTCCGTTGAGCCGCAGGACCTTCCTGCCGACGTCGACCGTCGCCTCGTGACTCCTGAGGGCATCCAGTCCCAGAATAACCTCCTCAGCCACCTTTACGACGAACACCCACAGACGTACGGTACTCCTTCCCAAGGTCAACTTTAGCAGGGCCTCCTCCTCCACAGGCAAGGTGTCGCCCGATGCCGTCACAAGCTGGTATGGTCGGCTCGGCTTCCTCATCGGCAAACCCTTCGCCACGTCAGGTCTGATGATGGTCACAGCTTCCCTCTCACCCCACCGTCCGCGATGAGGCTGTCATTCAAACGCCGGCTGACGGCGCGCAGTGTCACTCGAGGGGATGGTGGTGATGGCGCCGATGTGCCCCTCTCCACGACGGCCCTTACTCGTTTTCCGGCTGCTCTTCCTGGTGTGGGCAGTCTCTCTGCAGGTGCCCGGGCTGTCCACACCCCCAACACAGGCCACTAGGTGTTCGCCGGCCTCCCTCGGCTAGTCTTCTGTCTCCGGCGTAGCGCACACTCCTCGTTCTCGACATCGGGATAGCTGTTACCTTGGCCGCCTCCATCCTTAATGCTGCCGTTAGCGCCTCGTGGATTGTTTTATAATCGCCGAGCATTAGGCGCTGACGAATCTCCGTGTCCCGTACCCCGTCAACGAATGTGTAGGCAGCTTCCCGGTATACGAACTCTGGTCGGAGGTCGACTAGGGCCTTGCTAGCCAGTTGTTCAACTGCCAGGGCGAACTCCTGCAGCGTCTCCCCTGGCTGCTGTGACCTTGCCTTTAGCTGGCTGCGGTACGCTGTGGCTAAGCAGTGGTTTCCAAAACGATTCCCCAGGGCCTCTCAGATGTCCTTGGGCGCCGCCGTTGTCTGCACCGCGTTTAGAACCTCCGCGGCGCGTCCCTGGAGGCTGGCTATTAACTGTGTGGCCTCCTCCTCTGGTGACCATTTGTTGTGCTTGGCCACTGCGTCGAATTGGCGGCGGAAGACCTCAAACGTTGACGCGCCGTCATATTTAGGAGCTTTGACGCGTGCAGATTGTTGTGTCGTGTCCCGGTGCGTCGACCTTTAAATCCTTTAACCTCCTGCTGACGACTTCCTCCACCATGGCGTTCAGGGACTTTGCGTTGCTGTCAGCGTTTCCCTCCAGCTCGTCAACGCGGCTTGCCAAATCTTTGACGCGCTCGTCCACTTGACCCATCCGCTTGCCGAGCTCTGTGACGTCATCTCTCACGCCGGTCAGCTGCTCTTCGAACTTCACGGCGAGGGCCTCGTTTGCAGCGTTCATCTCCGTGGTCAATTCGGTCATCTTCGCGGCCAGGCTGTTATTTGCCGCTTCCGTCTTCGCTGTTATTTCCGCGGCCAGGTTGTTATTTGCCGCTTCCGTCTTCGCTGTTATTTCCGCGGCCAGGTTGTTATTTGCTGCTTCCGTCTTCGCTGTTATTTCGGCCTTCATTTCTTCCACTTTGTGTAAAATCTTTTCCAGTGCCGATTCCCTGGCCGTTGTCCCACTTCTGACGCCAGTTGTGACTCTGTGGGTTCGTGAAATAAAAAGTCCAATTACACCACTCAAAAAAATGTTCATTTCCACCTTATTACAATGTCACACTTGCCGATTACATAGAATTTCGTAATGTACACAATTATAATTTCACCAGTTCGTCTGTCCACGTATACTGCGCGCTCCTCACACTGCTCGCCACGACTGACTCAACTCAACTGACGATCGCCTCTCCTGTATTGATCGGTGGCTCGAAGTTTCTCGAGAATTCTTTTTTCATGGAGGGAGAAAACATTCTCGATGTTTCGCGCTCTTTCAGGCGACAGGAGGAGGGGGAAACGAAGATTCAGCCACCCCTGTCCACTCTGTCTCGCCTCTGCAAGTGGTAACAATGCCACACGCCCCCCTCCACCGGCCTTCCCCTGCATTTATTGATCGGTACCGTAGGGTTTGCCGATTGGGTAACAACAAACCAAGACAGTCACGGCCTCACAGCAGCTGGTCTGACGAGTGCACAACGGGTTTTGGAGTATTGCTGATTGAGCATTTTCAGATCTTCATGCAGGATTGTGTTCACAGATCTCACAGAAATGCCAATTTCAGAAGTGATGTCTGCAACGCTCTATCGGCGATCCTCCAAAACAATGTTCTCCACTCACTGGATCATGTCGTCAGACTGGCTGGTGCAAGGCCATGACTGTCTTGATTTGTTGTCACACATTCTGCCTTCACTGAACTGTCACACCCAGGAACACACATCAGGACACATCCATGGTACCATCACCACATATCTCACTCAATTAACAATGAATTTCAATAGGTGTCACACCACGAAAATGGAGAAAACAAATTACTCGCTGTTCTTGTAATGAAAACATCGCCATTTTAAGTATCAAAAACAGTCCTAACTCTCGTCGCTGCCACTAGAGTTCTATGCACTGTACTGTGCTGCCATCTCTGTCACGCATTTGCAAAGTGTCCATGTGTATTTTAAAAAAAACCTAAAAAAGCATGTGTTATAACTTGAACGCATCTTGTACATTCGGCAATTCATCTTTCTCTCGTACCTGCTGCTGGCACACTGCTAGCTGATTACTCACGCTGTAGTGAAGGTCACATAGTAGACAATGGCATACAGTATTGCCACGCTTCAATCGCAATTGCGGTTCTAGAGTGAGTTTGGATTTTACTGACAGACTTTTGGCAGTACTGTGTACAATTGCATACAAACTATATAATATTAACTTGGAAACCCTCGGAATATGCAACTGGCAGTCTGAAGCAATTGGCAACAGTTATGAATCATCCATGCCACGCCACTGCATCAAGGTATCAAATTCTACAATAATTTATCTTCATAAATAAAAAATATGCTATCTATAACAAAAATTAAAAAGCAAGTTCACAAATTTTTAATTAAAAAGGTTTTTATGCAGTTGATTGATTAATAATAATTATTACTATTGTTGTTGTACATTTGAAAATACTTTTATATTACTTATACTCCATTTATTATGTAACATGTATTACACGCAGTTTTTGACATCATATTAAGTAACCATAATCAAAGGATGCAATAAATGAAATGAACTGAAAAAATGTCTGAAATTGTTTACAGCACACTGCATAGTATGTCAATTGTTTCATGAAGTTGCAACCAATAAATCAATTATATTTCTTTTTCTTTCTTTCTGTACTAAACTGCCCAATGATTTACTCACAACTGGAAAGCAGCAAAACTTTTTATTAAACAAAAAACTGATCTCACGCTGCACAGTGTCTGACTAAGATATTTTGCATGAAACTTTGGAATTGCCCTTTACACCTGATGATATGAATCATAAAACTTCAACTAGATGGCAATATTTCAACAACAAAAATTAACATTTTCAACAAAATGCAGAACAGAATAGTTAACTTGAGAAAATGCTGCTGCCTTACTTGTGTTTAAATTGATTGGTTGTTCACAAAAGTTTCAGTTAAGACCTTTAAGTACTTTTATAAATAAATATTTGCAATAAACCATCAACTTCTAATTTCTTTCAAGTTTTAGCAGTTTGTGTGTTTGGAAATAAAAGCTACCAACAAAAGTTCAATAAAACTGGTAATCTTATTTCACTTTGGTCCGTAAACTAACACATTCATCTATGTAAACATGTACTTTTATAATTAAATGCAGCATAATCACAATTTATTACTCAAAATCTTCCTGAAATAAAAATATTGTTTGCCCTGGCTCAACAATTTGTTCCTCAATCACAGTTTCTTCCAATCTCTCTACATTCATGTCCTTAGAGGAGGATTCTGGAGGATCATCTTCTGTAGAAGTGGAAGGTACTTCGCTTGGATTCAGTGCCATTTTATATTCACAAGGAGGTGGCCTTGAATTCATCATCTCAAAGTCGTCATGTGCTTTGGCCATGTGCATTGCTAGCTTATTTCGAACAGTGAAACCCTTGTTGCAGTACTTACATATGTAAGGGTAATTCTTGGTATGTAGTATAACATGTTTATGTAATGTGCTGCTGACACTGAATGTCTGTGGACAGTGTGGACATTTGTATGGTCGTTCGCCTGTGTGAGTTCGTCGTATATGTACTGCCATTACGGACGTATGTTTGAATCTACGGTTACAGAACTTGCAGCGGTATGGCAGGGGATCATCATGCCATTTGCGATGTAATCTGTATGTGCTTCTGGCCGAGAAATTCCTACCACACACATCACATGTGTAGCGAGCTTCTTTAGTGTGAGTAGCCATATGTTCTTCGAGAAGTATTTCTGAATGCAGTCCTCTGCCACAAATTTCACAATAAACTGCATATTTTCCTGTATGTGATGACATATGATATTTCAAACCAGATGGTGTCTGAAACACCTTGGGACAGTGTTTACATGGAAACTTGCTTTTATACATTTCATGCCTGCGCTCGTGATTTATAAGTTTTGCGGGGATAGTAATTTCTTTACCACAAAACTTACAATGAGGATCTCTGTGAAAAGTAGAGTTATGTTTTTCTAGTCCAAATTTGTCTGTAAAACTTGATGGACAACTGTCACATTTGTACACATACCTCTCAGGGTGTGTGAGTTCATGAGTTTTACATTGTTTCTTGTTTGAAAATGTTATTTGACAAAACGCACACTGATATACATTTGGATGAGAATCTTCAATGTGCTGCCGCAGATGTAACTTATCTGTAAGTACTTCAGAACAAATATCACATTTTGCATTTTTTTCACTCTTCTCATGATTAGTTAAATGTCTCTTGAGATTATAAAATGTTGTCAGAGACTTGAAGCATATGTTACATTTATATATCTCATCTCCTGGAATATTAGTATGGACAGTCTTCACATGGGTTTTAAGTCTAATCTCTGTAACAAAGCGCTTTTTGCATATGTTGCAGCTATGAGTACTATTTTCTGGATGACTAAGTTCATGTTGCTCTAGTTCTCTCTTTGTTGAGAACTCCTGGTTGCAGTAAAAGCATTGTAAAAACACCTCATGAACCATTGTCATATGTTGACTCAAATGCATTTCATCTATTATTTCTTCATTACATAATTTGCAGTGGATCTTTTTAAAACAACTCCCATGTTTTGCATGATGTCTTATTAAATTTGCTTGCGATGTAAATATTCTACAACAGATGTAGCACTCATAAATTCTGTTTTCTGATTCCTCGTGAGTTTTGACATGTTCCTTTAATACATCGTCTGTTTCAGATGTTAGACCACATATTGAACAGACTAAGTCTTTGCATTTCTTTGATAGATTATCTGACTCTTCCTTATGAGAGTTGTCTAAAACTTCTGTATTTTCATCATTAAAATGTTCAAGGATGTCAGTGTTATCCATTTTTTGCTGTTCACTTGCATCTCCTTCCTCATCCGAAACATTTAAACTTAGTAAATAAGGGCTTGTGTTGCTGTTTTCAACTTCATTAAGTACCTCCTTGTTTTCATTGTCTAAGCAAGACTGCTGTTCTTCTACCTTCTCACAATCATTTGTAGTAGAATCTTCAAGTTCATTCTTTACAGAAGTGCTGTTTCCCTCATTGTTGATAAATTGTACATCATCGTCATCAGCATGCAGCTTTGCCATCAATTCTTCTATTTTATTATAATTCACACCTATACCTTGTGAACCCTGAACATCTTTCTGCACGTTACAATCTTCCACATTACTTTGTGTTTTGGTCTTCAATGATTTTACACAAACATCTTCTTTCTTCTCAAAATCAGAATTGTCGGCAATGTTCTGTAGTTGATGTTGGTGATCCTCTGAAGCAACATCTACTGCCTCATGTTCTGATTTAGATCCATTATGCTTATGTACTACAAGATGCTTTAATAACTTTGCACTCTCATTAAATTTTTTAGGACAAAAACCACATTTAAAAACACAATGAATACTCACATGTTTCATTAAATAACTTCTAGACTTAAAGCGTTTCGGACATAAAGAACATTGATATATAGGTTTTGTTAAATGCTTCTTAACATGTTTTTCAAGAAATGTCATGTTTGGAGTTTGGAATGTACATAAATGACACTGATATTGATTTTGTTTCCGTGTACTGTACTTATCTGCACTTTCTACTTTTACCTCTTCCACGTATGAAGTTGTAAGATGACTCTGCAAATGTTCTTCAGCCTCAAACCGACTTTGAAACAATTCATTACATTCTAAACATTCAAAACTCTCAGCCATCTTCAGCTCTGAATCACTGGTCCCTTCTTCCCAGCTACTATATTCGGCATTACTTTTCTCATTTGTAGTTACTCTTTCAAGTTCTTCCTCCCCCTGGACGCTACTCTGATCACAAATAGACGGGATGCTGTCATCTGTTGTTTGTAGGAAGATAGAAACGTCAAACTCATGGCCCTCTGTTGCCTAGAACAATAAAAGGAAAGAAAAATGTTTAGTTACATTTACATCTATTCTACAAGCACATACTAATTTCACTAAAGCTTAGCTTACTATTTGCTCTACTAGAGTGGAACTGGGCTGCATGGGACCAAAACTCCTAACCAAATAAGCAAATGGCTGGATAATCTGGCTTACGAATGTTTAAAGGACAGTACAACAAAATAACTTTCATAAATATAATGTAACAAACAATTTTGCATGCCTGCTTGATGCAATTGTTATTCATGAAAACACTAGTATATAAACACATGTATTACTCATATGCTGTTATATATAGGGTAATTCCAAAACTGAGGTCTCCAATTTTTTTAAAATTTAAATAAACGATTGACTACAAATGGTACATAGAATTTAAGCTTGAACATTTTTCTATTCTTCAACATAATTTTGATCAATGCATTTTTGTAAATGCTGTGGCAGTTTTTGTATGTCCATGTTATACCAGTCCAATGCCATGCTCTTGAAGTGTTGAATCTCATCTTTCACCTCGTCATCACTAAAGCACATTCCAGCCAAGTGTTGTTTCAATTTGGGAAACAAGTGAGGTCACTGGACGCTAAGTGCAGACTATAGAGTGGATGGGTGGGTAATGTTATCCCATCCAAACTGATGCAGAAGATCCACAGTTTGATGGGCAGTGTAAGGGCAAGCATTATCGTGGAGAAGGCTGATGCCCTTGATCAACATTCCTCTTCTTCGGTTTCGAATTGCCCATCTGAGTTTTCTTAATATCTATCGCGCCCGCCTCGGTAGCGTAGATGGTAGCATGTCTGCCTCACATTCAAGAGGCCCGAGTTCGAATCTCGGTCAGGGTGAGTTACCTGGATAAGGTTTTTTCCAGAGTTTTCCTTATTCTGAAAGACGAATATAAGGTAACTCTAAGCTCTATGGACTCCGGGCTCATTTGAGCATCATTTTATCCATTTCATTCATCGTCCGATATGACTTAACATTGGAGGACGTAAATTTTTAAAAAAAAAGTACCAGTTGACATTGATTGTTGTCCCAGGATCCATAAAGTCAACTAACAATACATTTAAATTTCGATATAATAATATCCCCTTTCGATCCCAAAATCACCTGCCATCACAGACTGTGTTCTTTTGAACTTTCGTGGCTTGGGTGAACTGGAATGCCACCACTCACGAGATTGTTCTTTTGTCTTGGGTGTGAAGTGGAAAGCCCAAGCTTCATCACCTGTGACATTGAATCCAAAAAGTTGTCCTTTTCATCAGCATAGGTCTACTTTCATAGAGGTCCGCTAATTGTAAATAGTTAAAAAATACTGTTGAATATATTCCGGTGTAGTAGCTTTTAGAACATTTTGGTAAATTCATTTGGTAAAATATCAATAACTTTGTAAATAGTGTTAGAGAAGAGAACTTTTATTTTATTTTCATCAAGATGCTGATTCCAGTTACTTGAAATCCGTGATTGAAGCTAAAACTTATGGGTATCTACTGCCAAAAATACTGGAATGTTTCTGCCATGTACAAAAAAGAATGGTACAAGACAGAGATAACTTGGATACTTGGAGAAATTAAAATTAACCGATGGGAAAACAATCAAGATGACGTTTGACAGACTCAACCATGAATCAGCTAACTAATTATAGGAAGGATATCTGAGACGGCTATCAGAAGGCTATCATTACTAGAGCAACGTGGGCTACCTACTTCCACTGATATCAAACCACTACACAAATTCTGCTCTGTGGACTGGTGCAAATATAAAAAAGCTGAAGCTTATGGTAAACTGCGTGAATATCATAAGAATCCCATATCTAAGGCACTAATCTTGGCATTGAAACCTATTTACTAAATGTCAAAGATTTCTTGAGTGTTCGGGTCCTAAGTCCTCATTTGGTAGGTATTGCCTAATTCTGTAAATACAGATGACAACTTTGAAACATGAAATGCACTATACACTCTGACATCTAGTGGCTAATATGTTAATCTTTCACACGTGCACCATTTCATTTTGAGCGATTTTGAGGTTAATTATTAGCTAACCAGTTTGCAAGAAATCCAAGAGCAAAACGTATGTTGTGGATGTTATGACTCTCGAAAGGGGACACACTATTATTCGTCTACCTCCGTATAACTGTGATCTGAATGCAAATGAGCTGGCATGGACAAAAATGTGTTCAGAGGATGCAACGTTAAATGGAGAGCCACAAATCTGCGAAACTTGCTATAGAAGTGACAGTTTGGGAAGGATACTACAAGAAGGTCCAAGATCTGGAAATGCAATATTGGAGAAACGATGGAGTAATAGAAAATGCAACTGATGAAATTATCATTAACACATCAGAGGATACCAGCAATAAAATCCCCCCAGGGGCCTACTGCGGTAGGTATGGGATTGGCAATCCTGGGGTCCCGAGCCAAATCTCTCAACTGGGTTCCTCTGAATGGTGAGAGAGCTAATGCCAAATGCCCAAACAAGGCCCAAATCCGTGTTTGAACCTAACCTCCCCAAACACAAGTTGATGGATACCTAGTGTGGTGGAATGCAAGGGTGACTGGGTAACGTGTAACCCCCAGCTCCTGGTTATCATGTAGAACTGTGTTTGTATCCGCTGATAAAAGTCAGTCCCAGGGAGGGCCATTGCATGAGCTGTTACACTCCTAAAGGCGATTGGGTCCCTCTGTCTATACATGGGAGGTGAAACCCTAAGGTGAGCAAGGTCCAGGCCAGGACTCTCACCTAAGCCAGAGTGGCACCCAGGATGTGAGCACACCATCGGAGACGTTTGCAATGGAGGAGGATATTGTTACTATGGGAACTAATAAAATCAACAAAAATGTTAAGAAAAGTGGAAAGGAAATAGCTGAGTCTTGTGGTCCTCGCTATTTGGTTATTTGTAGAACTGAGGAAGGTCAAAACTTACTACCGTGAACCTGTTTATTGTCCAGAAGGATTTAGATAATATTGCTGGTCCTGTAAAATCATGTACTCGATCTCGAAATGGCATGCTCCTGGTCGAAGCAGTTTCTCCGAAGCAGGCTGCAAAAATTTTAAAAGCCAATCCGGTGCGCATTGAATTGCATAGGAACCTGAACTCCTCGCATGGTGTTGTAAACACCAGTGCATTGGACGGTATGTCCAATGAGGAGATTCAAGAAAACTTGGGGAACAACGTGTGACAAATGTATATCAAGTTCACCGCAAAGAACGAGGTGAACTAGTGCCCACTCATACCCTGTTTCTTACCTTTGATTGGGTAGATCTCCCGAAAAGGATTAAGGCAGGGTATGAAGCTATTGAAGTGAGGCAGTATATACCCAATCCATTGAGGTGTTATAAATGTCAGCGCTTTGGCCACATGAGTGATTGTTGTAATGCAGTTGCTACTTGTGTAGACTGTGGGGAAGTGAAACAGGATAATGTTTGTGCTTCACCTGCAACATGTGTTAACTGCAGTGGTAATCATTCATCTAACTCCAGAGAATACCCATGTTTTATGGAGGAAAAGGCAATCCAAGAGGTCCAGGTAAGAGAGAAGGTGTCCTTCGAAGTCTGGAAACTCGCAACAGACTCGCAAATCAAAGAATCACAAAGCAAATGAGCAGTGTTTATAGTTGTCATAATATTTGTTTTCTACTTTTATGTGTTTCAAAACACAGTCAATATATAAGCATATAGCTTATATCACCTTTGGCGCATAGCCTCACTTATCTTACCACAATTTGGCTGAACTGTGTTTTTCTAGGTTGATCAAACTATAGAAACAAAAGCGTGTTAACTCTCTCTTCTTCCCCTCTGCCCACACCACACTGTAAATCCAGCGTGGAAGAAATCTTGCGCATACAGTATGTAGATCTGGCTAATCCACAATTACTGAAAAAGTGGTTGACAGGGAAAACTCAAAATGTGAATGAATCTTTTAATAGTACAGTTTGGTCTTGAATAACAAAAAATGTTTTTGTAGGTCTAAAAACTCTACACCTTGGTGCAAATGATAAAGTTATCACATTCAAGGAAAGGAATACTGGTAGAATAAGTGTACTGAGTGAAATGGGAACGACTATTGGGTATAATAGCAGAAATATTCTAAAAGAGCTCAATGCGACAAGGGTACATAAGGCACAACATATGTCTCAGGAGACTAGGTCACTAAAAAGAAGAAAAGGAACCATGTCCAAGTAGATGACTCAGAGGGCTATGTAGCTGGAGGATTTTGTACACACTAGGTAAAGAGCTTTTTAAAGTATTATGCTTGAAAGCAATTTCTGAAAAAGTAAAATTTTCTATACAAATGCCCCATTATCTTAAAAACTTATTGACACTAAGAGCTGAAATTTTCACCACACATTTAGATACTAAATGGCTTTATTTTAATGAAAAAGTTTTTATGTACATGGATTAGTTTTTTCTTTTTAAATTTAAAAACCTTCATTTTTCAATAAATTTTTAAGAGCTTTATTTAGAAACTCATTACATCCCTTCTAATGAACAGAAGGTTGGTTCCGTAGCTCAGTCAGTAGAGCAGCTGCCTGCCGTACTAGAGGTCCCAGGTTTGATTCCCGGCTGGGGGTGGGGCTTTTTCTCCAACCAAGATAATTCCTCATCTTCCCCAGAGTCTGCATGTATGAATGAGAGTGCAAAAGTGTGCGTGATCTAATGATTAAAACCCAAATAATACGAGTTAACACCTTCAATATGTTCCAAAGGAGAACGGCTGCCGATATCACTACTGCAGTTAAAGGCGGGGTATAAATGGAACAAAAAATGAACAGAAGTATGTATTTTTCATAATTAACTTTGAAGGTATTGTTGAATATACCTTAAAAATGTAGCTCATTATATTAAATAGTTGCAGAGATAATGGGTCAAATATTAACATTGGCAAGAAAGGGTACATCGACTCCCCTTAATGAACTTTGCGTTCAATTTTCTTATGATTTTAACAACATAAAATAAGCAATCAGATTGTTACCATGTATACATATTTTAGATTCCTTAAACAAAAATTTGATTTTAAAACAATAGGAATGATATGCTCAAAGTAGCTACAAAATAAGAATGAACAAGGGTTGAGTCAATATGGTTATCATACTGTCTTGGTGTTGCCAATTCCACGGCTAGCGGGCGACATAAATGTAAGATATATCTGTCTTTGTCTCACCTAGCAAGTATCATACAGATGCTGAGATGTACAGTGATACAGAAGCTGACAGATAAGTTTGCTTAATATTTCAGCATGTGTGTGAGAATATATACAGCGATTATCACATAATCTGAACCTTAAAACCTTGAACTGGAGAACAGTTTGCTTACATAGGTATTGTTCATATGTACACAAAACAAAATGACTCAGATGTAGATGGGCTCTACAAAAGGTGTTTGCTACAGTGAAACAAAATAGTGACATTTCAACGATTTGTGAATATGATGCCATATTTGTATAATTACTGTAATGGACTTTAAACCAATTTTTGTTTCATTAAAATGCTTAATATGCGTAAATACAGAAGATATGAATGTGTATTTATGAAACATTTTTACAGCATGAATCATCTGTACTAATGTTATTCATTGTATGCAGAAATTTTAGTCTTGCAGCAACAAAATCGCTTCTTTCAAGCAAAAATTTGCAAACATCATTCAATCAATCAAATTTCCCATCATTCCTAAGTGGAACATAGGGCTCTCAGCTCTCAGGAAACTTCTCCATCTGACTCTATTCCTGGCTAGCTCCCTGATCTCACTCCAGGTCTTCCCCATTTTCTTGGCTTCTGCGAGAACTGTTCGCTTCCAAGTTATCTTGGATCTGCCAATTCCTCTGCTGCCCTGAGGATTCCAATTCAATGCCTTTCTAGCGGGGTCATCTTGAGGTCGGCAAAGTGTATGTCCCAGCCATCCCCACTTCCTGTGCCAAATTTCTAATTCAACTGCTTTTTGGTTTGTTTTTGTCCATAGGTTTTCACTGGTTATCTGGACTGGCCAGAATACTTTTAATATGTTTCCTAAACATCTATTAACCCTTTCACCGATATGGACGTCATATGACGTCCAAGTTAAAATGCCCCAAACCAATATGGACGTGTATGGATGTCCTGCGCATACATGCATTTAATGCTCATTTAACACCAATTATTTTAATCTTGCTATTTTACAATAAATTTAAATTAGTTCTATAAGGAATGTAAACGTACCCTTGAAGGTTTCTTTTTGAATTGGACACCTCCAAAACTGGATAAACACCCAAGGGCACATCTGCAGATTCACACCAAATATTGGTTTCCTTGCGAACTTCTTTTATGCAACACACTACACATTTTCGAAATGGTTGCGACTTTTTTGGTTGTGGGTGGTATCCTTTTAGGTAAGTGTTTTCCCTCAAGTATGAGGGGTGATGTCGTGGTGAATTTCCTACCCCCTAGTATAAAGAGGCCTCTGAGTATTATAATACTCAATTAGGTGACGAGCTCTTTATACGCGCAAGTAGAGGTAGATGAATGTCTTGCATGAATTTACAGCTCTGAAAATTACTACACAACTGTGCATAGTTACATCCAGTGGTATAAAAATACTTTTTTTTACCATTTAACTGTTTTCCGTAAAGAGGGATAGCTAGTAATAGCTGATCCGCATCACCCATATTTGACTCGCCATTTCCCCAAACAATGGAGTAGCTAGCATACAATCTGTAGACTAGCACACGTAACTGCTGTGTATGTCCTAAAGATCTCCTTAATAATCGTACAACAAATCTTCCAGATTTTCTACAGTAATATCAGAAGCCTGTAACATCATACCCAAGCTAATTTATTTACTACATTACGGGGATAAGCCATGGTTAACATTGAAATTTAACAATTTCAAATGTGCCATTCATTTAGCTCTTGATAGCTATAAGAAATCACTCTGAACATAAAGAGATTATAAATAACTAAAATACAGAGCGAAAACAGCTGAATAAGGCTACTAGAAACCTTGGTTGAGAAACACTGTAATAACAGATGCTGACAGAGAGTTTTCTTTCCAGTGTGTGAGTGTGTAATGCAATATATTCTCGTATGATTATCGCTTGGTATAGCATAAATAAACTAAACTTGAATCGGAGAAGTTGTTTGCATAGCTATGCATACATTGGCTCGTATACACACAAAACAAAATGATTCAAATATTAGGCGCGTTCGGCACAAAGAATGGCTTTTGCTACAGTGAAACAAAGTAGTGAGATTTCAACAATTTATTAAGGTAGTCTCTACTTTATTGTTACTGTAGATTTATACTGCCTTTAATGAGTTTTAAACCAGTTTTTGTTTCGCTTAAATAACTTAATAAATACGGAAGATACGGAATTGTATTTATGATGCATTTTTACAGCATTTAACAATTTAAATGTCCTGTTCTGTTTATTGGGTATCCGTTTCCGGCCCCTGAAGGGTTTAAATGGCCATTGGCGAAGCGGTTAATGAAAACTTGCAGTTTATTTATGGTTGGTTTAGTTATTCTCCAGTTTTCACACCCATATAAAGGCACGGATTTAACATTAGAGTTAGAAATTCTCAATTTGGTGTTCTTTGAATAAGAAGCACTCTTCCATATTGGTTTTAGCAGCCCAAATGCATATCTTGCCTTCTTTATTCTTACAACCACATCACTATCTGTACCACCTTGATGGAAAACTATGCTACCTATATATGAGAATTCCTTCACGCTTTCAATTATGCCGCTGCGCAGAGTTAAAGGGTTGGATTGAGTGGCACTTATTCTGAATTCCTTGGTTTTGTTGATATTGATTTGGAGTCCCACCTTCTGTGCTTCCTTTTCCAATTGTTGGAGTTTGGCTTTCATATCTTTATAAGAGTGAGCCAAAAGGCATAAGTCATCCGCGTAGTCTAGATCTTCTAGTCTGCCGGAGAATCCCCAACGGATTCCTCTAGGCGTATCATTCGCTCTTCTTAAAATTGCATCTAAGACCAAGTTAAAGAGGAGCGGCAACAGCACACAACCTTGTCTTAGTCCTGTGTTAAGGGGGATTATTTCTCCCATTTTGTTTTTGTGAATAACTCTGCAGCTGGCATTTTTATATAATTCTTTAATGATGTTTATGATCTTAATAGGTACTCTTCTTTCATATAGAGTCTGCCAAATAGCTGAGTGGTTCAGGGTATCAAATGCTCTTACAAAATTTATGAACACCAAGTACAAAGGTGAGCGGAATTCCAGTGATTGTTCAATAATAATTCTCAATGTGTTAATTTGATCAACGCATGCCCTATGAGGCCTAAATCCTGCCTGCTCCTTTCTTATTGTTGAATCTAATGTTTCATGAAGATGATTGTATATTATTATTGATATTAGTTTATTAATTGTGTTTAATAGTGTAATTCCTCGACAGTTACTGCAATTGCTCAGATCTCCTTTTTTGGGGATTTTAATGATTAATTCTTCTTTCCATTCTGGGGGGAAATTCTCTTCCTTCCAAGCCTTCTGAATTATTGGATGAATTATTTTTGCTATTTTATTTGGGGCAAACATCATTGGTTCTCCTATATTTGAACCTAAGAGATTTCAGAATATTATGCATAGATGATACAGAATCCGTATACTTTATTTTCTCCCTTATTAAATTGGTCAGCCTTCTGGAAGTTGGATATTCATCTTTGTCATATAAATCATAATTATTGTTCTAAGTGAAACACACTTTTGAAAATTGTCCAAGTTGGTAGCATGTTTTTAGTTGCCCGATGTTTCCCTGATCTAAATATGGAAACTTCTCCTAATTTGGTAAACTGTTTGCCTTCTTTAACAATGTTCGTCACAGAATGAGCACTCATGTGACAAGCTTGTAACATTAATTCTCGACTCTGAGCGAAATTTGTACTTCCGAAAAATGTATTTAATTGACATCTGTTTGAAAAAGGAATACACATTAACAAGAATATTTGTAGCCTGCTTATGTAAAATCTTATGAGTTGTTTCGCAGTTACTACTAGACGCACCAGTACTAGACTTGCTAAGCGGTATATTTACTAACTTTGAAAAGCACGTGTACACTCTTAAAAGTTTACCACTTTACTGAATGCAAGGTGCAGCATAGCACGTGTGTGCTTTTCTTCACTGACAGTTAATGATTCTTTTGTTTCCAGTCAGGCATCTTATCTTTCCATATCTCCAAAACCAGATGTGCTACAAACGTGGGGTTTGGACAGTAACCCTCAGAAAAAATAGCTCTGGAACATGGGAAAAACAAAATAATTCTTTAATTGGTATCTTATGGTTTGGCAAAGCGAGCCAGTATGTGTGCTTAACTGTACAACGTTGCACACACCGCATTGGTTAGTAGCAATAGAACAGTCACGCCTAGCCTCTTATCTTCATTTCTATTTTGTACCTACCTTAATCTTAAATCATTATATAAGCAAGAACAGGAAAAGTAGCTTATTTTCATGCATTTGTGCAGTGCTACTTTTCTTAGATAGTATTTTTGACATTCCACATGTGCATTTTTCATTAGGTTTTACTTAAACATGCACTTTTTAAGCAAAATATTCATTGATTTAGTATTGTCCATAGGCAGTCATGCCTCATTTATAATAATGAAATTTATAAAATAAACACTAGACAAAAGTGTAACATTCATCATCGCAGCACTAAACTTTTATATTTCCAGAAAGGTGTGTATTATAAAACTATCAAAATATTTAGGACTTTCCTAATGATCTTAAAGGAAAAACAGAATTTCAGTGCTTATAAAAATGCTGCTAGAGAGTATCTATGGTCAAAGCATTTTATTCTACACAAGATCATCTGAATGATGATGATAGAAGTAGAATCTAGCTGTTCTAATGATAAATCATTGCACTTTACCTTTGATGCCTGTTCAAAAGTTATTTTAATGTATGTGTACCGAAAAAGTCAGTAAATGGTATTCATTGCAAAATCAATATAAAATGTGGACACTTACTGGTGAAATTCAAGTGAAGGTTAAAAATAATATAAAAAAATGAAACTACCAAATTGTATTTAAGTAAAGATGCATTATGACAGCATACAGTTATGTTGGTATGGAATGACGTCATGGAAACAAGTTCTTTCCAACTACAAAGCTCAGATATATGTGAATACAGATGAACATTGCCAACACATTTTCTTTTTCTTATTATAAACCAGCGATACTGTAATGGTAATAGTACGTAGTAAGGCTAATTACACTGGGCAACAAAAAAGTAATTTCTGAATGTTTCGAGCACTTCATGAGGCAATTCCTACTAATTTTGGGTTGACAAAAACAAATATGACAATGAAAAGTTTTTATTAACTCTAGTTTCTATGATATACACAAGGTGGAAGTATTACATATTAACGGATTGAGAGAAAAGGATACATTTTAATTACATACATGCTAACAACAATGAAAGTGCATTTGATTTTTTTAACTGATAATTACATGCTAAGAGTTCTAAATTGCTGGAAAAATACTTCGCAGATAGTTGTGTCTAAAGAGAATTACGACTTCGTCTGTTAGCTTGCCTCTTGTGATGGAGTTCCGCAGAATCCCTATACAAAGACCAACATTAATCCGCAAGCATTACTTTATTCCAACAACCCTGATATCTTTGTTCCATAACAGAAATGTCCTGATGGAATCTCTCCCCATGTTCATCACTAACAGCTCCACAACTAGGAGGGAAAAAGTCTAGGTGGGAGTGGAGAAAATGGATCTTAAGGGACATCCAAGGTTACAGTATTTTTTGCAGGAGCACTGTCACCAAATGCTTGTAGTTGTCATCTACGGTATTTTGACAGGTGTGCCAACTCCCAGAAATAATTTCCCAAAATTTAAAATCTTCACTCTAAAAAATGAAATGTCACTATATCTTCAAAACAAGGGCTAATCTATCATTTTTATGATGATTTTTGAACTCTGCAGATGGAAATACATGTAAACTCACCATTTTTAAGCCCGAAACATTTTCATTGTTGCCCAGTGTTGTTGTTGTTGTTGTTATTGTTACTATTATTATTATTATTATTATTATTATTATTATTATTATTATTATTATTATTATTATTATTATTATTATTATTATTATCATTATTATTATTGAGAAGAAGAATGAAGAAGCAAAATGGCTTTTCTTTTACTTTACGTCCTCCAAAGTTAAGTCATATCAGATGTTGAATGGAATGGGTGAAATGATGCTCAAATGAGCCCAGGGTCCATAGAGATTAGAGTTACCCAACATTCTCCTTTCAGGATAAGGGAAAACTCTGGAAGAAAACCTTATACAGGTAACTCACCCTGACTGAGATTTGGACTCCAGACCTCATGAACGTGAGGCAGCCATGCTACCATCTACTCTACCCAGGCAGGAAGTGATAATAGTGATGATGATAACAACAATAACAATAACAATAACAATAATAATAATAATAATAATAATAATAATAATAATAATAATAAGAAGAAGAAGAAGAAGAAGAAGAAGAAGAAGAAGATAAAACCTGAAGCTTTCCTGGCGATGAATATTTTCAAGATATTCTCGGGAAACAAGCCAGGTGTAAAGACGATTAGAAACTGTCTTTTAGATTTTGCAAGAATATCTTGAAAAGAAGAATAACAATTATGGCAATGATCCACTGGCATGCTAGTTTTTTTTTTACATATTACAGTATCGCTGGTTTGTACTTAATGTTGGTATTTTGTGTGATAACATGCTGTGGAAGTTGGCCACGCTTGAGCAATGACGTCACAGCCACTGTATTCATATGCTGTCCTAATGCATGTTTACCTGTATTTATATGTACATAATTTGCTATCCTACAGATTTTGTATATATATAATTACCTCTGCCTTGCTTTTCATATTGCCTGTATGTCTCTTTTGTTCAATATTTAAGTATAAATGCTGTTTAACTGTACACCTCCTTTTACTTGCTCAATATTCACAGGCCTTTATGGCTACTAGTGAACTCACTGAATGCAAATCAATCTAATCTATAGCATTGTAAGCACCAATCATGCCCTCACAACTGCTAGACTAGCACTTTCTAAACCTATTCATTGTATTGTATTTTTTATTCACCGTTTGAAAAACATTTTTACATTTTCATGGCTTCATCAATTTGATAAATATACAATTTACTAAAATACATTTAAAATTAAGATTCCTGACAACTAATGTTTACAACACCTAATCTTATTTACATCATTTGGTTAGAGATTCAAAATATAAGATAATAGATAATCAAACTAATAACTGTAAAACTAATTATTACCTCTTCATTTGCTGTTGTGCCTTCAATATGCGATGCAGTTGTCTCAGTTTCTTCTAAATTAAGCAAATTATATTTTGTTTTCAGACGTCTTATCAGTACGTTTTTACTGTTTTCCAAATCCACTTCCAGTTTATCCACATAATTAAGCAAGGTGGAACATCTTTTGCAGAGGAAATCATCTTCACTTATTATGATCATAAAACCGTCACCCATCAACTCTCCAATTTTCTTTGCAAACCCAGTTTTTGAATAAGATACACAACCCATCATTAAAGAAACACCTCCTTTTGTGATCACCTGGTCACAAATAAAACATTTAACCGATGAGCCACTATTCATTCTTGTTTTGATTCTTGGGTTATGTTCCCATTCCCTATTTCCAACCTGAAATGAGAGTAAAAAATTATCATTGTTTGGGTATAGCCAATTTCAGATGGAAAACAAGGTTATGTTATTTATGCTAAAGATAACTTAGTGATAAAATGTATTCCCTGAAATATAATTTTCATTAGTGTTGCAGCGAATATCATTTCTTTCTTAATTAGTTTTTCTATTTTGCACTTTTTTCATACCCGAGATAAATTAAACTGTAATTCATATTCAGTGTACTTTCTCGGACGCTTTCCTTAGTCAGCTACTGCTTCACTCCAATTAAAAACTCATGCAGTGGATTCCAATCTTAAGAAAGGCATGCAACATAGTACTGAAATTACACTTTATCTTTACCTCTGCGGTGTTTGGGTTTGATTTCATTCTCTTTGACTGAATCATTATGAAATAATTAACATATTAATATTAAGTTTCTGTCCACATTAACGTTGTTACTATGCTACAATGCCTACAATACACCATTATTCTATGCACCAAACACACAATATATCAATTCACAGAACACCAATTGTTCCCTCGGGACGAATAATTTCCAATTGGCGTCAGGGTAACCAACTGATCATTTATGTATATAAGAAGTGCATATAAAGCGTTTAGATATAATTTAAAACCTTGGGGTTAAACAAGGTGTTTATTTGCCTCTAGTTTAATATATATAATTATCTCACTAATGGATCTTCATTAACATCCAATGATCCAACGCTTTTCCCCGTCGGAGTGCTTTGTTGACCAATGAAGATTTCTGAAATCATACGGTGCAAAGACATAGATTGTCAATGAAGGATAGAAACAGAATATAGACAGAATAAGTATATGTTCTGTGAGAAACAGCTGAGATGCAATTCCTTAGACGAATATCAGGCTACACATTAAAACGAAATGTGTAGTGTTTAACGCCCGCTTTCACTACATACTGCACCGCAGGCGATGACACCAATGATACATGAAATGAAGATGGAGCACCGGTGGAATGTGATGGCGGGGGAAACCGGAGATCCTGGAGAAAACGCACCCCAGCCCCATGCTGTCCACAACAAATCTCACTTTGCGGTCGTCTGTGATCGAACTTGGGCCGCCTTGGTGAGAGCCAAGCGGTCTAACCACTGAAACACGACGCGGCCTGGCTACACATTAAAATATCATCTACCTAATATTCAAATACGAGAAGAGTTAAGTATATTTAAGATAGAAATGGATAGAAAAGACACACAACAACAAATGGCAATGGTTTCGACATATAGAAAGAATGGGTATTGCCAGACTTACAAAGTTAACACTGCAATACAAACCAGATTGATGGTGCTCAAGAGGACGACCAGTAAACAAATGGGAATATATCTTTGCCTTGAAACGGGCTTTATAACCAAACCTTCAAGTGAAAGAAGGACATCTCCTAGCTGTTTGTTAAATAAAGTTAATCACAAAAATAAAAACGCTTAAGAATGCTGCCGCTGCCAGCGCAAACATGTTTCAGTCGCCATTCTTCCTGAACCCAAATGACCTAGCTATTGACGGGCCCTTAAAGCCCTCACCAAAAGCTAGTACCTCAAAGTACTATCGACGAGATGTGACAAAATGAAATACAACACACCCTCCCTCCAAACCAGAACGGGATCTGGCGCCAGTTTATGCTTATAGGAGCCAGGTCACCAAAATCCGCCATCTAATTTCTGTCTTTGGCGGTATTTGCCCCCCTCCCTTCCAAAATTACAGTTATAGTGTGAGAGTTCAGATTCAAGATATTCTGTCACAGGCCTATTACACGAATCTTGTAGGTTGCCTAAAGACAAGTGACTATCTAATCCGATATTCTGAGGAAAACAGCACTCGCTTTGTTATTAAGGGGCTATACGTCGATGTCCCCTAGGAAGAGATTGAAGACAACCTAGTTCGGTGCCGTTTCCAAGCCATTAGGGCTCTGCGTGTAAGTATTCTGAACATCCTACCAATGTTCGTTGTCGAACTGCAGGACACTCTAGACAACAGCACAGCTGAAACAATGTGTCAGCAGCTTTGAAATGTGATATAAATCTGCGACCTATTTATGAGCCAAAAGTACAACCTCCACGCATCAGGGACATACAAAGTTTCACAGTGGAACATAAATGCGCCGATATAACGATGCACGCAACAAGAATATGCCAGGCATGCACACACCTTGACCACACAGTGCAAAAATAACTCAACGTATCCTGAAGCTTCCATTACAAGTACAAAATGGTTAACCAGGAATTCTAAATGCCGGTCACGTTCAACCCCATTAGCTGAATCCTCTGTGGTAGAGAAGCCGGAGAACCCAAACGGAAATGAGCAACCTCCCGTTTAAAACAAGCTTTACCAACGACTGCAGTGCCCTCCATCATCTGGCTCTCTCTCTCCATCTGCACAAAAGTCGACACCGCCCTCGGCGTCACATTAGAACTTATACCATAGCAATGGGGGGGGGGCAGTGAGTTCGTTAGGCCTCCCTCCAAAATCATGAAGAAGAATTGTCTTTGGATATGCTGTGCAATGTGTTTTAAGAAGGAACTACAAACTCCAGGTAGTTCTTTGTAGCAGAGCTGGTGACTCAGCTTACTTCCTTCAGTCCAAATATTATCAAATGGCACTTCTTCAAGAGGTACCGAGTTCGAATCTCTGTCAGGGTGAGTTATCAGGATAAGGTTTTTTCCGGGGTTTTCCCTTATCCTTCAACACGAAGGTCGGGTAACTCTAAGCTTCATGGACCCTAGACTTATTCGAGCATCATTTCACCCAATTCATTCACCGTCCGATATAACTTAACGTTGGAGGACGTAAATTACCAAAAAAAAAAAAAAAAAATGGCTCTTCTGAACGAAACATACGAGGATGGTTTGAAAAGTTTCCGACCTAATAAAGATACAAGACATTTTTTTCAGATTTTCTTCAACATAGTCTCCTATTAACTCTACACACTTCTCCCAGCGATGCTCTCATCTCTGTAACCCGTCCAAATAGTACTCGACGTTTTTCAACATAGTCTCCTTGTAACTCTACACACTTCTTCCAGCGATGTTCCTATCTCTGTAACCCGTCCAAATAGTACTCGACGTTTTTCAACATAGTCTCCTTGTAACTGTACACACTTCTCCCAGCGATGTTCCCATCTCTGTAACACGTCCAAATAGTACTCTGCGTTTTTCAACATAGTCTCCTTGTAACTCTACACCCTTCTTCCAGGGATGCTCCCATCTCTGTAACACGTCCAAATAGTACTCGACGTTTTTCAACATAGTCTCCTTGTAACTGTACACACTTCTTCCAGCGATGCTCTCATCTCTGTAACCCGTCCAAATAGTACTCGGCGTTTTTCTCTACAAAATAATCGTTCACGAAGGTGATTGCCTCTTCATTTGATGAAAATCTCTGTCCTCCGAGCGCAATTTTCAGATGAGGGAACAAAAAAGAAGTCGCTTGGGGCTAGATCTGGTAGGTCAAGCAGTTCAAATCGTAATTAGTGGATTTTCACCATTGCAACAGCTGAGGTGTGAGATGGTGCGTTGCCTTGGTGAAACAGGATTTTTTTTCTGCAAGTGTGGCCGTTTTTCCGCAAGTTCTGCCTTCAGCTTGTCAAGTAATAATGCGTAGTATGATCCTGTAATAAGTTTTCGTTTTTGAAGATAATTGATTACAATAACTCTATGACTATCCAAAGAAAAAAAAAAAAAAAACACTCGCCATCCCTTTCTCAGCCAAAAAAAAAACCAAACAGTTTTTACTTTTTTTGGAGCCGGTTCCCCCTTTGCAGTCCACTGTTTGGAGTGCATTTTTGTTTCGGGAGTATAATGGTGTATGTAGGTTTCATCTACAGTAATTAATCGGCGCCAAAACTCGGATTTATTACGCCTAAACTGCGACAACAGAGCGTTGGAAATGTTCATTAAAACACGTTTTTGGTGTAACGTGAGCAAACGAAGCACCAAACACACGGACAGCTTTCTCATGTCTAAATTTTGGTTTAATATGTGACAAACACGCTCTTTTGACATGTTCATAGCCTCTGCTATCTCTCTAGCACTTAAGCATTCAGTATTCTGCTATCTCTCTCTTTTTAATTTGGCGGTCGTCTAGCACCATTTGGTGAACTTTGATGATGTTTTCGTCGGTAGTTGCAGTTTTTGGACGTCGCGAACGTTGATCATTCCCCAAGCTCTTACGACCACGTTTAAATGCAGCTACCCAAGATTTCACTGTGGAAAATGATGGTGCAGAGTCCCCATACACAGAATCCAACTCATATTTGATTTGCGTAGGCGTATTGCCTTTTAGAAATAAATATTTAATGACAGCTTGATACTCGATTTTGTCTATTTTCATAAAAACACACGTCAACTCAAACAACTGCACGTCCAAAATGACTGAAACTTTGGTGAGTTACTGTCAAAAGATGAACAACGAAGTTGACCAGCTTTTATTTACGAGTGCTGCCATCTACATGTTGAGGTCGGAAACTTTTCAGACCACGCTCGTACAGACCCAGAGCTTTTTCTAAAAATGTTTTGTGTTTTACTCAAGGAATCTCAAGACGTGTTCGTATCGAAGTCTCAGATTCGAATTTTTGGGTGGTATACAATACTTCACTTTCCGAAAGTATTGTGATTTTGTGGGTTCGTAGAATTAAAAGGCCGAATTGCAGATATTCCAAATGTTCTTTATTTCCGTAGAAATACAGATTACAGTAGTATTACGTTACGTACACAATCACTCTACCAAGGTCGACAAACAGGTTACTCAACTTCCACTGTTTACAACATCAACACTCTCAGCTGTTCTCTCCTTACTCACTCTGTTTACAACTAACTCTTGGCGAGGCGGCACTTCCTTAAATACCTCATTCCTAAATTCGAGATACTTTTGGAACAATAAAGAAAAACAACTTTTCTCTGTCAGTCGAGATATCACCAGAACCTTCCAAACGTGAAATCCTATCTGTGCCAGCAAGTCCTTTATCTTAGCTATCTTTAAATGCCGGCTCTTTGTTTGCACTAGCCGCGCTATCGTTAACTGTTTATGCAATATCCGCCGTCTGTTTTCTATTTGTGCCGAAACTTTTATGCCTGTTGCCGCGACAGTATGTAGTACAACAATTAAAAATTAAACTTTTTTCTATATTACTAAACATAAGTTATGCAGAAATCCTTTACCAGTTTACAGAACGATACGAACCGCACACAAGAATCGTTGAAGTACATACAAGAGCTGATTTGTCATATTCAGAATTTCTGCTAGCAGCAAAAAATTGTGTACATTGTGGCGATATAATTTCTCCAGCTTAATCAGCCACACGTTCGGACGAAATTTTTGTGACGTTTTCCTCCGCTCGCAGCAGATAGGATGCACGTTGACTTTTTGGAAGATCCAGGTCAAGATTTGATTAAATAAAAGTCATGAGATCTGTTTCAGGTGTGGATTTTTAGTGATAGAAATAAAATTTTATATGACTCAGATTTCGTAATATATTTAATTGTTTAATCTGGACTACATTTTACTCAAACTTTCTTTCTTAATCCATCACTTTAGGTTACCTCCAACACATCAATAAATCCTTATTATATATATAATTTAAGCGAATTACTTAAAATTCATCACTTTTGAACGTCCACTCATCACTATTACGAATACCGAATAACTCTTTTTGAAGGTTATTAATTTTCCTTTACAAAACTTTTATATTCACCGCAACATTTTTTCATCATCATGAAACAAGACTAAAGAACATATATCTATCTCAAGATTATTGATTTTTCGTAACTATTAATTTTGTGATTGGCCGATTTACTGCTACGTCATCACAATACGTAATACAATTATTACTACGGCCAATCACAAAATTACTCATATATTTTTTTATATTGTCATTGCATGGCCAAGTCATATCAAAATAATATTCATATAAAAAATTCTAACTAAAACATATCCTTACAACATGAAATGTAATGCATCTGTCTGTAACTGTCAGCTGCCACACATACTCTATCGGACATTCTCCCTTCGAGAATTTCTGTCAGTGCGTGTATTATCATGGAGCCATGTACTCCATCCATCACCAAGAGTAACATGGCGGTTTTTCTCTTTAAGGGAAGCATTTGAGATAGAACGGGACCTTTATTAACACCTCATATTAATTAGCCTTCAACAGTTATCATTATTTGTTTTCATAATCATTTTTCAGTTTTTTATACAAAGTGAAAATACTTTCTCCAACTCGTATGCTTGTAGCTTTCAATTGTTTTCCGACCAAACAGATTTATTTGCTATCTTCACGTTGACGTTGTAAACTTTTCTGATCACCCTCGTACATAAATCCTCCCGATGCCAGATTTAAAGTATAAGTAAGTTTTATTCAGAAATAATCGTGGTCACATAAATCCTCCCGATCCCGGATTTAAAGTATAAGTAAGTTTTATTCAGAAATAATCGTGGTCAAAGAGGAGGAACCGCGGTAGCTATTCAAACATAAACAATTACCAAACTGATACACATTAGTCCTAACTTGTGGCGCAGTGACGGCAATAAAAGTAAAGTTTTATAATGCGGATTTAGTTACTCGAGTATATAATCCCAAGAGGACATTGATACAGACAATTCTGACGAAATCATGACCCACGAACACAGTAACCGTGGCAAGAGATTTAAACTCCAAGCATTTTATCTGGAATTATACCAATTCCAACCCACAGGACACAAAACTACATAAGAACCACTACCTAATAACACCTAGATGAACCAATGTTTAGATAGATAGATAGATAGTTTTATTCACCTTAGGAATATACAATATTCATGGCTTCGTCAAATTTGTACCCATAAGAATAATACATTTCTTATGAGTAATACAATTATGAATAATACAATAGTAATTAAATAATACAATAGTAGTTAAATAATACAATAGTGATTAAAGTAATGCAGTAGTAATTAACAGAATAATAATACAAATAGTAATTAAGAATAATGCAACTTAGGTCACATGGTTTGCAACCCATATGCCAAATTTTTAGTTATAAATACTTCGACGTGTCCTATATCATGTAATATGATCAAAAGGATGAATAAAAACTAACAAATCATACTCCAAATATATCAGACATATTTCTAAATAATGTAACCTTCAACACAGTAATTCATCAACCTACTTCAGACCACTTACAACTGCGGCAAGCATCATCAGTGGCATAGAAAAGTCCTTTTACTCTACTACTGAGTACTACTTAGTACAAGGAGGACTTTTCTATGCCACCAATGATGCTTGCCGCAGTTGCAAGCAAAACGTCTGGGAGAGAGATCAAGAAACCCAGTCGACCATGGCCACACAGTCCGGAATCTTCTACTGAACAAGATGCCGGCCGTGAAAGCCTACATTGTTTAATAAAACAAAGTAGATTAAAGTAGCTACAAAATAAGAATGAACATGGGTTCAGCCAATACGGTGATCATACTGTCGTAGTGTTGCCAGTTTCACGGCAAGCGGGTTACAGAGATGGGAAATATACCTGTTTGTCTCATCGAATCTGAGATGATACATGTAGATGCTGACAGAGAAATATGCGTAGAATGTCAGTATGTTATCATGCTGTCTTGGTGTTGCCAATTCCACGGCTAGTGGGCGAGATGTTTGTCTCACCTAGCAAGTACATACAGATGCCGAGATGTACAGTGATACAGATGCTGACAGAGAAGTACAAAATTGAATCGAGAATATATTGACACATTGCTTCACTCACACTGTTTATTCACAGGACATGTTTCAAGAGGTCTTGCTCCTATCCTCAGCTGATACTCGACTAGTGCAAGTTGTAGTGGTTTCTTCTTTCTCCGTATTGTCAATAGATGGCGTGATGTACTTGTCAAAGATGTCCGGTGGTGGAGTTTCAAAATTCATGACTCTATGACGATTTTTGTTAATGAAGATTTTTTCCCATACGGAAAGGTCTATGGGGTGATTAACGTATTTTATTAGAGATGTTTCCAAATTGATGTCATGTCTAGTATTCAAAAAATGAAAAGACACTGCTGATTTTTCTGTTTCACCATTTTTAATGTTTCTCATATGTTCTTTAGTTCTGATGTTAATATTTCTTTTTGTTTTTCCTATATAAATTTTAGGGCAAGTTTCACATTTGATCTCATAGATTCCTGGTTTTTCTTTGGTAGTGATTGAATTTTTGGGAGGGCCTTTTAACAAATTTCTGATATTAAACCTGTTTTGAGGTGCAAGAGTTATGTTGTGTTTTGAGAAGATTTTTTGGAATTTGTTATAGGCTGATGGGTGGAAGGTGAATTTTTTAAAAAGTTTTTTCTCTTTTTCTCCTGTAGGTTCTAGGGTGGTGGTTTCTTTTATTTTCTTAGCTTTGTTGAGTCTGTTAACAGTTTTGTCTATTAAATTTGGGTTGAAACCGTTGGATATAGCTACTTTTTTTATGTGTAGGTATTCTTCTTGATAATCTTCTCTGTTTAGTGGAAAGTTGATCATCCGAAAGATTAAACTGTTGAAAATGGCATGTTGGTGTTGTTTTGGGTTGAAACTGTTGTTCTTAATGTAATTATCTGTGTGTGTCGGTTTCCTGTAGATACCAAAAGTGAGTTTGTTGTTCATTTTTTTGATCTTGATGTCCAAAAAGGGGAGCACACCATCCTCTTCTGTTTCCAATGTAAATTTTATAGCTGGATTTTGTATATTAAAAAGTTTAAGACCATCTTGTATGAGTTTTTTAGGTACTATTGCAAAAATGTCGTCAACATAGCGATACCATACTTTGAAATTATTTGGAAAAGCTTTTGTGATATGTGTTTCAAAAGCACTCATAAATAAATCTGCCAAGAAGGGAGACAATGGGTTGCCCATAGCTAGGCCCGTTTTTTGTTTATAGATCTGTCCATTAAAGCTGAAAAAATTTTGATTGATACAAATTTCTGTAAGTTGTGAAAGTTCTTCTATTTCTTCAGGTGTTATTTGTATTGATTCCAGCCATTTTTTGAGAAGTGGAATAAGCTCATTGGTCGGTATACTTGGATATAAAGAATTGACGTCAAAGGAAACTAAAGCATCTGTAGAGTTGATCTTTGTGTCCTTCAGGAGATTTAACAATTCAAATGAGTTTTTGATACTTAAATTTTCAAATTTTGTGAAGGATCTGAAGATTTGAACCAGGCATTTTGATAGTTGGTAAGTGGGTGCATCAATGTTATTAATTATTGGTCTGAGGGTAATTTCAGGTTTATGTATTTTGGGTAAACCATATATGTATGGTGTTTTTGGACTGTCTATTTTATTGTTCAATTTATCTCTTTTAGTCATGATTTTACTGTTTTTAATTGCTAATTCCACAGATTTGCATGCTTTCTTTAATGGATTGTTTTCTAGTTTAACAAATTCTTTTCCGTTTAAAAGGTTGTCCATTTTTTTGCGATAGTCTTCTTCGTCCAATATTACTATTTTGTTACCCTTGTCTGCTTTTGTGTAGACTACCGGTTTTTCATTTAAATTTTTGATTAATTTTTTATATGAATATCTTTTTGAATTTGCATTTTGAATATGATCTAGAGTTTCTAAGGACTGTGTTCTGATCGTAGATTTTTTGTTATCGGGCAAATTATATATCGCTATTTCAATGTCCGCGATATAGTTTTCAATGTTTTTTGTGTAATCTACACATGTTTTTAGGCCTTTGTTTAGAAAATCTAAAAACCTAGCTATGGGCAACCCATTGTCTCCCTTCTTGGCAGATTTATTCATGAGTGCTTTTGAAACACATATCACAAAAGCTTTTCCAAATTATTTCGCTATGTTGACGACATTTTTGCAATAGTACCTAAAAAACTCATACAAGATGGTCTTAAACTTTTGAATATACAAAATCCAGCTATAAAATTTACATTGGAAACAGAAGAGGATGGTGTGCTCCCCTTTTTGGACATCAAGATCAAAAAAATGAACAAACTCACTTTTGGTATCTACAGGAAACCGACACACACAGATAATTACATTAAGAACAACAGTTTCAACCCAAAACAACACCAACATGCCATTTTCAACAGTTTAATCTTTCGGATGATCAACTTTCCACTAAACAGAGAAGATTATCAAGAAGAATACCTACACATAAAAAAAGTAACTATATCCAACAGTTTCAACCCAAATTTAATAGACAAAACTGTTAACAGACTCAACAAAGCTAAGAAAATAAAAGAAACCACCACCCTAGAACCTACAGGAGAAAAAGAGAAAAAACTTTTTAAAAAATTCACCTTCCACCCATCAGCCTATAACAAATTCCAAAAAATCTTCTCAAAACACAACATAACTCTTGCACCTCAAAACAGGTTTAATATCAGAAATTTGTTAAAAGGCCCTCCCAAAAATTCAATCACTACCAAAGAAAAACCAGGAATCTATGAGATCAAATGTGAAACTTGCCCTAAAATTTATATAGGAAAAACAAAAAGAAATATTAACATCAGAACTAAAGAACATATGAGAAACATTAAAAATGGTGAAACAGAAAAATCAGCAGTGGCTTTTCATTTTTTGAATACTAGACATGACATCAATTTGGAAACATCTCTAATAAAATACGTTAATCACCCCATAGACCTTTCCGTATGGGAAAAAATCTTCATTAACAAAAATCGTCATAGAGTCATGAATTTTGAAACTCCACCACCGGACATCTTTGACAAGTACATCACGCCATCTATTGACAATACGGAGAAAGAAGAAACCACTACAACTTGCACTAGTCGAGTATCAGCTGAGGATAGGAGCAAGACCTCTTGAAACATGTCCTGTGAATAAACAGTGTGAGTGAAGCAATGTGTCAATATATTCTCGATTCAATTTTGTACTAGTTTGTGCTTCACTGTCCCTACGCTTCTTTCAAGTTTATACTTTGGCTGACAGAGAAGTTCACTTAATATTTCAGCATGTGTGTGAGAACATATACAATGATTATCACATAATCTGAACCTTAAAACCTTGAACTGGAGAACAGTTCGCTTACATAGCTATCGTTCATATACACAAAACAAAATGACTCAAATTAGATGTTTTCTACAAAAGAAGGTGTTTGCTACAGTGAAACAAAATAGTGACTTTTCAACGATTTGTGAATATAGTTTCTACTTTAATGATGTCTGTATAAAAAAGTGGACGACTGTTTATTGGTGCTGAATTTATAAGACAATGTTTGATAGAGTACTTGGAGGTATTGTACCTACCTGTGTGACTCACTTCCAGACGATAACTTTGTGCAAACAAACCGTCCCTCGTCGAGTATTGGAACTTGATGCTGATCTGAAAGAGCTTTTGTGGAGGAAATGTGGTAGTTTCGAGAAGTACTCTGCTGCCCTCGATGAAAGTACTGACAAAATTTCTGTAAGAGGGGTTGAAATACTGAATAGCTACTGAACACCATTCCCCTCAAAGATAGTACAATTTTTGATACAATACAGACTTGTTTAATCGCAAATCTCTGTAGTGTCAATGCTGAAGGAGCACCAATGATCTCATTAGGATCAAAGGGAAGATTCTTGATGCTGGGCTACCTTCAGTATTATCAGTACATTGTATTTTACAAGTTTAAATCTGTTGAGGAGATTGTGGCAAAATGTTTAAATTTCTGCAAAAAGCAAGGTTTGAACCATTGGTAGTTCAACAAATTTTAGCAAATCTCCAAGAGAATATAGCAAAATTTTGTCTTATTGTATTGCACACTAGTTAAGTTGCTCGAAAAAGCTCTTTTTTTTCTTCTCCTTTTCAGAATTATCCTCCACAGCTACAGTGCGATGCGATCCACATAAACTTGAACCATTTCAATAGGCCATAATTTCCCATTGAAAGCTCGTAGAATGTAGAAATTTTGGGGAAAAAATGCAAGTCACTAAAGCATTCCCTTTAATTTTTAAAACCTGCTATAGATATTGTCACAAACCCAATCTAGTTTAGCGCAGCCTGTGTACACGAAGGAACTGATAGGCAACACGGAGATAAAAGAGTATGCCGGAACAAATAAAGATAGCACGGAGATAAAAACACTTGCTGGCACAGATAAAGTTTCCGTCTAGAAAATTCGAGTTTCATCTGGTGACTGAACATTCGATTTCTTGATTGTTACAGAAGTCTCGAATTATCAATGAGGTATTTAAGGAAGCAACGACTCGCCGAGAGTCAGTAGTAAATAGTTGTAAAGTGTTGTAACTAGAGTTGATGTTGTAAACAGATATAATCAGAACGCTGTTGTTGTGGTCATCGATCTTGATAGATTGTGATTGTGTATGTGATGTAATTTTGCTACGTAAGGATTGAACTGAGTGTATTTCTACAGAAATAAAGAACATTTTGAATATCTGTAAATTGGACTTTTAATTCCAAGAACCCATAAAATCACAATATGTTGATGATATTTTTGCTATTGTTCCTGATAAATAAATGATGCTTTAAAATTACTAAATTTACAAGATAGAGCTATAAAATTCACATTAGAAACTGCAATTAATGGATTTCTTCCTTTTCTAGATCTAAAGACAATAAATAATAATACTGTTAGACTTTGTGGGTTCGTAGAACTAAAAGTCCAAGTTGCAGAAATTCAAAATGTTCTCTATTTCCGTAGAAATACACTTTGGTCAATCCTTACAGTAGCAGAATTACGTCACATGCACAATTACAATCTTCCAAGGTCGTTGACCACAACAAAGAGCTCACTTTCAAATCACACCAGTTCCAAATACAACTCTTGTTACGACTGTCCGCTGCTTCCTTTTATACGACCATTGAAAATTCTAGACTGTTCTGTAACAAACAAGAAATCGCTAGAATTTTCCATTTATCTAACTTTATTTGTTTCGGCGTGCTCTTTATCTCTGTGGTACACTATCCGTCCCTTATTTCTCCATGCCATACTGTCTCTTTGAGTGCGTTGCCGCCAGTCTCGACAGTAAATTAGATTTTGGTATTTATAGGAAATGTACTCATATCGATAATTACATAAAAAATAAGTTTTGACCCCTTTTCACACAAATTTGCTGTTTTCATAGTTTGATCTATAGATTAATAAATATATCCCTGAATAAAGAAGAATTTAATAAGGATTATTAATATTGCTTTAATTAATGTTTTTATTTAAGACTTTATAAATAAAAAAATTGAAAAATTTAAATATCAAAAAACTGTTAATCGTATTTCTACCCTTAAAAAAATAAAAGGCAATTATAATTTTAAAAAACTTTTCTTACCATTCCTCAAAATAAATATAGTATTAAAAATTTACTACATTTCTCTAAAAAAGATAAAAATTCCTAATAATAAAAAATCTGATATTTATCAATTTAATTCTTTAGATTATGATAAAGTTTATATTGGAAAGAGGAAACGTAATTTGGAAACCAGAACAAAAGAACAATTTCGTTAAATTAAGTACTATCCAACAACACAAAGATGTCCCTGAAAGGAATGTGTGAGCCAGCGGCACCCTTACACAGTGGGATAAGGACAGCAAATGTGAGACAGAAAACACATGCTACTCAATGAGTAGAACCATTAAAAACACATGCGCCCTATTCACTCTGTGCACTAAAACCGAGAAGATTCATTCACAAAAGTAGAAGACGTCAGAATGTTTTTGAATGGTCTGTAACTGAACTGGCATGGGGTGTCATAAATCTATCCAGGAAGGGTGTGGGAACCTTCAACTTCCCCTGCATCTCATGCACCAGAGATTTTCTCTCCTGTGGAATACTGTATAAACAAACTGATAAATCGGCCGTAGCAGATCATTTTTGGTCATTTAACCATGAAATAAATCCGGAAGTTAAATTATCAAAACAATTAAATGGTCCGATAGATTTAGTGGTTTAGGAAAAAATATTTATTTTAAAAAATAAACATTGTGTAATGAATTTTGAAATACCAGCAGTTGATTCTGTTTTTAGATTTGTTTCGTTTTCAGATTTTGGTAATGCTGCAAAAAACATTGTGACCTCTGATAGTATTGTGACTTTTGTGGGTTAGTAGAATTAAAAATCCAATTTGCAGAAATTCAAAATGTTCTTTATTTCCATAGAAATACACTGATCAATTCTCACGTAACAACATTACGTCACATACACACAATGGTCTGATCAGCTCTCATTACAACTTTTTTTTTTTTTTTTTTTTTTTTTTTTTTTTTTTTTATGTCAGTTTACGTCCTCCAACGTTAAGTCATATCGGACGATGAATGGAATGGGTGAAATGATGCTCAAATGAGCCCGGGGTCCATAGAGCTTAGAGTTATCCGACATTCATCTTTCAGGATAAGGGTAAACCCCAGAAAAAAACTTTATCCAGGTAACTCACCCTGACCGAGATTCAAACTCTTGAATGTGAGGCAGACATGCTACCACCACGCTACCGAGGCGGGCTACAACACACTTGTTACACAACTGACTCATCACTAGCCATGGCTTCTTTTTATACACCCATTGATGAATTCCAGACTGGTATCGAATTTTCTCTGTCACTAGAAAAAAACACGAATGTTCTACAACGTAACTATATCGGTGCCGTAAAGTCTTTTATTTTATTTTTTTTTGAGATAAACTATCCGTCTGTTTATGGATAATTTTCGGCTCTTTGTGAATGCTAGCCGCGCAATTAACTGCTTATGCAAGCTCGTGAAACATTATCCGCCATCTATTATCAATTTGCACCGAAACTTTTATGCCTGTTACCGCGACAGTATCATTGATGACGAAGTTGTTTGATGACTGAAGATTTAGATGAATGTTTAGGAAATCGATATCATCAATTAATAAGAAAAACTTAAATCATTTTCTTAAAATAAGTGAAGTTTTTGTTGCAAATAGTTGTATTTGTGTAAAGCTTTCAATCTGTTCCCATAATTGCATAGTGAGAGACAATTGGAGGGTAGAAATACCTTTTGCTTATTAACATTCTTGGAAAAGGCAGTTCATGTTCCATCTCATTGATATATTGACCTTGGAATCATTAGGCTCAGTGCATGTGTTAGTCGAGATATGTTAATAACATCTTACTATGCCTTCTTTCATCCACATATACTGTATGGAGTTAGGCTTTGGGGTAATTGTGCTACCTCGAAAAATGCATTCATATGGCAAAAGAAATCTCTCAGACTAATTCTAGGATTAGGACAACAGGATACATGTAAGCCTAGCTTTATAGACCATCAGATAATGACTTTACCGTCAATGTATATATACACCAATATCATACACATTAAAGAAAATCAAAACTTATTTATAAATCGTTCCTCAGTACACAGTTATGACACTCGATGCAAACATAATTTAGATACACCTCACAACCGATTGAGCAAGACCATAAATAGCCACTGTTATCAACAGTTAAAATTATTCAATAAGCTTCCTCTGGAAATAAAAGAACTGCCACAAATCAGATTTGTTATAGTATTAAAAAACTGGTTTAAACAAAATGCATTTTATACTGTACAAGAATACTTAGAATATAACATACAAGCTAGTGAATTTATGTAAAACTGTTGTAAATTATAGTAGTAGGTACCTAATTGTTTAATTTTATTACTATAGTAAAGTTAACTTACGATAATTACCAGCTTAAACCATGCAAATAATCTGATTTTACCTAGAATTTTATATGCATTAATTTGTAAACCTTCTGTACTTGTAAATACATTGTAAATACTTTTTATAACTGACAAAACCTAATGCTTCTTGTAAGCTTAATGGTGAATAAAAGATTATTAAAGAGCTTTCTATTTAAACCTATGCCTGTCATCGTAAATAAAGAGCTAACTACAGCATAAATGCTTCTCTTTCTTTGAACTAACCAAGGTTAAGGCACTGTAAAGAGTATGTTTTAAGTAGGTTTTTTTCCTTCTTTTTAATTTACATCCTCCAACATTAAGTCATATTGGATGGTGAATGAAATGATGTTCAAATAAGTACAGGGTACATAGAGCTTAGAGTTACCAGACATTCATCTTTCAGGATAAAAGAAAACCTCCAACATTAAGTCATATTGGACGGTGAATGAAATGATGTTCAAATGAGTACAAGGTACATAGAGCTTAGAGTTACCATTCATCTTTCAGGATAAGGGAAAACCACAAAAAGAAAAGACTATTCAGATAACCCATGCTGACCGAGATTATAACTCGAAACCTCTTGAACATGCAGTACACATGCTACCACCTATACTACCGAGGTGGGCAACATGTTGTAAATTGGCAGCATCCTCAAGCGTATATTTTTTTAACTTTCGCAGAACTGTCAAGGTGTTAGCTGTTTTGTGCAGTGTGTATGTGCAGCGCACTGCCCAGTTTGTCTTACTGTTTTGTGGTTCGTATAACATTTAGAAAATGCTGGTTTACCAGGAAAAATAGAGTCAGTTGGAGAATTGTGTCATGCTGGCATGTTGCCATGGTAGCTCAATGGTTAAGGGCAACCGGGCGGAAACTGGGAGTTCTGTTGTTCAAATCCCTGCTATGACATGAATTTTTCAATCTGACTCCACCTATCCAAAAATGTAGGCCTACTTAAGTTTGAGAGAAATTAGTAGAATGCTGCATTCAGAACAGTTTGGTACTGTAGAAACTGATCCGCCATTTTTGGCATACTTTAATTTTGTCCCCTTACTTCTTGTGACATGGAGAGAGCCTTTCCTCTCTACAAATATGTTTTTACTGTAAGAAATACATTACTGCTAGAATGCATAAAACAATAGTTTCAGATTGCTTCTTAATGGAAGAAGGTAAGCACTGTAAATAATAGATTAAAAAAATTTCAGACATTAGGTAATATTGTTGTAATAAATGTGTACCGTTATACTTGGTGAGGTTTAAGTTTCATTATTGAAGTGAAAACTTCTTTAGGCACGTTTAGCACTTTTTGTGGGTAGTGAGTTAAACTGAGCCATCACACTGGAATATGTGACGCTCATTTGGGTGAATTCGGCTCATGTAAGCTCAATCCAAACTAAGGCCCCCCACACTTATTTCAGTCTTATGTTGCCCATATGGCTATACACCGTAGATTTTCTGTAGTACTCAACAGCGTATGAACAACACACATCCAGGTATGTGTAAACATAGTGACTCATAAATCAAACTCAAAAATGAAGAATACTTCACTGTTAATAATGCTTCTGCTTTTAATATTTATGATGTTTTAACATTTTCCAATACTATGAAAAATTCAGAAACCCTACAGGAGTTTCATTAAAAAAAAAAATAATAATAATAATTGTCTTAGGGCTTTTCTTACAAACACCTGTCAAGTGCCGGTAACCGATCTGGTCAAATAACCTTCTGTCATTTAACAAGTCGACATGTCAAATTCCACTTTAAACAATAATAATAGTCAAAAGGAACAGATATCACCGAAGTTCGGTATTTGAATAATTAAAACCATAATAGTGAAAAATAAAATGAGTGTGCTAATTGGAAATAAAAGTGTTAGGAATTCGTGAAAGAGATGTTTAATTTAAGAACTGGTTATTTTTATTGACAATTTCTCTTTATTGTGAGTAGTAAAATGTAAAACATCAATAAATTAAATGTAATAACATGTAAATAATAAAATTATCATGTATTAAAATGACGTTTTGTGTTTATTTTCATTTACAACTTACAGGTTATGTTTTTCCACAAACTGAAAGACTGACCCAGGGTCAAAAGATTTGATATATAAATTTGATTTTTTATAGGAAAAAGATTTAAATATATATTATTTACAATTCCTTTCTTGGAAATGTTGAAAACAGTGTTGTTATAATAAATTTAATTTAAAGGGAGTCGATTAATGACACTAAGCAACACTTACTTTTATTGTAAGTGTTGTTTAATGTCATTAATCGACTCCTTTTAAATGTTCTTCAGGTGACCACCTCCCTCTCCTGGCGCTGTTCAATGAGTTGAATGACGTCATCTACTATTGGAATTTCGAAGTTCATTGCTCTCTTTTTGTTCTTCAAAATGTGTATATTTTCCCAAACTGTTAATTTCCAATACTTTTTTGCCGGTACCAAAAGTTTTATGTCTTTGGAATTATTATGATTTTTTGACCAGAAGTGATGGGCTATGGCCGATTTATCTGTCTGTTTGTATTTAATACATCGCAAATTGTTGGGGATTGTAATTTGAAATCAGGAATTTATCAGATTAATTGTGAAACCTGTGAAAAAAGCTACATAGGAAAAGCTAAGAAAAACTTGTTAACCAGGCAAAAAGAACACCAGAGGAACATTAAATTGAAACAAACAGAAAAATCTGCAGTTTCACACCATTTTTGGACAGAAAACCACAACATTGGCCACAACATTAAACTGTTAAAATCTTTAAGTACACCCATAGAATTGGATATTTGGGAAAAAATATTCAGAAACAAAAACCGTGATGAAGTTATAAATTTTGAAATCCCGGCATTAAATGAAGTATTAAAACTTAGTGCCCCTAACACCAGATGGCAGAGTGATCGGAGCTCCGTAGTAGTGGAAGAAGAGGAAGGTTCATTTAGTCACCAAACAGCTGAGGATGAGATCGAATGATCTTGAAAACGTTTCAATTATACAACAACAAGTAAGTGAAGTTAGAGTGTACACATAGTGACTCATAAATCAAACTCAAATATGAAATGTTTAGCTCGCAACTGTTCTCTTTGTGCAACAATGAGTGCCAACATTAAATTTTTTAAAATCATTTTTAAGAATAATTTATAATGAATAGTTTTTAGGTTTTCATTTCTGTCATGTGGTCTTAAGCACACACTTTTTTTTTTTTATACAAAGTGTTCAATGTTATAATAATTTACACTAACTATGGAAGAAAATAAAGGACACACTTGTTGGTTTCTGAACACTTTAATACTGATCAAAATAATCTAATGACATAAAAATATTTAACATGTTTGCTTTACATTAGTTGTCAAGTACAAAAGAATAAAAAGGTTACTAATGTTATCACAGCTTTATACTTAGTGGAGTCAACCTTATAAAACTTTTCAAAAAACATGTAAAGTACATTAAGAGAAACTTTGGAAGCTAAAGCTTCTCTCTAGTATTGTTTGTTGTAAGAACTATCACCTTAGTTATAACAGTGTTGCAAGAGATTAGTATGAAATAAAGTTTATGTTATGTGATTATTAGGCTTAGAAAGTTATTTAAGTAGTCATTTGAAAATTTTGAGAAATAATTGCTAAAGTGCACAATAGATTTGACTCATCTTAGAAATAAGCAGTACATATGTATGAACAATGCACCACTTCATTCCTAGTGATATCTGAGGTTTAGTTAACAACTCTTTGAATAAATAATGTATGTGTATATTCCCTAATTTTAAGACACTAAGGTATATAATAGGTTTTACTTCCATTTACCACGAGTGATACATATATGGACAATGCATCACTCTAAGACGGCTGATTCTAAGGTACATAATATGTTTTAACTAATTTTCTACTGGATGAGTAGCACATATGAACAAAGTACTACTGTTAAAGCTAATACTCCACTTCCTTTTGAAAACAATAGTGCACATGTACAATGCACCACATTAAGGAGGCTGACAGTGGACACGGCTAAAGACTTAACTAACTTTGCATTGAAATAAATGATACTTATGAACAATGTTCTAGAAATCTGTCATCCAAAGATATTAAAGTCGAGCCCTTTTGTGTCCCTCAATAGAAACTGCACATGCAGCTTCTGTATCTCGTAATTCAGTAGTTGATGCATTTCGTTTTCTTGGTGGAGATGAAGTTGGAGAATTCTGTTTTAAAGTCTCCACGTCGTTAAATACCACTTGTGTTCCCCCTCCAACTGTTGGAATTACATCCCCCTATAAAAAGGCAAAAACAATTATATACATTTATATCAACTCAAGTTGGAATCACTGTATTTTACATACTTAAGGAACTAAAAACAAAAATAATTTAGACTGAAAAGCCTTGACTAAGACTCAAAACTCTAAGTCTGATTCAACTTTGCAACTTATTGCCCATACAGAGTTAGTGCCAAAGAACAAATGAGGCATAAAGATGCAAAAAATGCTAAACCCAGTTTTAGTTATTGTGACTTTGTAAGATTAAAAGTTCAGGTTGCAGCAATTCAAAATGCTCTTTATTTCCATAGAAAGACACTGTTTGTACACCCCTTTGCAGCAAGCTGACATACACTAAACCAAAACGATCTCTTGTCACTTTTGCACACATAAATAAACAAGAGAGTTCATTTTCAAATTGAGTCCAATTACAACTGTCCCGATAAACTAGCCATGGCCGGCTGAGGATAGAGGCAAAGTCTCTGAAACATGTTCCAGAAAAATTTAAAAGTAAGTGTTGTTTAGTGTCATTAATCGACTCCCTTTAAATTTAATTTAGCCATGGCTTCTTTTATATCTCCACTCACTGTTCCAGAAATTAATGCAATGTTCTGTAAGAATTAAGAAAGCAAACTTTCCAGTTATTTATCTTTATCAGTTAAGGCAAGCTTTTTATCTCAGCGCTGCACTATCTGTTCCTTTGTGCTCGCCGGCCACGCCAGCCGCAACCATGGCTCGCGACATTATTCTTTAGCTAAATAGCCGTTTGATATGCATTCAAGAACTCTTTGTCTTTATACTTAAGCAGCTGTATTAGCTGTATTAGAGTATGTATGGATATTTATAAAGATGAGCATCACTAACTAAACAAAATACCTCAACATTTTTACAGGACTAAGGTACCTTTTTTAGTTAGTGATGTTTAGAGTTTCTAATTCTTACTCATCTTTATAAACTCTTTATGTTTAAATAGTAATATCCAAAATCTGTCATTTTTTATTTAAACTTAAGTTGGATTCTACCTTTTAAAATAAACATTGTGAAGTCTTTAGATTTAGTAGAAAAAATCAAAGATATAAATTTGGACAAAAATGACAGACTGGTTTCATTTGATGTCACATCTTTATTTCCAAGCATACCAACAGAAAAATTGCAGACTGTGTTAAAAAAATGGCTAGCTACAATTGATATGGAAGCAATAGAAGCAGAAGAATATATTTCTCTAACAAAAATATGCATTGAACAAAACTTCTTTAGCTTTAATGGAAAACACTACAAGCAGAAATCAGGACTATCAATGGGCAATCCACTTTCACCTTTTTTGGCTAACTTATTTATGAGTGCATTTGAAACACAAATTAAAAAGTCCTTCCCATTGATCTTCAAGGTTTGGTATAGATATGTTGACGACATCTTTGCAATTGTACCAAGTAAACATTTAGATGATGCATTAAAATTACTCAATCTGCAAGAAAGGACTATCAAATTCACAATAGAAAAGGAAATCAATGGACAACTACCTTTCTTGGATCTAAATATCATCAGGAATGATACAAAAATAAAATTTGGAATTTACAGGAAGCCAACACATTCAGAAAATTATATAAAAAATAATAGCCACAACCCAATTACACATAAACATGCAATAATAAACAGCCTTACACACAGACTAGTCAACATACCCATGGAAAAAGAAGAATATTTCAAGGAACAAAAAGCAATAATACACATAGCAGAAGAAAACGGATACAACAAAAGTTTGGTGTTGAAGAAAATTAGAAAATCTAAACTAAAGAAAACCATTAAGGAAACAACCACATTTATTAAAGAAAAAGAAAGCAACAGCATATTCAGTTCATTCACATATCATCCAAAAACATTTAATAAATTTAAAAAGATATTCAAGGAACAAAATATCATCTTGGCACCTACTAATAGATACTCAATTTTAAAATTACTAAATTCAAAAACAAAAGATGAAATTCCTTCAGGTAACAAATCTGGAATATACCAAATAAATTGCAAGAATTGTGAAAAATGCTACATAGGTCAAACAAAAAGAAATTTAAAAACCAGAGTCAAAGAACACTTTAGAAACATCAGATTGAAACAAGAAGACAAGTCAGCAGTAGCATTTCATTTTTGGAATGAAAACCATGACATTGATCCAAATCCAAAATTATTAAAAGCAGTGATAAACCAAAATAGATTGACAACATGGGAGAACATATTCATCTGGAAAAATAAGGATCGCGTAATGAACTTTGAAATCCCGCCAGCAGATAATTTGACAAAAAAGTTCATAGTTCCACCACCAGAGAGAGCAGATAACAACATTTGCCAGTTGGGAAGAGATTGAAAATGGAGGCCAGGGCCTTTGAAACTAGTCTCTCATAAATACATGAAAAAGTAAGTGACGAGTGTCAATAAACCAACCACAAATAATTTTTATATTGTGAAGTCCATTGGCTTATGGCACCCAGATATCACAAAGGCTGTAACAGACAATCACAGTCATCTTGCCTCTCACATGGTACTCTTTGGCACCTTTAACATCTCTTTGTAAGACAACTGAGTAGATATATATTTTTAGAAGCAAGGTAATATAACTGCACTTTATTAACATAAATCAATAATCCAGGTCAAGATCAGTAAGATTTATCTCTCTTCTGATACTGTAATTATCAACAGAAATAAATAAATAATCGAGATGCTTAGAACCATAAGAGCCTAAAGCACAACATTGTCACTTTTGAGATTTTTGTATGTATGCATACTCCTGACATTTGCCAACCTTGTAGTCAACCAGCTGCAGTTATGCTTTAGGCCCTCTTTGATTTAATGAAACATTTATAACAAGTTGTCTTGCCAATTTTTCCTGATATTCGGAAACGTAAGAGCCCAAAGCAGAAAGTATCATTTTGTTTCCTCTGTGCTGTTCAATTTTTATAGTGTTGCCAACATAATTTACTCTTTACATCAGGTTTAGCAAAGTAGTAGTAATAATGGAAATGTTGATTTTAACAAACATTTATTTTTCTCAAAACTATGTTTCTGTGCTTTGGACCCTTATGGTTCTCAGCACCTCAATTAAAAAAATGATAGAAAGATAGAGAAATAAATTCTATAAGTTAAATCAATATATAAAGTAAGAAGCCAAATTTATAAAATTTGCCAGAGAGAAAGATAATTAGCAACTCATGAAGTCCTTAGTAAACCAGCTACATAGCTAACATAGCTACATAGCTATGCAGACAGAAATTCCTAAGATAAACAGAAATGAAAGTTTTTAGAATCTAGACAGCATAACCTATAAGCACTTAGTGAAAAAAGACATGATGAGTGATAGAGTCAACATCAAAAATTCAATGCCACGGCCAGGATTTGAACCATGGATCTCCTGGTTTCCATCCAGTCGCTCTAACCCATTGAGCTGCCATGGCCAATGTGTCATCCTGACATTAAATTCTTCATTTGACTTCATATATTTCCCCGGTAAACCACTAGGGTCTCTTGCATCCAAGATACACTGTTTGTGGCAACTTACTACAGTAGTGTATCTCAGATGCGAGAGCCCCTAGTGGTTTACCAGGGAAATATATGAAGTCAAATGAAGAATTTAATGTCAGGACGGCACGTTGGCCATGGTAGCTCAATGGGTTAGAGTAACTGGATGGAAACTAGGAGATCCGTGGTTCAAATCCTGGCCGTGGCATTGAATTTTTCATGTTGACTCTATCAAAAAGCTTACCCTATACACGGCTAGTGTGCAGAAATTATTAATTTCCATCAATTAACTAAAAGACATGGTGATTGTTGGTACGTTAATACTTGTATGAACATTAACAGGGGATAGTGAAATATGGCAGCGTATAGGTGGAGAACCAGTGAATTATAAATCAGAATACTCACTTGCTGATTTGACTATTGGATCAATCATATAATACATGTGTAAACAATTTTCTGTAGAATTAGCACTCGGAGACACCGATTAGCACTAGAAAGTGGACAGGTAGAAAGTGAAAGTAAATTCAATGCCACACCTGGAAATCCATGGTTTACATCCCAGGTAAGGAACTGAATTTTTCAGTTCAGATCCTACTTTTCAAAGTTTGCCTACACATGGTTTGTGTGTGTCAGAGCAATCATCATTGACTACCCTTCTAAATGGTGGCCCAAATGACCTTGTTGTCGACGGGCCCTAAAACACCACACACTCACTCACTCCCCCTTCTAAATGGAAAGTATATAATAAAACCTTAAAGCCCGGCACTTAAGTACTTAAAAATTGCCATTGGTACGTCATCTCCAAATTGAGATTTCCTTGTGGTATAAATGTCACACAGGCATGCTGCCATAGTAGCTCAGTGATAGAGCAGCTGCACTTAGAGCGAAAGATCTGTAGATCCAGTTATGGTGCTGAATTTTTCAGTTCTGTTCTACATTTCAGAGTTTGTCTACACACTGTTTGTGCTATAATAATCAATATCAAGATTGCCGTTTTAATTGGAATCTGCAATACTATTTCAGAGAGCATTACAATCAACTAATTAAAACACGGTGTCCTTTACATTATACTCATGCATACCTGAGACAAAAGATCTTTTAGCTACTCCACTGAAGCAGCTGGCAGTCGAAATAACATTAATCGCATCAAAACTGTTGCAAGAAAGGACTTCAAAACTTTTCCACTAAGGATGGCATCACTTCAAAAACGTGTTAATGAAACTATATCTGGAAAGGTTTATATTAACATGAAATAGGCATAAAAATAAACTTTTTGTAAAAATAGTTAAAGGAAGCTATATCAAAATTAATATGTGACTTACATAATGTGTAAAACCATTAGGGAATCAAACTTACCTTATATAATCGGGTCTCTAATTCTCCTCCAGAATCTTGTTCCTGATCTACCAAGCAATATTTTGAAATCCTGGGATTTGTGATATCTTTGGCATCTATCAAGTTAGTAACCGACTTGCGCTTTTTCATTACTGGTTGCAGGACTGTCCCGAGCTCAACCATGTCCTTTGGTTTGTGTTCCAGCCATACCTCTGCACCAACAGAACGTGATCGTCGGTGACGTGGATTACTCACTGCTGGTCCCTACAATACATAAATAAAAAGGAAACAAGGAAAATTAAGATAGCATGACGTTAAATGTAACTAAAGAAAAATTGCACAATTAAACCCATGCAACTTACTCTTTTTGAGCTAAGTGCCGAACTGGGCTGAGTAGTAGGAGTGTTTAATTGTGAAGAGACTGGTGTCTGATATACAGTACCCTCTGTTCGTGCTGACACTGGAATATACAACTCATTACGATCAGCACTCAAGATTTTCTGTGCTTGTCTAATCTTCTCTTCTCGTTCTTTTAGCTGCGACTGAAACAAATCAACATATGCTTTTACATTAACTCTATAATACAAAAAAAATGCATACAATTCTTATTAAGCACAAAGTTATAAGCCTATATAGTGATAACACTACCCAAATTGAAATTTACTTCCACAAAGATAATACATGTCTTTAGTTCATTTCCACAGGTAGATTCTGAAAATGATGCTTAAAATGGCACATCATGTCACAATTTTTAGATATTTTAGTTACACATAATCAAAAATGACTTCACATACCAGCTGGTAGCATGAATAGTGTCACCCAATTATCGGAAAGCCCGACCAACGACAGCTGAGAAGGGACCAGAGGCATCCAGGCCACACCCACTCATTAATCTCAGTCACTAACTGAGGGGATGATTAGGGAAGTGTCACTTGTCGCTGGCCGCCTCTCTCCCCTTCCCCTGCCGTCTGGAACCTTCGCGGTGATTCACTGAAACGAGGGACTTCTAAGAAAACAGTGAGATTCCTATAAAAAGGGCTGCAATGAGTGAGTTGAGTCAGTGCTTGGCAAGCAGCGAAGAGTGAACGGAAGAGAAGACTGTGTACGTGCATCAGAAGAGTGTGCGTAACTGTGAGCGTGCAGTGGAACTGTAACGGACAAACTGGTGAATCGTAATTACGTGCATTACGTAATTCTGTGTAATTGGCAAGTGTTCAACTGTAAGTCGGTGGAAATAAAGAACATTTTTGAGTGGTGCAATCGCACTTTTAATTTCACGAACCCACAAAGTCACAATATCATAGGCTGCCCATCCTTGTCCTACACAATTACTTATGCAGGTACTTAAAAAACGTAAAGCTGAAAATATACTATACAATTTAACTACTTCAAAAAATTCTGACTTTCAACCAGAAAATTCTTAAAGTGAAAGACAGTTTGTAGAGCAAGAAGACTTGAACAATTTGGCATGCAACTTAAATTTGTCAAAAGAAGAATCTGAACTTCTAGGTTCCAGATTGCAACAATGGAAATTACTTGCTCTGGCATAAACATTAGAGTTTCAAAGTAGACATCAGAATTAGGAAAATATTTTTCAATGGAAGAGAAATATATATATATATATATATATATATATATATATATATATAAATTTATATTGAGGAATTAATCCTTTTTAAATACATTACTCTGGTATATGGGTGATTTTTAATTAATTAGAGCCAACTAAAAAATTCAATGCCATGGCCGGGATTTGAACCACGGACCTACTGGTTTCCGTCCAGTTGCTCTACCCCTTGAGCTACCATGGTCAACGTGCCTTCCTGACATTAAATTCACCAATTGACTCATTATATTTCCTGGTAGACCACTTAGGGTTCTCATATTTGAGACAACCACTTGTGGCGACTTACTATTGTATTGTATTGTGGCAACGGAAACCAGTAGATCCGTGGTTCAAATCCCGGTCATGGCATTGAATTTTTCAGTTGGCTCTAATTAATTAAAAATCACCCATATACCAGAGTAATGTATTTAAAAAGGATTAATTCTTTAAGGATTAATTCCTCAATATAAATTTACATTAAAAATAATCAGCAATAAAAATCCTGGTAATTAAGTACTTACAACAGTAAGTCGCCACAAGTGGTTGTCTCAAATATGAGAACCCTAAGTGGTCTACCAGGAAATATAATGAGTCAATTGGAAAATTTAATGTCAGGAAGGCACGTTGACCATGGTAGCTCAAGGGGTAGAGCAACTGGAGGGAAACCAGTAGATCCGTGGTTCAAATCCCGGCCATGGCATTGAATTTTGCAGTTGGCTCTAAATATATATATATATTGTAATTTAATAAAAAAAATAATTATCTTTCATTGAAGAGAACATTTGGGGTTAAAAATCAAATGTCTTTATATCTTTTTAACCTGACATAATAGGAGATTTCTCTGGCTATTTCTACCTTGAGAATCGCCTACTTTCATCACAGAGGTATGAAAAAAATTTTCTTTTGTTTAGTGTAATTAATTGTAGTACTTCTAAACCTGTCATGAGTAACTGAAGAAGAAAAGCTTGCAACTCCTCTGCAGGTAAGTATGTTGTTTCTACTAAATAAATGTATTAATAGGCACTGAATGTTTAATGCTTAGCTGTGTAAGTTTACATTCAGAGAGACATCTCCATTTTACTTGGCAGCAGTGCAGCTGTTACAAACAAGCATTGGTTCAGCTCACATACTTGCCCTATAATGTTCATGTAAGCACACACTCAAGTCAACAAAGCTTGCAACTTTATGATTTTCATTGAATGATTCTCACTAATGACTGGCTTGCTTGAGCACTCTTTTATTTAGTCTCCAGATCAAGGGAATTGAAGGCAATATTTCTCAGGTCATAGTGGCGACATCAGTTCTGGGCAATGAACATGAAACTTGAGAAAAGTTCTACAATTTAAAACTAATGAACCACCTCATGACTTTGAATTGGCATTTCCCAACAACCTCTGGAAGATCATCATAATGTTACTAAAGTCTCCACAAACAACACTTCACAACAACCATTGAATAGGAAACAAACCAACCTATTAGGCATATCCTCAAGATGGCAAAAAACCCCATTCCTAAAATGCATCCAACAGTGATGTTACGTCTCAAGCTACAATTCAATTTTAATGAAAAAGAGCATTTTACACAAGACTGTTAAACAGTTTATTAAATTTTATGTATAAAGCTTTACTACCTGGTACTCAGCTTCCTTCATTTGAAGCTGTTGTTGAATTTTTAATGCATTTTTCTCTTTTTCAGCAGCTATCTTGTCACCAAACTTTCGCTTTAATTTATTTTTTTCGTGAAGCTGTTGATTAAGATGTAATTCTTTATCCTCAACCTAAAATTTAAAAAATCTGTGTTAAACATACACATTGAAATTATGAGAATGTATAACATGATTTAAGTGTAAACAATTACCATAGAGTAGGTGAGCATCATTTTCAACTTGACTCAAAGCTTCATCAGTGATGATGATGATGATGATGATGATGATGATGATGATGTGCACAATGTGCTTATTTTTGCTCAGTTGGATTCAAGTATCTCTCTTGTGATTACCAGACATCGGAGGGATATGAAGTTTATGAGTCTCACAGTATATAACTGCTGACATCAGTCCCACGGACAACATGCAGGGATAGTCCGGTTCACAACATGTAGCTTTAGATTCATTACAACTACTGCTTGCCACGCAGGTAGATCTGTCTTCTAGGGACAATCTCCATTTCATAAATTAATAAGTTTTGGGTATTATCAACAACCATTAAACAGCTTGAAGAATGTACTTTCGAGCTGTCTAAAAGTAGTCGAGGAAGTGTCTGCAAAAATTAACAAGATAGAGAATGCACCACCTACCAAACGAACAAAAAATAAACTGTCCAGTATTTGACACAAAAATACTGGATTTTCACTGCTGCATAATATAAGAAATAAACAAAGTCTTGGACAGACACATGAAAATGATTTGTACTACTCATATGCACCATTAACGTCATGTGACATTGCATGTACTTTCTCCCAATGTTTTTATATTGTTTCTGTGAGAGGCTCACAAAGTTCACATTCGACAATTTACGAATGTACATGGTTGTTCACTGTAATTCCTGCATCGAAAGCAATGAAGATGGCATATTGTAGCGTAGCTTACACTTTGTATCTGTACCAGACTACACCAACAGCGCTTTGGTATACTTGTTGACACAGACGTTTGTTGATGTCGTGCCTGACTTTGTATAGCACCTGTGCACGTGCATTGATTGCTAAGGTGTACAGGATCCGATGTCTGGTAATTACTATGCCTACATTATGATTGGTCATCTTAAGAAGGAGATTTCAAATTAAAAGTTGCTGGAGTGACAAAGGAATTTTTAGCGGATTTTTTTTTTTTTTGTCGGTTGTTTAACACTCTGTTACTAACATTTTTATTTTTTGAGGGACTAGTTTCGGGAGCTGTTGCTTTCATTTTCAACCTTAAAAAGTCCACCATTTTGATCAAATTTTACTATTTTTCTAACGAAATTAGGCACTATTTTTTTCTGAAAATGGAACCAATGGCTCCCGAAACAAGTCACTCAAAAAATAAAAATGTAAGTGACAAGAGTGTTAAAAACTGAATGCAAATAGTTGATACCGAAATTAAAGTATTGCCATAAGTAAAGAATCATGATGGATTTCAAAGGAATGTTGGTTCTTTGTTACAACGCGTGCAGGTTCAGTTGAGTCAAATAGCAGTTGGGATGAATAGTTGTTTTAACAAAAGAAATGTAAGAAACAGTGTCCTTAGCAGATTTCTAAAGGGTAGTACTTGACTCCGTTTGAATAGGCATTCTTCGGACCCTTAATAATGGTATGAGCATAATCAGAATGGACAAAATTGTTACAAAGGGAATCTTTGTGTGAAAAGAGGGCTTCCAGAAAGTGAAAGCTACACACCCACGCGCAGCTGTGAGGACAGTTCGTGGCTGGGAGCCGATTAGGGCAGTCCACTTCTACTGTCTTGGTTGAGGGCAGACCAGAAGTGATGAGAAGATATTTGTCGGTTCATATGTACGTGAAGAACGAATTAAATTTATCGAGTAATAAGCATTCCACCTTCAGCCTCTCTGAACAGTGATATATTGGTAACCCTTGGTCGGCAACTTCAAGTTTGATATATCGAGATTTAACTGTATTGGAACACCACAGTGAAGCGAAAAATTATTAATTTTTAGATGAGTCGTATTTATTACACATCTGCTTCACTTTCGTACCTATTTTGAGGACATGTTTCGCAAATCATCGTTTGCATCTACGGCTCTTGTATGTTCTGATAAAAAGAAGCAGTCATTAAACCAGTTTGAAACGGGCATTCCAGTGTCATTAAAACTATCCTTCTCATATATGCTCACGCATACCCTGGGAGAAACCTCATTTTTTTACCCTGAACTAAACATTATTATACCAAACTGTAGCGGAAAGTGGAACTGTGTGCCACCCATTTTATTATTGCTTCAAACTGTCGCCCCAACGTGGAACTCTTTGCTCGCCAACTATATTGTAGCTTCATAGTTTTTTTACAATTAATTTGACTGTTACTGTCACTGAATTCCTCCAAACATTGCATAAGAAAAAGAAGCATTTACTACTATAATTATTCATTTGTAACTCTCAAATAATGCATTCTTAAGTAACATTTTAAAAAGGGTCACCAACATAATATCTTTCAATGATAAGAAGTTCCTAGGTTTAAATCTGAGACTGTTTGCATTTGTCTCATAGTCCTTGAGACTTTGCAAACTGAAATAAGTTCAGCCAATTTACTACTGTAAATCTAAAATTAGAGATTTAGTTTTGATTGTACAAATAGCAGTTTTTCCTATTGCTAACTCATCTTTTTAGTTATTTTCGACATGGAATTTAGTTACAATCAGCAGGAGTTTAAAGTTAACTGCATATGATTAATAAACTGTGTTCAGGCATGCATTTTTGTTATCTTTGTTGTGAGCTACTGTGTGTTCACTTTAAATTGCAGAGTGCATAATTTTGTATCTTAATATAGTGTATTAGGCTGCAAATAAGCACTTTATCCAAATTTGAATAGTGAAAAGTTAACTGCTTAAACAAGTATCACTGTAAGCCACTCCTTCATTTGATCTGACTTCTCCTTGATGTTCATTGATAATTTAGTTATACCTTAAATGCACTATATCAAATTTAACTAAAAATGTCAAATAATGGATACCTACCTCTTGTTTTAAAGCCTGCAGTTCATCCTCTCTTTGTGTCAGTGAATGTTGCACTCTCATTAAATCAGCTTCTTTTCTCATCAGCTTTGATTCCAAAGTACTGTTCTGCAAGAAACAAAGGAAGCTAAAGTAAAAGTAATTTGTATCTGAATCTTATAGCTTGAGACCATGAGTTTAGAAAAAGCAAATTTGCTACAAGTACAACAATATTTCACTGGAACTGTCCATTCCATGTTAGCTGAAAAATGTTTCAAAAGTAATCAAGCAATTTAAACTATTATTCTTTCTATGAGAGTGATCCCAAAAGTAAGTTCTCAAAAGTGCTAGGGCTACAGGGAAATTGTTTGCATGGCTATTGGCTACACCGCTATTTTCCTTCCTCCCTCCACTCTCCACAGAAACTGCCACACATCCACTGGAGTGTTCAGCCTTGGTTTGGTAGCAATTGACAGGTGTGAAGTTTGTACAGTTATTTGGTTTTTGAGTGCAAAAAGTGTTCAAGCAATCAAAATTAATTAACTGCTGATGGAAGTGTATGGATGTCAACAATTGTCTGCAAGTGGTATAGAGCATTTGCAGGTGGTCGTACTGAATTTCATGATAAGGAAAGAAGTGCGAGACCATCAATTCCTGAAGAGACAGTCACAAAGGATGAACAGATCAGCGCATCACTCTCGATGAGCTCTGCATTGTTGTTCCTAAGAATGAAGAAGAGTGTTCTTCACTTTGAGTGAAGTGTTGAAATTTCAGAAGGGTGCGCAAAATGGGTCCCAAGAATGTTGACAGAAGACCACAAAATGCAACATGTTGAACGTAATGAATTTTGAAATGCCGGCAGTCGATACTGTTTTTGAGTTTATTTCATTTTCAGAATTTGATAGTACTGGCAAAAACATAGTGACCTCCAGTGAGCGTGACCTTCACAATGAGACTGAGCTGATGTGAAGAATTATTTCACAAAATCGCAATCCTCATCAATTAATAATAAAATTTTCATCATTTCTTATAAGATAAGTTAAGTTTTATATTACAAATTATTATATTTGTATATAGTTGTTGCTTCACTGTCAATAGCTTCATATTTTACGTATTGATTAAAGATGTTGATAAATAAAGGCTGCAAGTGTATGCAAGCGCAAGCAGACAACCTGCAGGTTCTCATATTGCAGCCAACACGAGAAAGATGTGTAACACTTGAGCCAACCTCTGCAAAAAGCCCCAGACATCTGTCCAATACCAGTGCAGAAATACATTTGGATGCAATTAGCGCAGGTCAGTTTTGCAAAATACTGACCATGTTATCGCCTGGTGAAATTTTGTTACTCGTGCACTGCTTTGCACATAAAACAATTCTACGAAACTACAATAATGGAGTGCTCCATAGGAGATACATGTATGAGCTCTCAGACTGTATCAGACTGGTTGAGCTGCTGCCACGAAGTGTGCATGAAGTCAGACACTAAATATACTGCAAGGGACAGATTTAACATTCCCAGCAACGTCGTTCGAATCAACGAGTGAAAGAGAGGACGATGCAAGTTTCATCGTGGGCGCATTGTAAAGGGCAACTGAATCCTGGCAATAATCGACATGGAAATGTACAAAGTGCAGATGACTATATGCCCCAATAACAGAAGGGATGCTCTTTGAAGACATTAGGCAGGTCTATCCTGTAATGTAATGATTGCACTTAGTGTTTAGCTACAGATAGTTATGTTTAGTGTAATTAGTTAGCTAATTAATGTAAATTAGTGACTATTGTGTGTTTAGTGTAATTAGTGTAAATTAGGAACTATTAGTTTGCTAGGCAGTGTAATTTAGGAACAAATAAGACTTTTGGCAGCATTGCATTCAGTGGTTTACAGTGTGCAAGAATTTCATGCAACAAGTAAATGTGATATGTAAATATGTGTAATTAATTTCATGTAATAATGTATAGTTATAAGTTCTTCTTTTTTTATTTCTCTGACGAAGCCTATTGTAATCATTGGAATTACCAAATGGTGATGAAAAAAAATAAATAAATAAATATTATTATTACTATATGTGCAAGATTTCTTGAGCGCTGGATTTACGGTGTAGTGCGGGCAGAGGGGAAAAGAGAGAGCTAATATGCTTTTGTTTTTGCAGTGTGGTCAACCTAGAAAAACACAATTCAGCCAAATTGCGTTAAGATAAGTGAAGATATGTGCCGAAGTTATGAGATGTGTCAACAAACAATTGAACTCCATCCGATATGCTGTATGCTTACATATTTACTGTTATGAAACACATAAAAGTAGAAAACAAATATTATGGCAGCTATAAACACTCACTTGCTTTGTGATTCTTTGATTTCCAAGTCTACTGTGTCACTTTCTTCATTTGTATCCTCTAATGTGTTAATCTAATTAATTGCATTTTCTATTACGCCATCGTTTCTCCAATATTGCATTTCCAGCTCTTGGACCTTCTTGCAGTATCCTTCCCAATCTGTCGCTTCTGTTGCAAGTTTCCACAGATTTGTGGCTCTCGTTAACATTGCATACTTTGTAACCATTCTTTATTTTTGCCCATGCCAGCTCAATTGCATTCAGATCACAGTTATACGGAGTTAGACGAAAAATAGTATGTTCCCTTTTGAGAGCCATAACACTGACAACATAGTTTTGTTTTTAGATTTGTTGTAAACTGGTTAGCTAATAATTAACCTCAAAATTGCTCAAAATGAAATGGCATACGTGTGAAAGTTTAGCACATTAGCCACTAGATGTCACAGTGTGTAGTGCATTTCCTGTTTCAATGTTGTCATCTGTGTTTACGGAAATAGGCGAAACTTACCGAATGAGGACTTGGGACCCGAACGCTCAAGAAATCTTGTGCATATAGTAAATAAATAAACAATTAAATTGTGACTACAGTAACGTTAAAAGAATGCCCTCCAGCATGAAATTGTACTAAAAAGTAAAGAAGTCATATTAAACATCATAGTTGTATAAAAAATGCGAAGGACTTAGAAAAAATCATTGCGTCACATATTAGAAAGAAGAGCCAAATTATATACATATACAACTTATCATCCTAGAATAGGTTCTGCCTTGGTCTGAACAATGCTTAAGTCACTTTCACTCATTCTCAAGAAATTTTGAAGCCAAAACTGTCCTCAATGGCAAGTTCACTAGTTCATTTTATTTTATTCTTTTATATTACATACCAAGCACATACAAATAGCAACAGCAAAATCCTTATTACTGGAGGTATGTTCTGCCATTTGTTGTAAGATAGTGCTGAATCTTATACAGTAAAACGTCTCAAACCAAACACGATCATTCCGGCACTTATTTTCCATTTACACAGGATTCGGTCTTACAGAGGGCTGTGTTTGAATACAAAGAAATCATGAAATAGTCACAGGTTTACAGTGAAGGAATAACATAGAATGAAGAGTAAATAATAATGCGCTTATATGTATTATATACTATATTTTCAACTTACAAAAATTGTAGTTTATCGCCTAGTTTCTCCATCTGTTTCCAATCTGCAACTGTCTGCATATCAACATCATTTGCTTCACCACACACTACATTCAAAACAATGTTATGGCAATGTTTAAAACTCTTGAGACATCCACTGGAAACTCTGTCTTTGCCTAATTTTCTTGTTGTCTCTAAAGCTTGAATCTGAAGCAATGATCCAGATATGGGAATTCCTTTAGTGCATACTTTACTTGAACACAGCGCGATTTAGCTTGTCATACTCTGTATATTTTATGTGTTTCACAACAGCTGCAGGATGCTAACACCCTAGTTCAATTTTTCCACTGTCTTGCCGGAGTTAATAATAAAGGTAATAAACAAGTTAAAAGCAAAAACCTCAAAACGCTGGGATGAATTACCTCCATTCCTTATTAAGGAAATAAAGAAAGAAATAAGTGTGCCGCTTACCAAAATATTTAACCAGTCCTTATCCTTGGGTATTTTTCCAGACAGAATGAAGTATGCAGTACTAAAACCTGTACATAAAGAAGGAAATATAGAACCAAAAAATTGTCGGCCAATCTCGATTCTCCCAACTTTTTCCACCATATTCAAAAAAATGGTTCATTTCCAACTCATTTCGTACCCGGAGCATTATTCCAAATTAAATAATTCCCAGCATGGTTTTAGAGAAAAATGCTCAACAATATCTGCACTTATAAATCTAGTTAAGGATGCTTCACAAATGTTAGACGAAAAATAACATACAGCTATTCTCATATGCGATAACTCAAAAGCTTTCGACTGCGTAAGTCATGACATATTATTAAACAAATTAGAGTTTTACGGTATAAAGAATGCAGAATTAGCCTGGTTTCGAAACTATCTAGAAGACAGCAAACAGAGGGTAATACTCAGTAATTCTGTGAGAACAACCCAGTCGGATTGGAAAACAATAAAAACAGGAGTTCCTCAAGGGAGTGTGTTGGGTCCTTTATTATATATATTGTATACAAATGATCTCCCAAATTGCATAAATTGTAAAACTGTCATATATGCAGACGATACCTCTATTTTACTATAAGGCATAAACAACGAAGACCTGCAACAAAATGCAAGAGACACACTCAGTCATTTAAAGATGTGGTTCAGCAGCAATGGTTTGAAACTAAACACCTCAAAAACGTTCATTATGCACCTTGGTACTCGTGAAAAACCACATGAAAACAATCTACCAGTAAACCAGACAGATAAAGCAAAAATATTAGGAGTCTATGTAAACAAGCAGCTAAAATGGGAAGATCATATATATTACATAAACAAGAAATTAAACAGTGCTTGTCTCAGTATGCACTGCATAGCTCAGATTACCAATTTGGAAACTAGAAAAATAGTATATTTTAGTTACTTTCACTCTATAATGACCTATGGAATCATACTATGGGGAAACTCAGTGGGGTGGGATGCCATTTTTAAATGCCAGAAAAGAATCATACGCATAATATCACAGGTTGGACCAAAAGAATCATGTAGGAATCTATTTAAAAAGCTTAAAATACATTACATGGCACAATATCTTTGAGTTACTTAAATATATCCATTCAAATTATGATAAATTGTATGACTCACAATATCAGCACTGTCATGAAACCAGAACAAAAAGTAGTCTGAAACCACCCATGCATAGGTTAACATTATTCGAAAAAACTCCACTTTACGCAGGAATAAAGGCCTATAACAGACCCAACTGCCAACCCAACTGAAAACCATAAAGAACAAAGATTTATTTAATAAGAAATTGAAGAACTTACTATTAGACAAGGCCTATTATTCAGTAGCCCAATATATGTGATAGTATGTAACCTTAATTATAGTACCTCAATTTTGTAAATAGTGTTATGCAGATACATGTAGGCTTTCCACTGTTAGTATTGTATTTTCCAAAGTACTGTAACTTAGCTTATAATCTTATTGTAAATATGTGTAACAATTTTTCATTTATCAATGTAATTTTCACAATCTGATGAGTCACCTGCTTACAGAGCTCTTGCTCATTCTGTAAGCGTTTGTGAACATAAAGTATCTTATCTTATCACATGCCCTGCTGTTCCCTTTAGCCAATCGTTTTTAATTTTTATTTTGCTTTTCAAAATCTCATAAATCTGACTTTTCTCCACTTTAAACAACACAGTTAATTCTTTAGCTGGATGTTTGTTCTTTTCATGCTCTTCACTAACCTTAATTTTTTTCCTCCACTGATAATGTCTTATGTTTAGAGCTCATTTTACAGAATTTGTATACACAAATTTGTATATTGTATATGCAATTTGTATATACAAATATATATGTATATATACAATATATACTGTATATATACATTTGTATATACAATTGTACACACAGAATTTGTTTTTAAAAATCACCAAAGTTCAGTTTTTTTAACTTGTACTGATTACCTGTAACAACAAAACTTGTATATTGTATATGCAATTTGTATATACAAATATATATGTATATATACAATATATACTGTATATATACATTTGTATATACAATTGTACACACAGAATTTGTTTTTAAAAATCACCAAAGTTCAGTTTTTTTAACTTGTACTGATTACCTGTAACAACAAAACTGAGAATGAATACACTACAAACACTGTATGCTTACCATGTATGCTGGAAGAGAGTTGAGAGAGCTAAAGGTTTGTTTTCCCTTTTCCTCGAAGGATTACAGTTGATGATTTTATGCTTCATAAAACTTCAATGCAAGTGCATCACCCTCAAAAGGTTCGCACTTTTTAAAAAACATACATTGTAACCCATTACACATAGTCATCCGTTTTATCCAAGTTATTTACACAAACCATTCCCGAAAAATACTTCCGTTTCCAGTTAGGCAGTTTTCTGGCTTAGAGTAGAATTTTACATGGGAAATAGCTCTGTTCCAAAATTTATATTCCATATTATGCAGAAAATGAAGCTAGCTACAGTGAAGCAATGAATATTGTTGTTCAATGAATACAACAAATTTGTTTTCTCCTGTGGTTTTCCTTGACTGAAGATGCAGACAAGAGTTTGTGAAATTGATATCAATTAGAAAGAAGAATTAACACCATTTTCTTAAGTTAAGTGAGGCTTTTGTTGCAAATTGTTATATTTGTATAATTATTTTCCTTATTTCCAGGTTTCCAGCAAATAAGGGATCTGCTTTAGGCAGGTTTTACTGTATTAAAAATGCACTTACCTTTTTCCTTTCCTGTTCCAGAAGTGATTGCATAGTCCTATTTTGTTGTACCATCAACACATTTTCTTTTTCCATTTCTATCAGTTTCTCACGAAATTCATTATCTGTAATAAATAAAAATCAAACCTTAATTATACTAACCCATATTTCAATGAATTTCTACAGACAGATTTTCAATTTAGTAATTGACACACAGAAAGTACCATATTTTATCATATAAGCCTCCCCCCCTCACATATTTCCCTCCCCTATGATTTTTCATCACTAAAATTATTTACCTATTACACATCGCATAATTCCCTCTCCTGGTTAGTTCTTAATGGAGTGACCTTCAAATGATTTGATAATGAACAATTGACACAGCAGTGCTTGTCACGGACAACAATGGATGTAGTGCTTGCCACAAAAATACTCATATTGCCATTGTCACAACATATCGTAAAACTGAAATGTGAAGTTGCAGGCATGTTTCTCAGTCAGTTTATTACAACTCGTCATAATGTTGAAATATTCAAAGTACACAGCAAAATTTAAATTAAATGTATTATCTCGTGCAGATGCAAATGGGGTGAAAGCTACAGGAAGACATTTCTCTGTTGATCCTAATTCAATACGGTATTGGCGGAGACAAAAAGATAAACTCAAGGCTGCAAAAACAAGCTCCAAATCTTTCCATGGGCCTCAAACAGGAAAATAACCTGAAATTGATAATGGTGTAATTGGTTATGTCAATGAACTTTGGAATGATTGTTGTGCGTCTCTTACAAAATGGTTCAGAACTAAGCTCACGAAATAGCTGCCCACTTAACACTGACAGAAAGGATTTTAAAGCAAGCAATGGTTGGGTGATTCATTTTATGAGATAGCAAAATCTCAGTCAATGGAGAAGAACATCCTTGTGCCAGTGTTTACCTCGAGACTACATAGAAAAGGTACTCGAGTTCCATCGTTACATAATAAAAGTGCGACAGCAATGTGACTACTTGCTCTCTCAGATTGGTAATGCTCACTAGACGCCAGTGAGTTTTGATATGCCGCATAACACCACCATTGCTCCAATTGACTCAAAGAGTGTGCTTGTGAAGACAACTGGAGCAGAGAAACTAAAATGCACAGCTATGTCGCTCATTACAGCAGAAGACAATAACCTTCCACCTTACGCCATCTTTAAAAGGAAGACCTTAACAAAGGAGACTACCTCACTTGGAATTCACTTGCAAGTTCAAGAAAAGGGGTGGATGACTGCAGATTTGATGGAAAGTCTGGGGAAGACAACCAGGGGCATTGTTACAAAAGAAGTCCCTTCTTGTCCTAGACAGTTTCCAAGGTCACCTTGTGGAGGCTGTAAAAGAGAAAATGAAACAGATGAAGTCACATCCTGTCATCATCCCTGGAACTTTAATGTCAATTCTTACCTTTAGATGTCAGCGTCAACATGCCTTCAAAGCCTTCATATATTCGATGCCTGTATTCAGAATGGATGGTGGCGAGATCTCATCAGCTGACTCCAGGAGGCAAGATAAGGAAGCCATCAAGAATGTTTGTTCCCATCATCAGCTGACAACTGACTCCACTGTACATGTAATTTGGTTGTCTGTTGATGATGGGAGGAGACATTCCTGAAACATGCTCTGATTTTACCAAAGCAAAGGATTTCAAATTTCAGCAAAGAACACATCCCTAGACAATGTAATTAATCTCTCAAAGCAAAATGTTAACACTGAAGAAATAGATGTGCTTAACCAAGGCCTAAAAACATGTATAACATACTCGAGCAACCCGGATGAATTCATTGCAGATATAGAAGGCTTGGAAACCATGGACAAAAATATAATTAGGAAAAAATCATCTCCTATATTGGAAAACTTAATAAATAAAAAACCAGGAAAACATTTGAAACAAATTAAGATAATTAAATCTTTAAGGAAAAAGGATGTAATCTTCTCAAGGGCTGATAAAGGGAACAAAATAGTAATCTTAGATACAGCTACATACAAGGAAAAAATGTTAGAGTTACTACAACAAAAAGAATTCCAGGAAATAGATTCTAATCCACTTAACCGATGCATAAAAGATGTACAAAAAACCATCATTAATAGTAAAATTTTAACAACTGCAGAACAAAAAACTATCAAACCGGACAACCCTAGCCTTGCAAGACTATATGGTTTACCTAAAATACACAAACCCAACATACCCATGAGACCCATTGTAAATAATATAAACACTCCTACTTACCTTGTGGCAAAATGGCTGTCCAAAAAATTTCAGTCCTTTCCACAATTCCATACTCTGAGCATAAAAAACTCTTTAGACCTGGTAGAAAAAATTCAAAAACTTAAACTAAAACCTCATGACACTTTAGTATCCTTTGATGTCCGCTCCCTCTTCCCTAGCATTCCATTAGACAAACTTTTGATTCAACTGAAAAAATTGCTAAACTCTATAAACCTAGATGCCAATGCAATAGAAGAATATTTGGCAATGACTGAATTATGTATACATCAAAATTATTTTGTCTTCGATGGAAAATATTATAAACAAATTTCAGGACTAGCTATGGGAAGCCCGCTATCACCATTTTTGGCCAATCTATACATGAGCTTTTTCGAAACACATATAACTAAAGCCTTCCCTCATATTTTTAAAACATGGTACAGATACGTAGACGACATCTTTGCAATAGTGCCCTACAAACAAATAGATGATGCTTTGAAACTACTCAACCTGCAAGAACCCAGCATACAATTCACAGTGGAAACTGAAGAAGACTGTACTCTACCTTTTTTGGACCTTAAAATCACTAAAAGCAATGAAAAACTAGAATTTGGTATCCATAGAAAAGCAACACACACAGATAATTACATCAAAGCAAATAGTTTCAACCCAATTCCACACAATAATGCCACCATCAACAGTCTCACACACAGATTAGTAAATCTACCCCTCAGCCAGCAAGAATATCAAAACGAATACCATCAAATCTTAAAAACTGCAATTAAAAATGGATATGGAAAAAACCTTGTAGATAAAAAACTAAAATTATTCAAACTTCAAAAGAGATTAAAACAGATCACAGCTCTCACACCAATAAAACAAGAAATTAGATTTGCTAAATTTACTTACCACCCCTGGGCCACAAAAAAATTCCAAAAAATATTCAAGAAATACAATATAACATTGGCACCAAGAAACAATTACAACATTAAAAACCTACTTCACAGTAATAATACTGATAAGATAAAACCAGAGGAAAAGTCAGGCATTTACAAGATTAAGTGTAAAGACTGTGAAAAAATTTACATAGGGAGAACAAAAAGAAACATAGGCACTAGAAAGAAAGAACACTTCAGACACTTAAGATACAAAAATATTGATAAGTGCGCAATAGCAGCTCATTTCTGGTCTGAAAATCATGAAATTGAAGATAGCACAGAATTACTAAAATACGTACAAAAACATAGTGAACTCGTCATATGGGAGAGAATATACATAGAAAAACATAAAAACCAATTGAAATCCCGCCAGAAGAGAATCCCACATTTAAGTTCATCACTATAATAGGTGCATTATAAGTTGGTGATTGGCGTTTTGCCTCCACGTGCTGTTCAGCTGCGAAAACAAGGAGAGGAGATAAACACGTCACTGACACGTCATTGCCGTCGCCTAGCAACCAGCAATCCACCAATCAAAAGTAAACTGTTGCCATAGCAACCCGAGCCGCTTATCCTATGTTGCCAACTCTATCGCACTACATCACGTGCTTTATGCATGACGCTATTCTATCGGCATGTTGAGGTTTTCAGTAAACAGACACTGCTCCTATTGTTGCTTCGCTTATGAATCAGCAGTATCACAATGCCGTCGTCGTTCGTTGCCCTTTAGTATGAGACGGAATGCGTTTTTGGAAGGGAACAGGTATGGATTTGGTTTCAAGGAATATCTTATGACGTTTTCTGGGTCAATGACCAACCTTTACAGTTTAATGACCAACCCTTTCTTAGGGTATTTTTCCCTGTCATCACTGCCAAACTAAGAGTGTACTGCTTCAGGTAGTGAATGTTTCACAGAGTGTAAACAGCTTTACATTTTCGCAATATAATTCGTGTGCTTCAGTGATCAACTTCAGTGTTTCTGTGATCAACTTTAGTGTTTCAGTGCAACTTTAATATTTAGCTAATTATCGTTACTCATGGCTACCGCAAACACTTGTGCTACAGAAACAGACAGAAAGAAACTATCTGCGAAGACCACAAAAATGTTTTTGCGCACGGAATCCCAATTAAAGGACAAGCAAGGGAAATTATATGTTCCGTAAGAAAATCTTTTGAGGATGAAAGAGACAATTGGGGTCCAATAATTCCCGTTTTAAAAGTACTGGACAGAACCTCAGCTGCTGTTGATGTAAGTAAAAATACTATAGTTAGAGTAGAGAAAGAGAAATACGCTAGTGCAGGAAATCATGCGTGTACATCGCAGTTACAAACTCCAGGGAAGAAGAGGAAGCGATATAACCCGGTCACTAACCTGGATCCATTTCAACAAGATGCCATTCGCTGCCATATTTATGCGTATTATACCAGGAAGCAATATCCTACACTTTAAAAACTGCACTCATCTCTACAAATGGATGATTTTTTACAGGTGGCAGACCTCACTTCGAAAAATAGTTAAAACCTTAGGATTAGGCTATAAAAACCTAAATGGACGTAAGATCTTACTGGAGAAACCGGACATATGTGCCTGGCGCTGTAGGTTCCTACGAGAAATTATTTCTTGTGATTTTGAGAATATTGTATGGATTGATGAAACCTGGGTGAGCTTCCGAAGATTTCGTATGCTGTACTTAGGTAACTGCTCACTTAAACGTGTAGACAGTCTTACGGCAATCTTACGATTAATACTGCAGTATGCAAATTTCTAGGAATATGTGCGTGTGCATTACTGCAACGGACTGCAACCGAACCTCCACCTCCCCTCTACCCGTCACCTTCATTGCCTAGTACGTGGAGAGGGACGGTAAAGTGGCAACGGTGCTATCCCCTCTCTTTCCCCACTCCTTCAACTGTCAATCACCAACTTATAATGCACCCATAATAAATCAACAGATGGCAGCAGCAACTCCAGAATTACCCACACCCACCACACCACTGAATCAAGCTTTAGTCGCATAAGAGCAGAAGATGCAAACGATGATTTGCGAAACATGTCCTCAAAATAGGTACGAAAGTGAAGCAGATGTGTAATAAATACGACTCATCTAAAAATTAATAATTATTTTGCTTCACTGTGGTGTTCCAATACAGTTAAATCTCCATACAGGTTATTTACATCTCTAATATCTTACTTACGCTTTTGCTGCCAAGCCTTAATGAGCTCATTTCTCTTATGCATTCTCATTTGAAGAAACCTTACAAGTTCATTTATTAACTGATCATTGCCTGCTTCTGTCAGCTGCATGTTAGGAAATGGAGGTCCTAAGCTGCAACAACACAGACAAAACATTTAGTTTTATAGTATATGTAATTAGAAGGTCAAAATACAATATACTGTATAATGAAATGAAATGTGTAGTGTTTAACGCCCGCTTTTACTACATAGGGCACCGCAGGCAGAAATATACTGTATAGATTTCATATTCTTGAACATAAATGCATCTTACCACCATATCACTCCAATGTCAGTTTCAATGTTCTCTGTATCTTTCACACCATTTTCTTCCATTTTCTGCAATGCTGCTTTAAAGATCTGAAATTAAAAAATATGTGTAGTTCATTAACTGATGTTTGGAAAAATTTGATAACAGTAACATCCAAATTAAACATTTGATAGTCGTTTTCTCACACTATGTTAATTAAAAAGTGACGTAGTGTGAAAAAACAGACTACCATGTAGTAATATAATTTTGTGCTTCATTGTACCACAGTCCCAACATATTGGAATACAATGTAGTAGTTCATGTTTATACTCCTGCAATTGCATAACAATGCTTGCCAAGAAAGATGCAATAGTATTGGTTATTTATATTAATTACAAATATATAAACATACAAGTCTAATTCACAATAGCTGAAAAGTGAAACTAGAACAAGAGTGAAAAAGTTAAAATGCATTTAAGTGTTTAGAATTAATGGGAAGCTTTTCTGAATCCTGGGAACAGGAAAGAGGACTTCCAACTGCAACTTTCTCTTTATCATTTCTAGCAACAAGAAGGATAGATGTTCCATATTCATTTCCTCTTCCTTGTTACATAATTTGGAGATGATGTTAAAAACTAATTAACAATCATAAAATTAACTTAAATAACAAGAGATAAATGATGAAGCCTGGGACTCAAGTACTTACAATAGTAAGTCGCCACAAATCTGAATCTGAAAACGGTGTGTCTCGGATGCAAGAGCCCCTAGTGGTTCATCGGGGAAATATATGAGTCAAATGGAGAATTTAATGTCAGGACGGCAAGTTGGGCATGGTAGCTGGGTAAGAGTGACTAGACGGAAACCAGCAGATCCGTGGTTCAAATCCCATGCCATGGCATTGAATTTTTCATATTGACTCTATCAAAAACTTTAGCCTATATACGGCTAGTATGAAGAAATGATTAATTTCCATCAATTAACTAAAAGGCTTACTTACTTAATCTAGTTGCATAAATTGCCTGGTGTACATCAGCTAACTCAGCTTTCTGGGCGCACAGACCTTCTAGCATTGCAGAGTAGCATAGCATCTACTTCATCATCTAACCTAATTCCCTATCTGTCTCCCTTGTTGTCCCAACATTTTTTTCTTTTCCTATCTTTACTTTTCTCATTCACTTTGGTTAGCTTTCCAAAACAAGTTCACCATATTTCTATTTCTACTTTCATTTTTCCCCATAACCATTCATCATATAGCTTCTTCTCCCATACTTCCTGCTCATGTTGCTAGCTCTTTGCACTCTGTCAAAATATGAACTATACTTATTAATTTTTAGATGAGTCGTATTTATTAATAATTTTTCGCTTCACTGTGGTGTTCCAATACAGTTAAATCTCGATGAACTATACTTGTTTCTTGACATAATTCACATATCCGTGTTCTGCTGCCTCTTAGCCTCCTTAATGTATACTCAAATGAAAACAAATGCAAATTCTGCTCGAAAAGAGTTCTTAAAGGAATAAAATGTGATAGTTGTTCTTTCTGGATTCATGAAAAGTGTGCAAATGTTGACCTAAAACATTTAAGGGATGAAGATATCTGGAGGTACAACATGGGCTCGGAATCACGTGTAGTAACGCGCAGCAAAGAAAAAAGCAAAACAGCCGTAGGTAGTACAACACAAGGACAAGAAAGCAATAAGGATATTAAAAGTACCAAAAAGATACTGGAAAACGAAAGGGAAAATCAAGCAAATCTAAAACATCGAAATGTGATGAAACTGTGTGGAGAATACCAAGCACCACATGATACGGAAATAATAGCGTCTCTACAGACTGTGATCAATATACTCAATAAAGATTTAAAATGTGCTCAAGATGAAGTCAAGTCATTAAGAAAAGAAAACACTGATCTAAAAGTGCAGTTAACAGAACTAGTAAACCAAAATGAACATGGGAACGAGTGGAGGAAAATCACAGCCAAGAAATCAGTAAAGACAACGAAGCAGCAGACCGTAAGTCCAGCGTTACATATACAAAATGTCCAAAATTCTACCCTTCCCACCAACAATAGATTCGAAGCTCTGCATGGAGAATGAGGAGGAAATAAATGCAGAGAAGTTCAACAACAGATTCGCTTGGAGGTGACTTAACCTAACCACAAAAGCGAAAGGAAAAGAACAAAAGGTTATAGTGGTGGGTGGCTCTATAATAAAGCATGTGAAAAGAAGCGAAAGGAAAAGAACAAAAGGTTATAGTGGTGGGTGACTCTATAATAAAGCATGTGAAAGTGAATGGTGTAAAGCGGGTGTATAGGGGCATAAATGCTCAACAGCTGTGTCAGAAAGTGAGTGAGCAAAGTGTTGATGACGGTCTCTCGCAAAATGCTAAAGTGGTTGAATTGCATGTGGGCACAAATAACCTTCAATTATCATCATGCCCCAAAGAAGTGATGGGAGAGATATACAGTTTAATAAGAATGACCAAAACTAAGTTTCCGAAAGCAACTATAGCAGTTAATAGCATTGTAAAAAGGCGTGATATTGCCAAATGGTACATAACATGTGTAAACGACAGCATAAGATGGGCTTGTAGTAGGTTAAAAGCTGTGTTTGTAAATGTACATAACCAACCGGATGACACTTGTATAGGTAAAGATGGCTTGCATTTAAATTTCAAAGGTTCTTACCTGCTTGGCAAAGCCATCGACAGAGCAGCAGATGTAATATGTAAAAGTCATTTAAACTAAGTCCACTACAAGAAGGTGCCTTGCATGTATTACAGAGTCAGAATGTAATTAGGGTCAACAGATCACAAACCAATGAGAAACTTTGTAGTAAACATAAAAGAGAGAAACTAAAAACTATTGGAACAAATTGGCTCTTGCATATGAATATTCAAAGCGTAAGATCAAAATAAGAGGCTCTAGAGCTATTTTTAGATGAAATCAAAGATTTGAACATAGGTATTGTCTGCTTAAATGAACATTGGATGTCCAAGGACGAGATAAATATCCTGAATAGATTAAAGAAATTTATCTTCGTAGACTACCACTCACGCTGTACACTACAGCTGTGCACGGGGGATCATGCATTCTAATAAACAAAAATTTAAATACTGAAATTAGAATAAGAGATGATTTAGAAACCTTTAAAGAATCTAATTTAAAGGGAGTTGATTAATGACACTAAACAACTCTTACTTTTAAATTTTTCCGGAACATGTTTCAGAGACTTTGCCTCCATCCTCAAACGGCCATCGGATGGAGGCAAAGTCTCTGAAACATATTCCAAAAAAAATTTAAAAGTAAGAGTTGTTTAGTGTCATTAATCGACTCCCTTTAAATTAAATTTATTATAACAACACTGTTTTCAACATTTCCAAGAAAGGAACCTTTAAAGCAGATTATTTTTTTAAAGAATCTGCTATACAGCTAACTAATTTCAATATTATTGTGATTTCTCTCTATAGGGTACCATATCAATATTGTGACTTTGTGGGTTCGTAAAATTAAAAAGTTCAATTACACCACTCAAAAAATGTTCTTTATTTCCACCTTATTCCAATGTCACAATTACAATTTCATAATGTACACAATTACAACTAAGCCAGTTCGTCTTTCCACGTACACTCGGCACGCCTTACACTACTGCTCGCCACGACTCACTCAACACAACTAACTCATGTCGCCTCTCTCGTATTGATCGGCGGCCCAAAGTTTCATGAGATATCCTTTTATGAAGGGGGAAAACATTCTCAAAGCTTCGCCCTCCTTCGGGCAGCAGGAGGAGGGGGAAACGAAGACTCAGCTACCCCTGCGGTCTCCCCTCCCTCCACCGGCCTTCATTTATTGATCGGCATCGTGAGTTTGCCGCTTGGGTAACACTGCTCCCTCCTCAAGGCTGGTCGTCCCGAACAGCAACATCGTAGCGTGCCAGGCGATCCAGGTGTACCGCCATCTTTCCTCGGGGCACCTTCTGGATGCGGTAGACCACATCATTAATCCTCTTCACCACACAGTACGGTCCTTGCCATGGCTGCTGAAGCTTCGGGCAGCGTCCCTTGGTACGGGTAGGGCGGTACAACCAGACCAGGTCACCTTGCTGGAACCCTTGGCTGTTGGCTTGCCTGTCGTATTGGGTTTTCATGCGGTCGCTCGCCTTCTGGATGTTCTGGCGAGCCGTCTTGTGCATGTCGTGGAGGTGGTCCACCAGGTTCTCCACATACTCGGTCACTGGCTATTTCACCCCCGGAGGGCTTCCAAAAGCCAGGTCACAGGGGAGGCATATCTCTCGGCGGAACATTAAGCTGGCTGGCGTGATCCCCGTGGTGTCGTGTGTTGACGAGCGGTAGGCCAGCAAGAACAGTGGCACCTTGACGTCCCAATCTCGCTGATGGCTGGCCACGACCTTCCTCAACTGTTCCTCTAAGGTCTTGATGTACCTTTCGACCATGCCAGCCGACTGGGGATGTAGAGGTGTTGTGCGGGTCTTGTTAACCCCAAGTCTCTCTAGTGCCTCCTTCATCAGGTTAGACTCAAAATTGGTGCCTTGGTCACTGTGCAGCTCTAATGGTACCCCAAATCGGCAAAACACTTGCTCCACGAGGCAGTCTGTGATTGTCCTTGCCTCTTGGTTCGGGATGGCATACACCTCCGGCCACTTAGTGAAGTAGTCCACGACCCCCATCAGGTACTTGTTGCCTCGGTCGGATATTGGGAACGGTCCAGCAATGTCAACGGCGATCCGTTCGAATGGCACTCCGACGTTGTACTGCTGCATGCGACCCTGGCTCCATCTGGGGGCCGCGACTCGCCGTGCACATGTCACACTGATGGCACCATCTCTCCACATCTGCTCGGAGCCTCAGCCAGTAGTAACGCTGCCGTAGTTTGTCAATCGTCCGGTTCGCTCCCAGGTGCCCTCCTGAAGTACAGGCGTGCACTTCATCCAAGACTTCCGGGACCTTACTCCGGGGAAGTACCAACTGTTCTCTCTGCGTCTTCCCATCGGGTGATTCCCATACCCGGAACAGCACACCCTCTCTGGTCTTCAACGAGTCCCATTGGGCCCAGTAAGACTTGTAGGTGGCGCTCCTCGGTGCGATGTCCTCCCAGTTTGGTCTCGCCCTTGTCTCCACTTCCCTTAAGAGTGGCCCCAAGTCTGCGTCCGCCAGCTGCTCCCTCCTCAGGCCTGCGCTATCCCAGCCATCCGCAGGCACTGACATGACTACGCGAACTGCTGCGGCACGCTCCTTCTCCTCCACTCTTGTACATTGGCCGCACTCTTCTGGACAGGGTCTTCGGGACATAGCGTCCGCGTTACCGTGGCTCGTCCCTCTGCGATGTTCCGAGGTGAAGTCGTACTCCTGCAGCCTCTGGACCCAACCTGCTGTCTGGCCTTCCAGTCGCGCCGTCATCATCACCTCGCTCCTCGCGGGGACAACCACGTCTTCGTTCTAGATGACCCTACCGATTCCAAGGCGCTCTTCGGGTTCACGGAGTATAACCTCTTCTCCGTTGAGCCGCAGGACCTTCCCGCCGACGTCGACCGTCGCCTCGTGGCTCCTGAGGGCATCCAGTCCCAGAATCACCTCCTCAGCCACCTTCGCGACGAACACCCACAGACGCACGGCACTCCGTCCCAAGATCAGCTCCAGCAGGGCCTCTTTCTCCACCGGCAAGGTGTCGCCCGATGCCGTGACAAGCCGGTATGGTCGGCTCGGCTTCCTTGACGGCAAACCCTTCGTCACGTCAGGTCTGATGATGGTCACGGCCGCCACAGTGTCCACCAGCACGCGGTACGGCTTCCCTCTCACCCCACCCTCCGCGATGAGGCTGTCATCCACACGCCGGCTGACGGCGCGCAGTGTCACTCGAGGGGATGGTGGTAATGGCGCCGACGTGCCCCTCTCCACGACGGCCCTTACTCGTTTTCCGGCTGCTCTTCCTGGTGTGGGCAGTCTCTCTGCAGTTGTCCCGGCTGTCCACACCCCCAACACAGGCCACTAGGTGTTCGCCGGCCTCCCTCAGCTGGTCTTCTGTCTCCGGCGTAGCGCACACTCCTCGTTCTCGACGACGGGATAGCTGTTACCTTGGCCGCCTCCATCCTTAATCCTGCCGTTAGCGCCTCGTGGATTGTTTTATAATCGCCGGGCATTAGGCGCTGACGAATCTCCGTGTCTCGTACCCCGTCAACGAATGTGTAGGCAGCTTCCCGGGATACGAACTCTAGTGGGAGGTCAACTAGGGCCTTGCTAGCCAGTTGTTCAACTGCCAGGGCGAACTCCTGCAGCGTCTCCCCTGGCTGCTGTGACCTTGCCTTTAGCTGGCTGCGGCACGCTGCGGCTTCCAAAACGATTCTCCAGAGCCTCCCAGATGTCCTTGGGTGCCGCCGTTGTCTGCACCGCGTTTAGAACTTCCGCGGCCCGTCCCTGGAGGCTGGCCATTAACTGTGTGGCCTCCTCCTCTGGTGACCATTTGTTGTGCTTGGCCACTGCGTCGAATTGGCGGCGGAAGACCTCAAACGTTGACGCGCCGTCATATTTAGGAGCTTTGACGCATGCAGATGTGTCGTGTCGCGTCCCGGTGCGTCGACCTTTAAATCCTTTAACCTCCTGCTGACGACGTCCTCCACCATGGCGTTCAGGGACTTTGCGTTGCTGTCAGCCTTTCCCTCCAGCTAGTCAACGCGGCTTGCCAAATCTTCTACGCGCTCGTCCACTTGACCCATCCACTTGCCGAGCTCTGTGACGTCATCTCTCACGCCGGTCATCTGCTCTTCGAACTTCACGGCAAGGGCCTCGTTTGCCGCTTTCATCTCCGTGGTCAATTCGGTCATCCTTGCGGTCAGGTTGTTATTTGTCGCCTCCGTCTTTGCTGTTAGTTCCGCCTTCATTTCTTCCATCTTCTCGGTGATGTAGTTAGCCGTCTTCATTTGTTTTAGTTCCGCGGCCAGGTTGTTATTTGTAGTCTCCAGCTTCGCGGCCAGGCTGTTATTTGCCGCTTCCGTCTTCGCTGTTAATTCGCTCATCTTTTCCAAAAGCTTTTCCAATGCCGATTCCATGACCGTTATCCCACTTCCTGACGCCAGTTGTGACTTTGTGGGTTCGTAAAGTTAAAAAGTTCAATTACACCACTCTAAAAATGTTCTTTATTTCCACCTTTTTCCAATGTCACAATTACAATTTCGTAATGTACACAATTACAACTAAGCCAGTTCGTCTTTCCACGTACACTCGGCACGCCTTACACTACTGCTCGCCACGACTCACTCAACACAACTAACTCCTGTCGCCTCTCTCGTATTGATCGGCGGCCAGAAGTTGCTCGAAGATTTCCTTTTATGGAGGGGGAAAACATTCTCGAAGCTTCACCCTCCTTCGGGCAGCAGGAGGAGGGGAAAACGAAGACTCAGCTACCCCTGCGGTCTCCCCTCCCTCCACCGGCCTTCATTTATTGATCGGCATCGTGAGTTTGCCGCTTGGGTAACAATATACATTAGAAACATTTCTATACAAACTAGAGGCTTTAATTTATAAACTAAGCAAGGAAAGAAATAAAAAGATTATTAGTAATTATGGAGACAGAAGACTATATTCAGAGAGTAAACCTTATGTTAGTCCAGAATATGAAATAATTCCTAAAAATCCATTAACCCCAAGTATCACTTCTGTTAATAAAGCTTTATCAATTACAAAAACATTAAGTACATCTGAAAAATACAACTTAAAATCTTCCAACCCCACACTACCAAGGTTGTACTGTCTGCCAAAAATCCACAAACCAGACAACAGCATGAGACCCATCATCAATGGCATCAATTCACCTACATACCACATTGCAAAGTGGTTAGTAAGAAAATTAAAATCATATGACAAATTTCAAAGTTTGGGAATAAAAAACTCCTTAGAATTGATAAATCACCTACAGAAGTACAACATCCCGGAAAATCACATACTAGTTTCTTTTGACGTTAAGGCACTTTTTACAAGCATTCCAGTAGAAAAAAAAACCTACATTCCTCAAAAAATGGCTAACCCAGACTACAACGGAACCCAGAGAAATAGATGACATCAATCTTACAGATTTATGCATAAGGAATAATTACTTCATGTTTAACCAAAAATTCTACAGACAAAAGGATTAGCTATGGGGAGCCCACTTTCGCCTATTTTAGCAGACCTATACATGAGCTATTTTGAAACACACATAGTAAAGGCCTTTCCACAGATTTATACATTTTGGCGGAGATATGTTGATGATGTTTTTGCTATCATTCCGGAAAAACTTAGAGAAGATTCTCTAAAATTACTAAACCTGCAAGATAATCACATCCAGTTTACTATGGAAGTAGAAAGAGACAACACCCTCCCCTTTTTGGACCTCAAGATAACTAGAAATCATCATGGTGTAGATTTTGGAATATACAGGAAGCCCACACACACAGATAATTACATTAAGAAAAATGAATACAACCCAGTTTCACATCAACTAGCTGCCTTTAGAAGTCTAATTCACCGTCTATACAACATCCCACTGAGTAACGAGGAATTTTTGAAAGAACAACAACACATAAAAGACATAGCAGTATTAAATGGATTCAACCCAGCCATCATAAGGAACATGATGAAGAGAAAGGAAAAACTGAAGATAATAGATAATATCAAAAAATACCACTCTCACACCACTTAAAAACACAAATTGGCAATATAGAAAATTCACCTACCATCCATGGGCTTTTAGAAAATTTGAACAAATCTTCAAAAGACTAAACTTAAAACTAGCACCCCAAAACAAATTCAGTCTGAGGAACCTGCTAAATAAACCACTGAAAAATACAATCCCCAACAATTTGAAATCAGGAATTTATCAGATAAATTGTCAAACCTGTGAAAAAAGCTACATAGGAAAAACTAAGAGAAACTTGTTAACCAGGCAAAAAGAACACCAGAGGAACATTAAGTTGAAACAAACAGAAAAATCTGCAGTTTCACACCATTTTTGGACAGAAAACCACAACATTGGCCACAACATTAAACTGTTAAAATCTTTACGTACACCCATAGAACTGGATATTTGGGAAAAAATATTCAGAAACTAGAACTGTGATAAAGTTATAAATTTTGAAATCCCGGCATTAAATGAAGTATTAAAACTTAGTGCCCCTAACACCAGATGGCAGAGTGATCAGAGCTCCGTAGTAGTGGAAGAAGAGGAAGGTTCATTTAGTCACCAAACAGCTGAGGATGAGATCAAATGATCTTGAAAACATTTCTATTATACAACAATATAGTAAGTGAAGTTTGAGTGTAAACATAATGACTCATAAATCAAACTCAAATATGAAGAATACTTCACTGTTAATAATGCTTCTGCTTTTAATATTTAAGTACAACAAAATATATAAAAGTATTATTAGGAAAGCCAAATACATGGCAATAGAAAGATACATTAAAAATTCTGAAAACAAAACAAGAACAACCTGGAAAGTAATAAAAAATGAACTAGGTGCAAGCAAAAATTTAAACCAAATAAATTCAAGTAGTCAAACAGAAACAGCAAGAACAGGTTAGAAGAATTAAATAAATACTTTACTGAGGTAACAATATGATTCAGGATACTCCCCCCTCAGTCCCGAAGGCTTTACAAGAAATGGGCAAACATAATCTGCATGCAGCACTTCATTTTGATTTAGGAATAGTGTCTCCATTTGAGGTCAAAAAGATAATATCTGCACCCAAACCAAAAATGTCAAAAGGATGGGACGAAATCCCACCAGTTAGTTAAAAAAGTACAAGAACTATGTGTGCCATTTGCTTGTATATACAACCAGTTACTTATGATGGGAGTTTTTCCGGAAAGAATGAGATATGCCATAATCCATCCTATTCACAAAGGTGGGGAAGACGAACTAAAACATTACCGCCCAATTTCAGTACTTCCAACTTTCTAGAAAAACTAGTACATTTAAAACTAATAACCTACCTTGAAAATGCGAACATTCCTTGAAAATGCGAACATTCTTAACAGCTCCCAGCATGGATTTAGAAAAAAATTATCAACTAACACTGCACTCGTGGATTTTGTAAACAAAGTAGCAAAAAATTTGGAAGAAAAAAGACAAACTGCTGCCCTAATTTGTAATATATCTAAAGCGTTTGACTGTGTAAACCACAAAATATTAATAAGTAAACTACACCAGTACGGCATACGACACAATTTTGGAATGGTTCAAATCATATTTACAAGGCCGTAAACAGAAAATTATACCTGAGGGCAGTTCTGGTCCTATACATACAAAATGGGAACAAATTGAAAATGGGGTTCCGCAGGGTTCCATACTGGGTCCACTACTTTATGTAATTTACACGAATGATCTTTCAGTTACAGTCAGCGGACAACCAATATTTTATGCTGAAGACACGTCAATTATTTTAAGTGGGTCAGATATTGATAATTTAAAAACAAACATTGACCAGGCTATAAAACAATTGGAAGCATGGTTTACATGCAATGGTCTGAAATTAAATAAAACTAAAACTGAAATTGTACATTTTAAGACTACAGTAGAAAACACACAAAGTAACTCGTTAACTTCAGCTACCTTAAAAGAAGCTAAACGTTTAGGGTTATTTATAGATGAATGCCTTAAATGGACTAAACAATTAAATACTGCCTGTTTCAACATGTCCTGCTTGGCACAGATTACAAATTTAGAAACAAGAAAAATGGTATATTACAGTTACTTTCACTCATTTGCATATGGAATAACTTTATGGGGAAACGCAACAGGCTCTGACAGACTTTTCCGAATTCAAAAGAAAATCATACGCATGACCCATTCGAGTTATAGAGCATCCTGCAGACCACTTTTTAAAACATTAAGAATTTTGATGCAACCTTGCCTCTATATGTATAATCTAGTTCTATATGTACACAGTAATTATAACAGTTTTCTAAAAAAATAAACATCATCATGGTCATAACACAAGAGGAAAAAGAGATATAAAATACCCTACTCATAGGTTAGCACTGCTCGAGAAAAGTCCACAATACATCGGGATTAAAATATATAATAAATTGGCACAAACAGGGAAATACAAAACCAAAATCTTTTTAAGAAAACAGTCAAAAGTTTATTCACCACAGGAATACATGGATGATGCACTGTGATGTCAATTGTATCTTAGTGTCTCTTCAAATTTAGGAAAACTATATACTCTAGATATTGTACATAATTAATATTCTCTTGCTTTATTATACTTTGTAACATATTGTATTGTAAATATTGTAGACTTATTACACAGAAAATAAAGCTATTTACAGTGGAGTAACAAACACTACACAAATAAAAATATTTAGTAAATATTCTCCACTTAACTTAAGAAGCCGATGACAATACTTCAATAATGTTTTTGGGAATTTAATTTCATGGACACTTGCCCACATCTTCAGTCAACACAATTCGTTGTCAAGGATACCATCTGTGGATACTACGCATTTATGTCATTACGTATTACCAACATCTGAAGACGAAACAAACCTAAAAACAGAATCAATTGCCGGTATGTCAAAATTCATTATCCAATTTTTATTTTTTAAAATAAATATTTTTTCCCAAACTATTGAATCTATGGGAATACTTAATTGTTTTAATAATTTAACTTCAGGATTTATTTATTTATTATTTATTTCATGGTTAAATAACCAAAAATGATCTGCTACGGCCGATTTAATTATATAAAAACTAAAAGTTTTAACCCTTTACCACATAAATTTGCTGTTTTTAATAGTTTGATTTACAGATTAATAAATATACCCCTGAATAAAGAAGAATTTAATAAAGAATATAAACATATTATTAATACTGCTTTAATTAATGGTTTTAATAAAGATTTTATAAAAAAGAAAATTGAAAAATTTAAATATCAAAAAAGTACTAATATTTCTACTCTTAAAAAAATAAAATATGATTATAACTTTAAAAAATTTACTTACCATCCTTGGGTTAATAAACATTTTCAAAAATTGTAAAGAAGTCGGTATAACTTTAGTTCCTCAAGATAAATACAGTATTAAAAATTTATTACAATTTTCTAAAAAAGATAAAATTCCTAATAATAAAAAATCTGTTATTTATCAATTTTATTGCTTAGATTGTGATCAGGTTTATATCGGAAAGATGAAACTTAGTTTGGAAACCAGAAAGAACATTTTCGTAACATTAGATATAAACAAATTGATAAATCGGCCGTAGCAGATCATTTTTGGTCATTTAACCATGAAATAAATCCTGAAGTTAAATTATTAAAACAATTAAATGGTCCCATAGATTTAATAGTTTGGGAATAAATATTTATTTTAAAAAATAAAAATTGTGTAATGAATTTTGACATACCGGCAATTGATTCTGTTTTTAGGTTTGTTTTGTCTTCAGATGTTGGTAATACGTAAATACATGGTATTCTTGACAATGAATTGTGTTGACTGAAGATGTGGGCAAGTGTCCATGAAATTAATTTCACAAAAACATAATTGAAGTATTGTCATCGGCTTCTTAAGTTAAGTGGAGAACATTTACTAAATATTTTTATTTGTGTATTGTAGACTTATTTCTGATCTTAAAGTTGAGGTTTAATATTTTGACGAGTCACCAATTTACGAGCACCTGCTCAACTGGGTAAGTGTAATGTGACAAATAAAGTATTGTATTGTATTTAAATACATTGATCCCCTTCTTACTCAAGCCATTCCTTCCCTCTCCTGTCGGTTACAAAAACTGTCTACATTCCTATTTTCTAGTCTTCATGTGCCCCCATCCTAAGATGTAAGAAATGTAACAAAGACGTTTGTTTCCTCATATGTCTCAAGCGTTCTTCAAATACGGTTTGATAAAAAAGACAGATTATTTAGAGTGGTAGGGATAGTTAATGTCCACTCACGATTTAAAATAGTCAGACTGAAAATTTCAATGCTATAGCTGATTTGAACAATGGATCTCCCAGTTAGGGTATTGAATTTTTCAATCTTACTCTACTCTTTGAAAACCTTGTCCTACACATAGTTAATGTGGAAGAACAATTAATTTAAATCAAACCAAGAGCTGCTTGCTGGTAATATTGTATTGAGAAGGGATTACATTTAGCAATAAAAGTTTGGCAGTAAGAAAGAGAAAGAAATGAATAAAAAAATGTTAAGCACTTGTGAATGTGCAATATCTCCTTGCAGTTCATAATTTAAGCATGCTTTACACATTTTCAATCCGAGTAAATCAAATCTTTGGTGATTAAGTATATATTGTCACCCAATTGGCGGAAAGCACAACCAACGACAGCTGAGAAGGGACCAGAGGCATCCGAGCCACACCCTCCCATTAATCTCAGTCACTAACTGAGGGGTTGATTAGGGGAGTGTCACTTGTCGCTGGCCGCCTCTTTCCCCTTCCCCTGTCCTCTGGAATCTTCGCGGTAATTCACTGAAACCAGAGACTTCTAGAAAACAGTGATATCCCTATAAAAAGGGCTGCAGTGAGTGAATTGAGTCAGTCAGTCAGTGCTTGGCAAGCAGCGAAGTAGCGCCGTGTTAGTGAATGGACGAGAAGACTGTGCGTGCAACGGAAGAATTTACGTAATTGTGAGCGTACAGTGGAACTGCAACGGACAAACTGGTGAATTGTAATTGTGTGCATTACGCAATTCTGTATAATCGGCAAGTGTTCAACTGTAAGTCGGTGGAAATAAAGAACATTGTTGAATTTGTGTAATTGGACTTTTCATTTCACGAACCCACAAAGTCACAATATGTTCTAAAGAAATGAAACACATTGTACAAATTCTCCTGAAAGAATTAACAATTTTGTGCAGAAATCCTGTTAATATACAAAAATATTTAAGGACAGCTCATACCTGATTAGCCTTCCTTCTGCCTGGCGTAAATCCAAATTCTGGCTTTCTTGGAGTAGGCTGTGCTATCTGAACCTCTTGGGTTATTTCTGCAAACTTCATTATATGCTGGAGAGTAAAAAAAACGTATTTACTTATTTACTAGGTCACAATTAGAATATCATATTACATCTAGAATACAATATGCTGTAAACTCATAAGGCATGACAGTATACAATACATTTTAAGGCTTTTGGTAAGCTATACTTTTCCTGCAAAAAAAGATAACGAAACAAAAGTAAGAGGCAGTACCAAATGTAATGCAGCACCAGTCAGTCTGATGCCCAATTTCACCAACGGATGTTAAGACTTAATACGAGTTAGCAATAGTTATAACTAAAATAGCATTTCACCAACAAGTGTTAGCTTAACATTCGTATTAAATCTCTTGTTAAACTAACAAGCCATATTTCTCTTATGTCCTTAACAATTGTAAATAGTCAAGATGGCGGGCATGAACACAGCTTTTGATGTCAATATGTTATATTTAAGACCATCTAAATGGCATTCGTAATAGAGTATGGCCTATAAGGAGAAATGATTTTGAGGAGCTACCAAAAGAACATTTTCTACAGAGGTTAAAACATGCATTGAAAGGAATATGCCAATCTTGTCTTTGCTTCAAGTATTAATAGCTTTTCCATTTTATAATTCACTGAATTATGTGGACAATACACTGTCCCCCTCCTGTCTTGAAACGTTCAAGTCACTCGTAACTTGTCCTTCTTTGCTCCTCGTTTTAAATTTACATAATACTTAGAACATGCATCAAAAGGAATATGCCGATCTCGCCTTTGCTTCAAGTATTAATAGCTTTGTAATACTTAAAACATGATCAACATATCAATGCTTCCTAAAATGATGTTTGTGAATAAATACCTGTGCAACTTTGGAGGTGATACTTGTAATATTCAGAAAAGCTGTAAAAAATTTCCTACTAAAAGTAATGTCACAGACAACAGATGAGTTTCTAAGAAGTAAAATTAAATAATAAAGTAAATATTGATTTTTTTTTGTAAAAATTATGTCTCTTACAGCCTAGTTCTTAAAAATGTAATACATTAAACTATTATGTGACCTAAGTTGCATTATTCTTAATTACTATTTGTATTATTATTCTGTTAATTACTACTGCATTACTTTAATCACTATTGTATTATCTAACTACTATTGTATTATTTAACTAATATTGCATTATTCATAATTGTATTACTCATAATTGTATTACTCATAAGAAATGTATTATTCTTATGGGTACAAATTTGATGAAGCCATGAATATTCTATATTCCTAAGGTGAATAAAACTATCTATCTAATTTTATAATTCACTGAATTATGTGGATAATACACTGTCCACCTCCCGTCTTGAAATGTTCAAGTCACTCATCATTTGTCCTTCGTGTCTCGTTTTAAATTTAGTTCTAGCTATGCCAAAATCAAACGGTCTAGAAAACATAGAGCACACAACAGAAGGGCTACTTCCAGCTTTGTGATGTCAGCTAGTGGTTGACCTTGAATGTTCTATTTGTTTGCTTTTCTTGACAGCAAACCACATAAAATGGAATACTTGCCAGATAATCCTTTAAAGGGGAACATACATCGAAAGGAATATGCCGATCTTGTCTTTGCTTCAAGTATTAATAACTTTGCAATTTTATAATTCACTGAATTATGTGGATAATATTGTCCATCTCCCATCTTGAAACGTTCAAGTCACTTCTCACTTGTCCTCCTTTGCTCTTCGTTTTAAATTTACGATACTGAGTTAGAACATGCATTGAAAGGAATATGTCGATCTCACCTTTGCTTCAAGTATTAATAACTTTGCAATTTTATAATTCACTGAATTACATATATGGATAATAGATTGTACACCTCCTGTCTTGAAAGGTTTAAGTAACTTGTCCCATCTGTCCTTGTTTTAAATTTACATAATACTGACGAAGTTGTTTCGTGCTTCTAGTAGTACACATGCATTTGAATTAAATTTGTTTCCAATCTTTTCCCACATGACATCTTTCACTGCAACCCTCCTCTTTATATCCTTATAGTTCATGGAAATTAATTGTTCTTTCACACTGGCAGTGTGTAGACTAAAGTATGGAAAGATAGTCTGAAAAATTCAGTCTGAACAATTTTCATTAATTGACCTAATAGTGGTTAACTATAAAGCTCAGGCCTTAAACTACTTACATATTGTAAGTCGCCATTAAGGTAGTTGTCTCATGTGTTTATGAGAACTCCTAGTGGTTTACCGGGAAAAATACGAGTCAGTTGGAGAATTTAATGTCATGTCAGCACGTTGGCCATAGTAGCTCAATGGTTTAGAGCAGCTAGATGGAGACCAGAAGATCCGTGGTTCAAATCCCGGCTATGGCATTGAATTTTTCAGGCTGACTCTATCTTTCCATCCTTATACTTTGTCACCAATTCAATTAACAATTCTTTTTCCTTCGATGAGAAATTTGTCTCATGGCTTTTGTTTACGTGCCATTTTTTCAGCTGTGTGCAGGCAAAAGTGAAAACAAAAGCTCATCGCAGTACGTTCAGAAAATAGCCTTCTATATCTGTAATATTTACAACTTTGTTGGCATTAAAAAGTGTTTGTTAACATTTTCAGAAAACAGGTTGGTGAAATGCAAGAAATTTAACAGCTTTGTTAGCGCTGTGACAATTGTTACGTTACATTTGTTAATTTTAACATCTGTTGGTGAAATCGGGCATAAGAGTAGAAAATAGATCCCATCTTTAACGTGTTAATGGATACGTTTAATAATTTCTTTGTAATGTGCTATATTTACAATGTTATTCGGCAATAAAAAGCAATAGTTGCTTTATTAAACATTTCTGCAACTTCAAGAGATTTGGTAATTTTATACTGATATCGTGTTACAATTTTGATTATATTCCAAGTGGATTTTATTTTATTGTCTGAGTGCTGAATTAGTTTATTATAACAAAGTGCAATCCATATAAACCTGAACCATTTCAATAGGCCATAACTTTTGAACCAATAATAGGACATACGTACAATAGTACAAAAGTGAATCGAGAATATATTGACACATTGCTTCACTCACACTGTTTATTCACAGGACATGTTTCAAGAGCTCTTGCTCCTATCCTCAGCTGATACTCGACTAGTGCAAGTTGTAGTGGTTTCTTCTTTCTCCATATTGTCAATAGATGGCGTGATGTACTTGTCAAAGATGTCCGGTGGTGGAGTTTCAAAATTCATGACTCTATGACGATTTTTGTTAATGAAGATTTTTTCCCATACGGAAAGGTCTATGGGGTGATTAATGTATTTTATTAGAGATGTTTCCAAATTGATGTCATGTCTAGTATTCAAAAAATGAAAAGCCACTGCTGATTTTTCTGTTTCACCATTTTTAATGTTTCTCATATGTTCTTTAGTTCTGATGTTAATATTTCTTTTTGTTTTTCCTATATAAATTTTAGGGCAAGTTTCACATTTGATCTCATAGATTCCTGGTTTTTCTTTGGTAGTGACTGAATTTTTGGGAGGGCCTTTTAACAAATTTCTGATATTAAACCTATTTTGAGGTGCAAGAGTTATGTTGTGTTTTGAGAAGATTTTTTGGAATTTGTTATAGGCTGATGGATGGAAGGTGAATTTTTTAAAAAGTTTTTTCTCTTTTCCTCCTGTAGGTTCTAGGGTGGTGGTTTCTTTTATTTTCTTAGCTTTGTTGAGTCTGTTAACAGTTTTGTCTACTAAATTTGGGTTGAAACCGTTGGATATAGCTACTTTTTTTATGTGTAGGTATTCTTCTTGATAATCTTCTCTGTTTAGTGGAAAGTTGATCATCCGAAAGATTAAACTGTTGAAAATGGCATGTTGGTGTTGTTTTGGGTTGAAACTGTTGTTCTTAATGTAATTATCTGTGTGTGTCGGTTTCCTGTAGATACCAAAAGTGAGTTTGTTGTTCATTTTTTTGATCTTGATGTCCAAAAAGGGGAGCACACCATCCTCTTCTGTTTCCAATGTAAATTTTATAGCTGGATTTTGTATATTCAAAAGTTTAAGACCATCTTGTATGAGTTTTTTAGGTACTATTGCAAAAATGTCGTCAACATAGCGATACCACACTTTGAAATAATTTGGAAAAGCTTTTGTGATATGTGTTTCAAAAGCACTCATGAATAAATCTGCCAAGAAGGGAGACAATGGGTTGCATTTTCTAAAAAAATGTTTGAAATTCAATATAACACCCATTTTCGTCAGAAAAATTGTTAAACACAAGAATAATAGCAAACAACAAAAAGCAGCAGAAAAATGTGTAATTAAAATGGAAATAAACCACCACTACAATTCGTTACATTCCACAGAATTAAAAATATACGAACTACACTTAAAAATTTCGAAATGTATGAACCCGGCCATGTGGTCTAACTTAGAAAATAATATGCTGTCAATTCTTTATTTGAAAATGCGTAAGAAAACAGCCATTTTAAAACAAAAATTCATGAATCTTCAAAAGAAGCAAGAAGCAAATCCACATAAAAAGCAAGATTTATTACTCCCATGTCAAAAACCTAACAATGTAACGAATCTATCCACATGCAACTTCACGGAGAAAGAAATAGATTTTCTAAACAAAGGCCTAAAAACATGTGTAGATTACACAAAAAACATTGAAAACTATATCGCGGACATTGAAATAGGGATATATAATTTGCCCGATAACAAAAAATCTACGATCAGAACACAGTGCTTAGAAACTCTAGATCATATTCAAAATGCAAATTCAAAAAGATATTCATATAAAAAATTAATCAAAAATTTAAATGAAAAACCGGTAGTCTACACAAAAGCAGACAAGGGTAACAAAATAGTAATATTGGACGAAGAAGACTATCGCAAAAAAATGGACAACCTTTTAAACGGAAAAGAATTTGTTAAACTAGAAAACAATCCATTAAAGAAAGCATGCAAATCTGTGGAATTAGCAATTAAAAACAGTAAAATCATGACTAAAAGAGATAAATTGAACAATAAAATAGACAGTCCAAAAACACCATACATATATGGTTTACCCAAAATACATAAACCTGAAATTACCCTCAGACCAATAATTAATAACATTGATGCACCCACTTACCAACTATCAAAATGGCTGGTTCAAATCTTCAGATCCTTCACAAAATTTGAAAATTTAAGTATCAAAAACTCGTTTGAATTGTTAAATCTCCTGAAGGACACAAAGATCAACTCTACAGATGCTTTAGTTTCCTTTGACGTCATTTCTTTATATCCAAGTATACCTACCAATGAGCTTATTCCACTTCTCAAAAAATGGCTGGAATCAATACAAATAACACCTGAAGAAATAGAAGAACTTTCACAACTTACAGAATTTTGTATCAATCAAAATTTTTTCAGCTTTATTGGACAGATCTATAAACAAAAAACGGGCCTAGCTATGGGCAACCCATTGTCTCCCTTCTTGGCAGATTTATTCATGAGTGCTTTTGAAACACATATCACAAAAGCTTTTCCAAATTATTTCAAAGTGTGGTATCGCTATGTTGACGACATTTTTGCAATAGTACCTAAAAAATTCATACAAGATGGTCTTAAACTTTTGAATATACAAAATCCAGCTATAAAATTTACATTGGAAACAGAAGAGGATGGTGTGCTCCCCTTTTTGGACATCAAGATCAAAAAAATGAACAACAAACTCACCTTTGGTATTTACAGGAAACCGACACACACAGATAATTACATTAAGAACAACAGTTTCAACCCAAAACAACACCAACATGCCATTTTCAACAGTTTAATCTTTCGGATGATCAACTTTCCACTAAACAGAGAAGATTATCAAGAAGAATACCTACACATAAAAAAAGTAGCTATATCCAACGGTTTCAACCCAAATTTAGTAGACAAAACAATTAACAGACTCAGCAAAGCTAAGAAAATAAAAGAAACCACCACCCTAGAACCTACAGGAGAAAAAGAGAAAAAACTTTTTAAAAAATTCACCTTCCACCCATCAGCCTATAACAAATTCCAAAAAATCTTCTCAAAACACAACATAACTCTTGCACCTCAAAATAGGTTTAATATCAGAAATTTGTTAAAAGGCCCTCCCAAAAATTCAATTACTACCAAAGAAAAACCAGGAATCTATGAGATCAAATGTGAAACTTGCCCTAAAATTTATATAGGAAAAACAAAAAGAAATATTAACATCAGAACTAAAGAACATATGAGAAACATTAAAAATGGTGAAACAGAAAAATCAACAGTGGCTTTTCATTTTTTGAATACTAGACATGACATCAATTTGGAAACATCTCTAATAAAATACATTAATCACCCCATAGACCTTTCCGTATGGGAAAAAATCTTCATTAACAAAAATCGTCATAGAGTCATGAATTTTGAAACTCCACCACCGGACATCTTTGACAAGTACATCACGCCATCTATTGACAATACGGAGAAAGAAGAAACCACTACAACTTGCACTAGTCGAGTATCAGCTGAGGATAGGAGCAAGAGCTCTTGAAACATGTCCTGTGAATAAACAGTGTGAGTGAAGCAATGTGTCAATATATTCTCGATTCAATTTTGTATTAATTTGTACTTCACTGTCCCTACGCTTCTTTCAAGTTTATACTTTGACATACGTACAACTTTGGGAGAATATAATACACAATTGGGAGATTACATTACACTATTTACATCTCAGAGATAATGTTGGAAGCCTCCTCCACCAGCGTCTATACATGTTTGTACTCGACTCACCATATTCTCTGAAGTTTTACGGAGAGTATCCTCGCCAATGTTACTTATTTTGGTTCGAATGGATTCCTTGAAAAAAGTCAATTGTCCGTGGCCTATTCTTGTACACTCTATTTTTTACATACCCTTACAAGAAAAAGTCCGGTGAGGTTAGGTCAGGGGATCTGGGGGCCACAGACCTTTTGAGATTGTTCGATTATCAAAGAAACTGGTTACAAGTTCCATGGTGTCATTAGATGTATGGTACGTTGCTCCATTTTGCTCTCAATTCAACATCATCCAGCTGCTGCACAAATGTCTTGAAGATACCCATATAAACTTGAGTGTCTACAGTCGTATCAAAGAAAATGGGACAAATGATCCTGGAAGTTGACACCATGCACCATACTCCAACCATGGCTTATTCTCCCAGAGCCACTGAGATCATTAAAACAAATTTGTACATTCTAGGAGCTTTCAAAGGGAAATTATGGCCCATTGAAATGGTTCAGGTTTATATGCATTGCACTTTACAATACTCTAGTTTAATAATATAACTATAATACTATGCCTCATTTTACAAAAAGTAAGTAGCAGTGGCAGTAAACCACTTTCATTGCTAGTAAAGCAAATACAGTCCGGCCGCTGTATCTCCGGCTCTGACATTTAGTGGCTGCAGGAGGTGGAGGGGGAAGGTTAATAGTACCAACATATAATAACGAGTAATTGAAAATATATCGTCAGAATTATCTTTATAATGAGAGTATAGGACTATATTAGCTTCAAACATTGAAATCCAACTTGTAATTTCATTAACATGCAAGATATTCTTTACAACATCACTCTATTCGAATATTTCGTTCACACTTTTCAAGCACACCAACTGCTTCTGTTGGTGGTACTGGGAGTCTGTACATCCGGTGTCGTGGTTAGAAAGTTAAAACTGTCTGCTAGTGCCAATCAGCGTTGTCGCTGCTAGGCGTGGTTTGCAAATCCAGCACCATGTTGCCGCTGCAATTTTGTGTGGACCACGTGGCCTTTAGTTGGTTTTGGTGCCCGGGCTGGTGGTTTGTTTAATTTTTTGTGTGTGCGTAAATTCAGATTTGTAGCATCTGTAAGTCTTATTGTTATCGCCATTATAGTAATATGGCTACTGGTTCGTCAGAATTCAAGAAAAAAATTGGCTCTTATAAGAGCCAAAGCCGTGAATTTATATTCAGGCTACGTGAGTACTTCGAGAAGGAGTGGGACAATGCTGGACAGAGTTTATGACATCTTGAAGGTGGGAAGAATGTGACCAAGGAAAAGTGCCAGCTGATTTAAGTTCGCCGTCTGCAGTTCTGCGTACACCGGGAAAGCAAAAGCAACGATGCAGCCTTAAAGCTTCACTAGATGCTTTTCAAAAGGATGCTATAAGGCGACATGTATATCATTATTATATGAGAAAGGAATTTCCCACTCGTGCGAAGTAGCTTTTTGTTATTTCTTTTCCAGTAAATGGTATATTGTCTCCATATGCAACTATTCTGGGATCATGTATATACACATTGTCCACGTACATTTATGAATTTACGATCAGCAAATGCGTGAAATATTTAAAATACACATGTTCCTCTGCTTGAAATTCCCGCTAAAGAACTGCAACAACGCGCTTCCCCCTCTCGAGAACTGTCAGAGCCAGAGATAGAGCGGCCGGACTGTAGTTTTATCAGTAACAAATGTAGGCTTTCATGGCTGGCATCTTGTTCAGTATAAGATTCCGAGCTGTAAGGGCGTGGTCCACTGGGTTTCTTCATCTCTCTCCCAGACGTTTTGCTTGCAGCTGCGGCAAACAAAATGTCTAGAAGAGAAATGAAGAAACCCAGGGACCACAGCCTTACAGCCCGGAATCTTCTACTGAACAGCTGTATCAGTATTATTATTACTATTCAGTATATATATAGTGTTCATACAGGGTTTTGAGGTAGAATGAAAAGTAGCATTATCAGCTGGAAAATTGTCAGCAATGATGCAACCTCAGTATAGCCAACTTGAAACAAATTGTCAAAAGTAACCTTATACCAATAGAAAGTAAATGAAAAATAAAAAGAGCAAAAGAATATACACATTCAATAATAGATACAAAAGAACATTTTACTCACAATGGTCTCATCATAGTCTTCAACTCTTGGATTTACACACACTATCATTTCTACCTGTCCTTCACCATCAAAATAATTCTTGAAAAGATGTGTTATTTTTGAATCTCTGTAAGGCACAATTTTGTTGGTCCCCTGGATCTGATTTTCTCTTAGGATTTCAAGGCATGTTCTTAAAGTCATCAAGGAGTTATTAATATTACCTGAAAAAGAGAATAGTTCGCTTATTAAACAATTCCAAAAGTCCAAACCTTACCTCTTGTCCAAAGCATAAAGACGTTTAACATAATTATGCTTAGTTTCACAAACTGTCCTCAAGTTGATGACAGCTCATTAAAAGTGAAAGGTTTGAAAAGTGAAAGATGTTTCATTCTGTTATTTTTAAAGCTATCATGAATAGTTGAGGAGCCATTTTCCTCCTTTCAAATCCTTAAAGTTAATCAAATCTTTGTTTTATTATTAAGTATGTACTTTAACACTTGTGAAATGTTAATGTTATTTTCAGTTTACTAAGTGAATAATGAATATTTGCAACTTTGAAATGTTTGTAGAGAGAATGTACACTCCCACGGCTGAAGAAGCCATTTCAGGTTGTTGGAGATAGATTTTTCCAAACATTTTGTCCACAACTGCAGTGGACATCTTTATTGGTGCAGTCAAATTACCCTAGCAGAAGGTTGCTTTGTATCTGAAGTGTTGCTGCTATATTTATATCATGAATGTTGGTGCGAGGGTGAACATAAACATCTGAATGGCATGGATAACAGACTGGAAATAACATCTGGTTATGATGTTCGTAGACTTTATAGACATGAGCCAACAACTTGCAAATTGGATTAGATATGAACATCGCTATGAAATGAGTGACAGGAAATTTCTATAAATATAGGTTATAGGTAGTCTCAAAATATTGTAGGAAAATGAATCAAGACCGATACACCCTCCCAACATAAACCCACTACGTCTACCAATACAATAGTTGCTCCCAGATATTTCACTGTAGTGTCACTCCTTATTCTTACATGGACACTACAATTCAGTTTTAAATTCTGCTATGTGGAGGTACAAGAACAAAGCAATTACTACTGTCTGCCCACCACAAAAAAGTAAGTGGACCCTGAAGAGGGGTTTGAACTGTTGATCTAGTAGTGCATCTGTTTACTACAAAATGAGTATTTGAAAGTGCATATGAGTCACCAACCTCTCTTTCGCTTGTTGCTCAGTTTTTGTTCAATTTCATTAACTGGATGACCTCTTTTCAGCTATAGTGTCTTCCCTGCTCTGCACAAAGCATTTACGATAGCAATCTTGTAATCAACCAAATCAAAGAGGTAGAACATTATTTTGTGATACCACTTCTCAGACCTAATCTAGATTCTATAAAACCCTAACATGGAATCACGGAGGTCTACAACTTCCATATAACTGTTACATGTGATAAAACCATTTTTTGAGAACTTGTTTTTTCTGACCCTCTGGTTTTGCATCTACATAAGTGGAAAGTGTGTTCACAACTTTACTGTCAAACCATGATACTGCTGAAAGGTCAACACTGACAGTAGCTACAGAGGTATTTTTTAGAGGTGGCATGTGACCTTGTTTGGATGTGCGTGAGTGACATCACACAAATCAATGTGAGGAGTAAGATCTCTGCTTTCCCCAACAGACTCTGATAAAGCTAGTGGATTAGATGACAGAGACTAACCTGACACCCCTTTTCTTATAAATAAACAAGTGGACTCAAGCATAAACTATTGTGCAACTTTACATCATATGCCACATCTAAAAAATACCTCTGCACTTATTTGATAACAGTCTTGATGAAGAATGATCCTACAGTTCTTGTTGGTTTTCCTTACATCACTGAAGACTTCCGGCAAACAAACGGTTGTGTACCATTCGACAATGACTGTTTTACATTCCTCTAAAGGCAAAATTACCACATGGCCAGTTTTGCTGAAAAAGCAGGTGATCATTTGCTTCAAAGTGTTTCGAGTGCAAACAACTTTTGTTGGATCTGCTTCATCTTGAAACACCCATACAGTCAACTGCTGTTTACGTTCTGGCTCATACGCATAGATCTATGATTCGTCATGTGTTACAATCTTATATACATCTTTTGAGGCACCGCCATTTTATTTCTTAAGCATTTTTGTACACCAATCAACACAAGCATCTTTTTTGAGATTGCACCAAATTATGTGGAATCCAGCAAGAGCTAAATAATCACACAATATTTATATATGCTGGTGAAACTAATGCCTAGGGTTGCCTCAATCTTGCGAAGTCGCATGACAATCTTGCATTATTCATTTTTGCACACATCAATGTTTTCTGACACAACTGATTTTGGACAACTTTCACAAACTTCATGATCAAACGGCGGCCACGATTAAATTCGTTATACCAGCGTTTCACAGTGGCAAAGAATGGAGCTTCGTCACCAAATGTGAAAGTTTGTTGATCAATGCACTCTTATCTTTATAATCCATGTTGAAAGTTGTAATAAATCATTACACGAACATTTTCACGAGTTAATTCCATGTTTTTGTTGAGACACAATTTTCAAGTTAACGTAAACAAAACAAATGACGCTCTACTGACAAAATGTCTGAAGTAGATTATGGTCAACAATGCCAAATTTTCCATTGGAAACTTCAGAAGGCCGATACCGAAATTAAGGGATGCAATGTATAAAGAATCGTAATGGATTTCAAAGGAATGTATATTTGTGTGGAATGCGTGCAGGTGCAGTTGAGTTGAATAGCAACAGGGTTGAATAGTTGTTTTAACAAAAGAAACGTAAGAAACAGTGTCCTTAGCAGAGTTCTAAAGGGTAGCACTTGACTCTGAATAGGTATTCTTTGGACCCCTAATAATCACAATGGACAAAATAGTCACAAAGGGCATCTTTGTGTGTATAAAGGGCATGGCGTGGAGCCGATTAGGGCAGTCTTCTTCTGTCTTGGTTGAAGGCAGACCAGAAGCGATGAGAGAAGATATTTGTCGGTTCATATATACCTGAAGAACGAATTAAGTTTTATTGAGTAATAAGTATTTCACATGTAGTAACTCTAAACAGTGATATTGGTAACCCTTGATCAGCAACTTCGAGTTTAATGTAATGATAAAAAGAAGCAGTCATTAAATCAGTTTGAAACAGGCATTCCAGTGTCATTAAAACCATCCTTCTCATACATACTCACGCATACCCTGAGATAAACCTCATTGCTTTACCCTGAGCTAAACACTATTTGCTTCAAACTGTCACGTGAACATGGAACTGTGTGCCACACATATAGCTTCAAGGCAGCTACTGCATTCAGGATTGCCAAGGCTTAAAATATGAATAGTGACCTCCGTAGACAAGAAAAAGTGGGGGAGGGAGAAATACTTGGATTATTAGACTTACAGAAACCTTGGAAAACCCCAATGGCTTGGGTAGGGTGTGGCATAATAGAGAAAACAGAGAAAAGTTTTTGGAAAGAATTTAATGACAGCAATACTGGAAATAATATATACGTAGCTTCAGCAACAAGTCATTGGGGACATTTGAGAAAACATTGGGTGCAGAAAACTATGTAGAATAAGGTGGCAGAGAATGAGGGAGAAACTGCATGAGCCTAAACAGGGATGTGAATTTGAAAAAGTAAATCAGAATTAACACCGAAGTAATGTAATAATAAAGATGATACTTTGAGTCAACTGTGACACTCTGTAGTTCACATACTACAAATTTTCTTTCAGCGTCTTTCGCCTGCACTTGAATTGTCAACAATTCTTGATAATGCCTTCAAGTGGAGATGAAATGCATTGAAAGAAAATGTGTAGTATGTGAAGTACAGGGTGTCTCAGCTGACTCATAGTATAATTTTTATTAGGGACAGTGAAATTGAAATGAATATCAAGAGGAATACCCTTGAGTGGACTGTCAGCCAATTATTGGCACGAGATTCCGGAGTACTAAAAAACCAAAGCAATGAGATAAGATAAGATGCTTTATTGTCACAAACGCTTACATACAGAATGAGCAAGAGCTCTGAAAACAGACGACTCGTCAGATTGTGAAAATTACATTGATAAATCAAAAATCATTACACATATTTACAATAAGATTATAAACTAAGTTACAGTAATTTGGAAAATACAATACTAACAGTAGAAAGCCTACGTGTATCTACATAAAACTAGGACTGAGAAATGGTCTAATCTACCAATAGAAATATGGGGAAAAGTTAATTGAATATGAAAACAAACCAAAAAACCTTACTGTTTGAGAATTATTCACGTAAGACTGACGCAAATATTTTAAAAATAACTATTGTTAATTTGCTCCGGCTACTTTACAAATGAGATTTGGTGAGAATTATCCATTTCAAACTCCGATCCGGTCAGATGAATTTTATTTTTATGTCAGATTGTGTTGTGATGAAATAATTACTCCAATCTTATACATTGATATTTAATCTTAGTCAAACTGTACAATGGACTCCTAAAACCTTTTCCTTCTTAGAAGCTTTTTCTCCTAACAATTCTTTTTCTAATTCAACAACTTTTTATCCTCACATTTTTCTCAACAATACTATCAAATTCAAATACAAACATATAAACAACCATAAACAAAAGTCATATAAAATAATGAATCAAATTTCTAAAGTAAAATAAATTTCTAATGTTATATGATTATTTCAAGATTAAAAGAAAATTGATAAAGAAAATAAACTAAATTAGGGAATCATATCTTACAGAAATATAAACTAATCTGAATATATCCTCAGATGTAAGAATAGTGCAGTAGATTTAAGCTCCACAAATAAAGTTTCACACTTTTTTTAGAATTACTATGGCTCCATATGCTAGTCTGATAGTTGAATAACCATATGGTTGAAACTACTCATGCCAACTTGTTTTTTGCACAGCAACTCTGGAGAAAGATGTAATATTTAATACTGTTGAAATTTCACATGGTCAAGGATTATAAAATAGAACTATAAAACCAATTAGTCAATGATACAGTAAAATCTGTCCAGCAGAATCAAACAGGACTGTCGAACATTTCCATTAAAGAGAGATTTCTGTATAAAGAAATTAGACCTAGCCTATTAACAAAATTAAACCACGAACATACATAAATGAACAAAATGAAATTAAAAAATGTACTACCTTATTCAATTGTGTATTTAGTTGCAATACATATATGTAATACACACCAAAGCATATGATGAACAAAAAATAGCATCAAGTACAAGTTCAACTCAAAATTAATTAAAAAATAGCTGTACAATAATCCAAGATATAACAGCATGCATTGGCATTCCCAGGCGAGAGTTAGCATTCTTGACCGGGATTTGCTACCTATTGCAGTTTCTCAAAGTACTCATGATCTGAGTGGGCACTGGTTCTATACCTGTTACTTAAAATCTGTATACACAAATAAGCTGTGCTTATTGTTAAGCATGCAGTGAAGGATGACCGTGACTGGTTTCTCAGTATTAGGAGTATCACTCTAATACCAGTCCCAGCCTGGCCAGGAAGCAGCAACATGTTTAAACTTAAAACATCATGTAAAATACCCAATGCCATGGCTGGGACTAAACCACAGATCTCCTGGCCTCTGTCCAGTCGCCCCCCCTCCACCCACGAGCCACCATGGCCAACATGCCGTCCTGACATTAAATTATCCAATGACTCATATTTTCCCAGTAAACCACTAGGAGCTCTTGTATCCGAGATACACCATTTGTGGCAACTTGTCCCAGCCGTGGCATTGAATTTTTCATGTTGACTATCAAAAACCTTAGCCTATATATGGCTAGTGAGAAGAAATGATTAATTTCCATCAATTAACTTGAATTAAACATCACGTGCAGATGTATTATTTTATCTTGACTGGAATCCTGTGCGGTAGGGATGAGTAGCAACTGTGGTGGGGATAGTGCACCTATCGCCACAATGCGTCCCACGCGTGTAAGATTACGAGAGGGGAGGGCGGTGCATAAGGTGCCTAAAACAAATTTCATTCTCGAAGCCAGTTTTGCAGCTCTTATAAAGTAAGATGTAATTCTTACTATGGTAGTAATCTCCACGCTTTTGTAGGATCTTAAATAGTACATAGGCATTTGGAACAAAACCCTGTTCTCCTCCAGCAGGCATGATAAACAACTGTCAGCCTTTCAATATTGCTGCAGAGTCCCTGTAACGAATTTCACTCCAGGCATATGGTCCAGTATGTGCTGTATTTATATAAGTTTCATCCATATAAACTATATAAACTTCACTTCAATATCTCCGAAAATTTCGTAAATACTTAAGCCTTTTTGCACGTATGGTGCAATGTTCAATTAAAATTTGTCTGTCACACTTAGTGTTTTTTTTTTAAATAATTCTAGCTTCAAAAGAACTCTTCTTAATGTTCAGACACTACCTTGGAAGTCAGTAGAATTTTGAAGCTTCATAAGCACTTTCTTCAAAGTTGGTCTTTGTTTTTCTGTGCTTTAAAAATTATCCATAGTTCACCTAACTACTTCTGAATTAAAACATCCAAATTAGATTTTGTGCATGTTCTTAATCTTTGTTTACTGGGCATAGAGAAGGACATTGTTGCACTAGCACCAATGGCTTTTCTTTCCTTAATAACTCTTCTAAACTGCTTTCAGACACAACTGTTGCCTCAGATACCCTTCCCCAGGTTTTTATAGCTGACCCAGACCATTGTTCCTTTTCTTATAAATCTATGGTTATTACTTCTCGTGTTTTTAAATGTTGCACTTTATTTCCTAATGTGCTGCTAGGAGGCGTCATTTATAAATGCTCTCTTGGAACCAGGAGACAAGCACATTTTGAAGCAAGCTGTAGTGTTACCGAGTAACTCTGCACGTGCTTAGTTGCTCGCAGCTGACCTGCCCTCCCCTCCAGTTGCAACTGTTCTGAGGTGGACTCGTCCAGATACCACTGCGCATCGCTCTGCACTTTTCAAGATAAAAAAATACATCTGTACTTAGAGCAGACAACAGACTTTCACTGTGTCTAAACTCTGTATTTCGGAACTGGAAGTTTCCATTAAAAGGCACACTTTTGATTTCCATTGTCTGTGTAAGGTAGTTGATGTTTAATAAAGGGAATTTAGCATACTTTTAACCCCTAACTTCATGGGACCGTGAAATATATCCCTTTAAGACAGATTTCCACTTAGTTGAAGTCAGGTTTTACTGTAATTCATACTGTTTTTTTGATTCACAGATAACATCCATCAAATGCTGCTTTTTACATTTTATCAGGTCAAATTATTCACTTATAACAATGCCAAATACAGTCATACTTAACTTAGCCCTGTATAAACCCTTCTAGCCATCAGGATCTAGTAGATCAGCTAAATACAAGAGAAGTGTGAAAGCAACCTAAGAGATGCTGTAGAAGTGATATTTACCTGCTTCTCTAAGTCGCTGTCCACTGTTTTTAGTTCTGTTGGTCCTTTCACTGCCAGCCAGATCAACAAGTGACAACTGACTAATCATCATAGCATTTCTATTTTGCACAGCTGTTTCCCCTTGGCTATCAAGGGGAGCCTGAAAAATATACATTAACAATTGAACTACAAAATCATTTTGTAAATTTAACTTAAAGACTTTGCCTACTATACACTAAGTTATTTGTTGATATTGGAAATTTATAACAGAAGCCAATTAAATTAGGTTTGACATAGTTCTTGCATCTCAAAATAGATTCAATATCAAGAATTTGTTAAAAGACCCCCAAAAAATTCAATTACTACAAAAGAAAAACCAGGAATCTAGGAGATCAAATGTGAAACTTTCCCTAAAATATATATATATGAAAAACAGAAAGAAATATTGACACCAAAACTAAAGAACATATAAGAAACGTTAAAAACGAAATAGAAACAGTTGCTTTTCATTGTTTGAATACCAGACATGACATTAACTTGAAGGCAGCTTTAGTAAAACATGTTAATCATTCCATAGATCTTTCCGTATGGGAAAAAATCTTCATTAATAAAAATCGTCATAGAATCATGAACTTTGAAACTCCACCATAGGATATCTTTAACAAATACTTCATGACCTCTATCGACGATACGGAGAAAGAGGAAACTACTACAATTTGCACTAGTCGAGACTCAGCTGAATATGGGAGCAACAGCTCTTGAAACATGTCCTGTGAAAAACAGTGTGAGTAAAGCTATGTGTCAATAACTTCTCAATTCACTTTTATTATAGTGATTAATGTTGTAACTAATGACTTAATATATATCCAAATGTGTAGTTCAAATAATTCTGTATCTTCTAAAAGAGGTATTTTACTGCATGAATATGAAGACTAGATTAGAAGTTAATACATGACCAAAATGTACATAGACTGAAATACCTATATACTATAACCACCAATAGTGGTGCAATAGTCTATAGTTTGCAACATTTCAATAAGCTTCTTACAATAAAAATACAAGGAATATGGTTAAGTGTTCAGCCCAGGCTTTTAACTTAGCATATTCATTTACAACTTCTACTATCTACACATTAATTTCCCTTTAAATTATACCTTGTTTACTTCTCTTTTTAATAACCAATTTTATTTATTTTTAATTCTTTCTAAAAACTCTCTAGTTTTCAGATACTCTTTACTAAAATTTTAAATAAATCAATCTATCTATTTTGTGTCATTTCACATTTATTAATTTTCTCCCTAACTCTGTCTCTTTACACTCAAATATTAGGTGCTCTGCCTCTTTTCTCCCACTGTTTTTGTGGAAAATCTATTATCATCCCTTTCAATCTGCATATGCCAACTATACCCTCTTTGCTCTTTATTTAATCAATATCTACTTCTTTTTCCCATATACTTGTTATTGTAATGTACGATTCTAACAATATTTTTCCAAGTATATCAGCAAACAGTGTTTGTATTTCCATCTTCTTCTAACTCCTTTCCAAAAACGCTTTACATGTTTTCTCTCAGACCATTACTTTCCAGGATATATTGTACAGAATAACACCACCCATTACCTTTCAAACCCTTTTCTTGACATTCTGAGCATTAACTAAGCAAATGCTTTTTTATCTAAATTTAAAATTCTAAACCAAAACTTAAGTGCTCTCTCCATGAACATACCTTCCTTCCTACTCTACCCACTTCTAACTGGACAAATTCCTTTGGTGTGGCGCTTGGTAGTTCTTAGACTCCTCTACAGAACATCCACAACTTCCCGTCCTCCCCCTATTCCCCAAACTACACTCCCATATAACATTTTTGCTTCTGCTACCATGTTGTATATTTTTTCTGACACCTGATATTAATATCCAGTATTATGTATTTACACCCTCTAACAGCTGCCAATGTACCTCTCCCTTTTGCAAAAACCAATTTCTGTTTCTCCCATTTTCCATCCCCATCTATTTTAACATCTAAATGTATACAATCTCCTAATAACTTCATATTCTTGGTTTCCTTTCATCCTCTTTCCAGATTTACTCAATTTTGCCAACTTTTTAAATACTAATATTTGAGTCTTATCCTGGTTTGTCATCCAAATTTCATTTGTTAAAAAGTATTTATCTATTTGCTGCAACATCTGTTTTAAGCCTGTCATAATGGATCCTACTACTAAGTCATCTGCAATTAATAGCTGCACAACTATCACATTATTTATTGCAAGTAACTGACCTAGTGGACCAAAGGAGGGAGTATTAGTGTCGACCAGCCTTAAAAAACATGTTGAAAATATTTGTTCCATTTCATTGTGAATGTTGCTACCATTTATTTCAAACAGACCTGCTTCTACAGCTCATGGCAATAGACTTCTTTAATACAGGCAGAATTTAGTGCAACAGCTAATCGCAGATTTTACGTCATGTAAGCAAGTCAGTGTAGCCTACCTTCTACTACCCCTGTAACTAGTTCTCTTCACACCCTCATAAAAATACCAGGCCGGGTGAAATCGTATTCAGTACATTGTGAAGAAAAGGAAAACACAATCAGGTCGCAGCATGCAGTCTCAATACTAGTGCAAACAGTGTGATATTGCCTTATGCAGAATGAGAGGGTGGAAATTCAAAACTAACACAAGGGTGTACATACTAAACCATTAACAACCTTGTGTGTATATAGAACATTTTTATTGTTCAATGGAATAGTGTATATAACATTTTACAGACAAGCTGCAATAATGGCAGAGATGGAAACATTATAAGGGTGAGTACCTAAAAAATGTTGCAGAAATTATTGTAATTTTATTTAGCTGTCTTAAGGATATTTTAGTTTGGCTTTTAACAATTCCTTTCATGGAAGTGCTGAAAACAGTGTTGTTGTAATAAATTAAATATAAAGGGACTTGATTAATGACACTAAACAACACTTACTTTTAAATTTCTTGGAACATGTTTCAAAGGCTATTTTTCTCCATTGTCAACCAGACATCAACTGGTTCTCTGTGGTGTAGCTGGCAATATTTTGTCATAGGTCTCCTCTGGTGGTGGTTCAAGAAACTTGCTGAACAAATCTTTTTGGGGATGTCAAAACTGAATACTTTGTTCCTATTTTTTGAAATTAATATTTGTTCCCATGTGGACAGTTCTTGTTTTCCTGTTGTATGTTTAAGTAGTTTTGGTTCTAGATTTATGTTGTTTTTTTTTTCCCCAAAAAATGAATGGCAACTGCTGAGTTTTTGGTTTTTAACAATGCAAAGTAACAAAACGTAAATTGCGTTGGTATAAAAATGTGTTAAAAAGGGGTGCACATATATAAATGTTGTTTCCCTACAAAGGGGTTTATCTTTTCAGTGATAAAACGTTGAAATTAAATTTATATGTTATTCAATGCAAACCAATTTATATAAGCTATTCATTAAGCAGTTTAATTTTGCCAGTTGAAAACATAATTATGCAGGAATATAGGTCACTTTTAGCTTGATGTCTGTAGTGAGTGAGTGGTGTTTTAGGGCCCATCGGCAGAGAGGTCATTTGGGTCCATTGATGTCTGTAGTAGCAGTTCAGAATTTAAATGGACACAGGTCTGCGGGAGAACAACTAGCTAATACTGTGTGCGCAGCAAAGGGTATAATTGCGTCAAATTTGCTTTTGCATACCTGAGGCGCATTTAGGCCATTGTCCATTGAGGAATGTAATTACATGGTTTTATTGTATTTTAAGACTTCAACCAATAATAAAGAAAAACTTGGAAGCTATTAACCCCACATAAAATGTCTGTTTGGTATAAATTGTGTCCTTTAAAGAAATTATCTTCTTAAAATTTGTTCAGATATCAAAATGGTATTTTTGATTCAATCTTCAAGTTTGTGGTTGAAATTAAATATATCTTCTATCCACCATAGATAAGTAGTAGAGAAAGTAGTAATAACAAAACAAATGGTATATCTGTTTTCCTTTTTACATTGTTTTCTGGCATTTTGCATGCGATTCATGTTAGGCAAAAACATCTTTTATGCATAATTACATAATTCCTACTGCAGTTATTTCACATTATTGTTCTTCCCTTTCCATTTTTCTTTGTAAAAAAATTATTGACCAACCTGCACAAGCCGGATAGTGAAAACAGAATGGCTTCTACTTGATTCTGTGTTAAGTGTGGTCATAGCCATTCTTTTCTTCTTCTGGCCTTTATAAAATGCTTCAAAAGCTTCCTCTGGAGATTTCACCTCTACTTCCGTTACAGAATGCACATACATGTTGTGATTACCATCTTCTCGAACAAATCTTGCCTGAAGCTGCCTGCAACAAAATCATAAACGAGTGCTTATCAACAAAGCTTAGTGGAAACGTAGAGTCAGACTGAAAAATTCAATGCCACAGCCGGGATTTGAACCACGGATCTTCTGGTTTCCGTCCAGCTGCACTACCATTGTGCTACTATGGCCAACGTGCCGATATGACATTAAATTCTCCAACTGACTCGTATTTTCCCGGTAAACCACTTAGGAGTTCTCATAAACACATGAGACAACTACCTTAATAGCGACTTACTACATGTAAGTACTTTAAGGCCCGGGCTTCATATAGTAAACCACTATTAGGTTGGTACAAAATTGAATAGAGAATATATTGACACATTGCTTCACTCACCTGTTTATTCACAGGACATGTTTCAAGAGCTCTTGCTCTTATCCTCAGCTGATACTCGACTAGTGCAAGTTGTAGTGGTTTCTTCTTTCTCCGTATTGTCAATAGATGGCGTGATGTACTTGTCAAAGATGTCCGGTGGTGGAGTTTCAAAATTCATGACTCTATGACGATTTTTGTTAATGAAGATTTTTTCCCATACGGAAAGGTCTATGGGGTGATTAACGTATTTTATTAGAGATGTTTCCAAATTGATGTCATGTCTAGTATTCAAAAAATGAAAAGCCACTGCTGATTTTTCTGTTTCACCATTTTTAATGTTTCTCATATGTTCTTTAGTTCTGATGTTAATATTTCTTTTTGTTTTTCCTATATAAATTTTAGGGCAAGTTTCACATTTGATCTCATAGATTCCTGGTTTTTCTTTGGTAGTGATTGAATTTTTGGGAGGGCCTTTTAACAAATTTCTGATATTAAACCTATTTTGAGGTGCAAGAGTTATGTTATGTTTTGAGAAGATTTTTTGGAATTTGTTATAGGCTGATGGGTGGAAGGTGAATTTTTTAAAAAGTTTTTTCTCTTTTTCTCCTGTAGGTTCTAGGGTGGTGGTTTCTTTTATTTTCTTAGCTTTGTTGAGTCTGTTAACACTACCAAAGAAAAACCAGGAATCTATGAGATCAAATGTGAAACTTGCCCTAAAATTTATATAGGAAAAACAAAAAGAAATATTAACATCAGAACTAAAGAACATATGAGAAACATTAAAAATGGTGAAACAGAAAAATCAGCAGTGGCTTTTCATTTTTTGAATACTAGACATGACATCAATTTGGAAACATCTCTAATAAAATACGTTAATCACCCCATAGACCTTTCCGTATGGGAAAAAATCTTCATTAACAAAAATCGTCATAGAGTCATGAATTTTGAAACTCCACCACCGGACATCTTTGACAAGTACATCACGCCATCTATTGACAATACGGAGAAAGAAGAAACCACTACAACTTGCACTAGTCGAGTATCAGCTGAGGATAAGAGCAAGAGCTCTTGAAACATGTCCTGTGAATAAACAGGTGAGTGAAGCAATGTGTCAATATATTCTCGATTCAATTTTGTACTAGTTTGTGCTTCACTGTCCCTACGCTTCTTTCAAGTTTATACTTTCACTATTAGGTTAATTAATGGAAATTAATTATTCTTTCACACTGGCCGTGTGTAGGCTAAATTGTGGAAACGTAGAGTCAGACTGAAAAATTCAATGCCATAGCCGGGATTTGAACCACGGATCTTCTGACCAGGGCCTTAAAGTAGTTACATGTAGTAAGTCGCCATTAAGGTAGTTGTCTCATGTGTTTATGAGAACTCCTAAGTGGTTTACCGGGAAAATACGAGTCAGTTGGAGAATTTAATGTCATATCGGCACGTTGGCCATAGTAGCACATTGGTAGTGCGGCTGGACGGAAACCAGAAGATCCGTGGTTCAAATCCCGGCTATGGCATTGAATTTTTCAGTCTGACTCTACGTTTCCACAATTTAGCCTACACACGGCCAGTGTGAAAGAATAATTAATTACCAACATAGCTTAGGCTCATTTCCCCAACAATGAGAATTTAATGTAACTTGGTTAAATGGCATAAGTACATTTTAGAAAAACTGACATTTTAGCACATAGTGTAATGGGCAATGATGCCCCTAAGCCCAGTTAAAGCACTATCGGGCATCTTTTAGCGGATATGAATCAAAATCAAAATTAGCAAAGCACCAAGAAAAATGGCATGGTAACAAGTAATTGGTCTGATTAGTGAGAATAAATATGAAGGTAGTGCTCAGTGTTTTGTGTACTGTTTACTGGCCATTTTCACTACCATCCCTGTGGGCTCAGAATATACCCTCATATAAACACTGCTGGTTATATCACTCTGCCAATCAAAGCACAATGCTGCAGGATAACTTCAGCTGTTTACTCTCACACAAAATTACAGTAACAATGTGCTATCTTTTAGTGAGCAGTATTCAGCTCATACTAAAAATTAACAAATTCAAAAATTGGGTAAACAAAATGAAGTATATAGATAGAGTCAACAGCCTTAGCCTATATACGGCTAGTGTGAAGAAATGATTAACTTCCATCAATTAACTAAAATGAAGTATAGTTTAGCATACACTGTTTACAGTACGGCTGTTGGATTTCCGGCTCTGACATTTTGTGGTTGCAGGAGGCAGAGGGGGAAGGTTAATAATACCAACATACAGTAATGAGAAATTGAAAACATAAGCTCAAAATTATCGTAGAATGAAAACATGAGTATATATTAGCTTTAAAACATTGAAATCCAATTAAATTTATTGGGAGTCGATTAATGACACTAAACAACACTTACTTTTAAATTTTCCCGGAACTACTCCTTGTTTCACGTAAGCTTGCCCAGTATCTCGTACTGCTCACGTGACCTAATCACCTCTCATTGGCTGCTGTTGTGGTAAAGATTGTCGTGCGGTAAAAATTAGTTCGTTATTTAACATGGTGATATATCTGTATATAACTATATGTGTTGGAAGAGAATTGACATATTTATATTTTCGTAACTGTTTTAGTTAAATATATTACGCAACACAGTTGATTTATCTGAAATGCATGTTAATTCTTAAACAAAGTAAAGAGGAAGTTCCTTTGCTCTCAAGAACATGACACGATAGCACGTGCTTCAGCGGTACGTATTTGTTTATATGACTTTTATCACTGACCTTGTTTTGAACTGGATTAGTCATATATCGGCATTCGAAGGTTGTTGTACCCAGTGCGAAAGCTAAATTATTTTATTGATCGTTTATTGCGCATGTACTTCTATGAATAATGGCAGAGTCTACCGCCAGTTTTTCGCTGAAGCATCGCAAGGGTAAATCCTTACAAACAGGCGAAAAAAGAATTTCGGTGCATGTGTTTAATGCACTCATAGAGAAGAATCCGTCTTTGTCAGTGAGAGAAGTCGAACAGCTGTGCTCTGAAGTTACAGGTGGGAGTGTTAGATCCGTAGGAACATCGCGATGTGAAATTGAGAAAACAAGAAAACTTACCACTCCAGGCAAAAGCAGGAATAAACAAAAGCGCGTGCTCTGAGAAAATACGTGAAAAGTTCTGTGCGTAGTCATGTGTATAGTTTTTTTCTTTAGAAACAAACTCCCTAACATAAATAACATTTCATCTGGTGTAAATGAGGATGCAGATTCACCAAATTTCAGCAGATTGCTTATACAGCTGGGGTTTGTGAATGGAAAAAGAGGCAAGAAAAATGTGCTAAAAACAGAGGTGATATTGCTGTGTGGCGAAGACATTTAAGGACAGTCAGACTGTACCGAGATACAAGTCGCAAAATATACTACCTTGACGAGATTTGGGAGAACGAAGAACACACGAAAAGTAAGGTATGGCGTGACACGAATTTTAAGACTGAAAGACAAGCATTTTTGAAAGGTATGTGTGCTGGTTTAAAAAATCCCAGTGGAAAAGGCCAAAGGCCTTTCATTATAAACTTGTTTCAGTTACATTGCTCCGTCATTAAGTTCCAACTTGCTCATTTCATTATAAACTTGTATTTTTGCATGCCTTCATATCCTTATTCGTATGATTTTATTTATCTTCCCGGCAATTATTATGACGTGTTTGGAGGAATTTAGTAACAGTGACGTCAAAATTAATATAAAAATTATTTGTGGTTGGTTTATTGACACTCGTCACTTACTTTTTCATATATTTGAAAATTTTTCTGTGCTATTTCAATAATTTTGTTGTATTCTATTTTGTATTCTTCTGCTGTGAGAGGGATGTTGACCAGTCTGTGTGCTAAACTATTGAAGATTGCCTGTTTGTGGAATCTTGAATTGTAGCCATTAGCTTTTATGTAGTTGTCTGTCTGTGTTGGTTTTCTGTAAATGCCAAAGTTTATTCTATTTTTATTTCTGATTATTTTTAGATCTAAAAATGGTAAATACTCGTCTTTTTCAACTTCTACAGTGAACTTGATGCTTTTTTCTTGAATATTTAAAAGTTTTAGTGCATCACTGATGTGTTTTTTTGGCACTATGGCAAATATGTCATCTACATATCTTTGCCAGAGTTTGAACATCCATGGGAAACAATACAACAAAATTATTATTGAAATAGCACAGAAAAATGACTTTCCCAAATCACTAGTAGACAAAAAAGTGAACTTAGCAAAAAAGAAGAAGCTACTAAAGGAAACCACAACCCTCTCAGCTACAGAAACTAAAATGATCTTCAAAAAATTCACTTACCATCCATGGGCCTTTGATAAATTCAAAAAAGTCTTCAAAAAACAAAACATTCAACTAGCACCAGTGAACCATTACTCCTTAAAAAACCTAATTTGCTCAAACATCAAAGATGCCATTCCATCTAACAAAAAATCTGGTATATATCAAATTGAATGCTGTGACTGTAGTCAAATTTATATTGGAAAAACCAAAAGAAATTTAGAAACAAGAGCAAAGGAACACTTTAGGAACATAAAATACAAACAATTAGAAAAAATCAGCAGTTGCCACGCATTTTTGGGAGAAAAACCACAACATAAATCCAGAACCAAAATTACTAAAACATACAACAGGAAAACAAGAACTGCCCACATGGGAACAAATCTGCATTTCAAAAAATAGGAACAAAGTATTCAATTTTGACATCCCCCAGAAAGATTTGTTCAGCAAGTTCCTCGAACTGCCACCAGAGAAGACTGATGACAAAATATTGCCAGCTACACCAAGAAGAACCAGTCGATGTCCGGCTGAGGATAGAGGGAAGGCCTCTGAAACTAGTTCCGGGAAAATTTAAAAGTAAGTGTTGTTTAGTGTCATTAATTGACTCCCAATAAATTTAATTTATACAACACTGTTTTCAACACTTCCATGAAAGGATTTATTGAAATCCAACTTTCAATTTCCCTATCTTGCAAGACATTCATTACAGTGCCATTCTATTCAAATATTTCTTTCACACCTTTTACGTGCGCTAACTGCTTCTGTTGGTAGTACAGCATTTCAGATAAAAAGAATCTGGTATTTATCAAGTTAATTGTTTACAGTGCAATCAGTTTTACATCGGTAGGTCCAAATGTAATTATTAAAGCAAAGAACACCACTTCCTAATCCACAGATTTCTAATCCATTTTTATGGTTCATAACATGAAGTATAAAAAAAAACCATCATATCTTGCAGCCATAAAATATGAATAAAATAAACTAGCTTACTTGAGGGATTCAATAAGTTATAATAATTAGTGAGATAATTTCACTTATAGAGTCAACATGACAAATTCAATGCCATGGCCAGGACTTGAATCACGGATCTCCTGGTTTCCGTCCAGTCACTCTTACCCATTGAGCTACCATGGCCAACGTGCCGTCATGACATTAAATTCTCCAATTGACTTATACTGGTCATGGTAGCAGCTCGCTTGAAGATCCATGCTCAATTTCGACTAAAACCACTCATCCATCCAACGGATGTTGTCACCAGAGCTTAGCTTGTGTTGTCTATCGCAAAATGGATGCGTCAAGTTCAGCAAATGTGCAGGTTTTGCTTACAGCCTCTTCAGTTTTGGGAAGAAAAAAGGCCCATGAAAGGATGATGCTATGTCACGATTGAGATAAAGATGACATTGAAGGAGGAGCTGAACAAGTTTGCAAAAAACAATTTTTTAAAGTGCTTTGAGGATTAGAAAAAATGTTGGCACAAATGTATATCTGATAGGTATTACTTTGAAGGTGATAAAACAGTTATTCATGAATAAATAAATACTTTTTGAAAAAACACAAAATTTGCAATACTTTTTGAACAGACTTCATATATCACATGATGAATGAAATGATGGTCAAATGAGCCCAGGATCCATAAAGGTTAGTTACCCAACATTCATGTTTCAGGATAAGAGGACACCCCAGAAGAAGAAAAAACCCCTCTTTTCCAGCTGTCACTCTGACCAAGATTCGAACTTTGAACCTCTTGAACGTGAGGCAGACACGCTACCACCTACACTACAGAAGTGAGCACACATGAGCTTTGCTGACTTGCACAAAAAGGTTGTCTGACAATTATGAACAAACTCCCAAATTACCATGTCTAATTAAAACACAAAGCTACTTACTTTGTTCTACTATCTTCTGGTATATCTTCCAGGAGATCGTACACAGCATTGTTGTAAATTTCAACATATGTAACAAATACTGCATAAACATTATCTTCATCAACACAGTCCACTTTATCAGGATCAGGAGTACGCAACATCAAATTCGTATCAGAATCCTTCCTGGAAATTAATAAAAAATAAAATTAAGTAATGAAAAAATGGGATGTCCCACATTTATCACATTTTATGTGCATATCTTTATACAGCTCCTTCAAATTATTACGAAAGCTTATTTTTCCTATATATTTCCTGCTGAGATAAGTTTCACATTTCATTGTAGCTACAAGGACAGAAAAAGTTGAACTGGCAGTCAAATGTTCAAATGCAAAAGGCTAATTGCTGACACTGGAAATACCTTATCTTTCCATGGTATTTCAAGAAACTACCACACACTGACAGTACCTTAAAAAACAAAGTATTTATTCTAATAGTAACAAATATTGTTACATGTGTGTGTAGCAACATATAAGAAATGAGAATGATGCCACAAGAAACGTTACTTGAAATAAATGTTGTGCTTTTTATGTTTTTGCCTATCTATTGATATTTATCAGTTATAGAAAGTTCCTTCTGTATAAGTTTTCACAGGTTATTACAGGAACATTCAAGATAAACATTTTGTTATGTAAATACCTTTAAATATACAGTACTCAACCAAAATTGTTATGAAACATTTTTGATAAAATAAGAAATTTCAAAAAAATATACAATGTTTACATTATTGCAGTTAAGGACAGGTATCGCTGCTGTGATGTCAGTTCATACAGCTCACATGCCCCTACCAATGAACATGTGACATCACAGCAATATGTATTAGCACAACTGACACCTTGGACATCATAATTTTAATGCTGTTTCAATTACAGAATAGATTATAAATAATTACATTTCGGCTTTATGCCATCAAAAAATATATCACAATTCTAGTTTATGTGAACAGTTGTGTTGTAACGCAAATAGAACAGAAATTAAAACTATTTTGCCTGAACTTTAGAGAGCTAAACAGAACAATTAGATGGACATTTTCTGACATTTGCTGTTTCATTTTTCTTTAACTAGTTTGTGAATGTTAGGATGTAATGTACAGGACATTTGTAATCTGAAAATGTGTTTCAGAATTTTGACTTAGAAAGGATCATAACAGAAAAGAATTGTTTGCACACATACATAGAATCAAACACACAATGTTCGTGCTGCAAGCATATACAACCTCGGACTGTAAATTTATCAATTCAATTTCGTACCTTCTAGGAACATGTTAGCAGGGCATAGCTGTAACATCTGTGAAGCTGAAGACAAAACCTGGATTTGAAGTTTTGTGAAGTATAGTGAAGAGTATTGTCAGGAACATGTACTTGCGATAACTTTGGAAAATGTACCATGTTTCCAGCCAACAGCTGACTCACCCACAGATTCTATGCCGTTTTGAAGGCTTTTCTGTAGTACATATCCATTATGATTAAGTCCTTGCCTTGCAGTGAACTATTTAAATCTTCAAGTGAGCAGTTAAATTAGCAAGAAGTACTAAGTCATAAATCCAGGTTTTGTCTTGCAGCTTCACAGATGTTACAGCTATGCCCTGATGTTTATTACACTGCAACTGGTTCAACCTTATTTAAAAAACTGTCTACACTTTGCCGCTTATGGCCCTCAATCCCTTGGCTATGCTTTGTGCCTCAAATCAGTGACAAGAATAAGCAAATCCCATGTTTCACATGCTAATTGTAAAAATGTCATGTACAGGCTGTAGTCAGCATTTGTTGGGCAAACACAAATGCAAGGGCCAAAAAAATGTTGAAAGCCTGCTTATTTCTCATATATCACAAGCTGTTTTTATTCAGAACCCCTAAAACGTCACTATTTTAATTTTGTTATTTTAAATTTATTGAGAAAAGAATTCAATGGAAATTTTTAAAAACTGTAGTAGAAAGGAAACAAGATTAAAAAGAGCAATTGAAGGTAAAATAGTGATTGAAGAGAAGGAAGCAAAGGAAAATGAATGTTATTAATGTGTTTAACAATGATAATATTATGGAAACGTAGAGTCAGAATGAAAAATTCAATGCCATAGCCGGGATCTGAACCACGGATCTTCTGGTTTCCGTCCAGCTGTTCTACCATTGAGCTACTAGGGCCAACGTGCCGATATGACATTAAATTCTCCAACTGACTCGTCTTTTCCCGGTAAACCACTTAAGAGTTCTCATAAACACATGAGACAACTACCTTAATGGCGACCTACCACTATTAAGTCAATTAATGGAAATTAATTGTTCTTTCACACTGGCCGTGTGTAGGCTAAATTGTGGAAACGTAGAGTCAATATGAAAAATTCAATGCCATAGCCGGGATTTGAACCACGGATCTTCTGGTTTCCATCCAGCCGCTCTACCATTGAGCTACTATGGCCAACGTGCCGAACCGACATTAAATTCTCCACTCGTATTTTCCCGGTAAACCACTTAGGAGTTCTCATAAACACATGAGATAACTACCTTAATGGCGACTTACAACATGTAAGTACTTTAAGGCATGGGATTTATAGTTCACCACTATTAGGTCAATTAATGGAAATTAATTGTTCTTTCACACTGGCCGTGTGTAGGCTAAATTGTGGAAACGTAGAGTCAATATGAAAAATTCAATGCCATAGCCGGGATTTGAACCACGGATCTTCTGGTTTCCGTCCAGCTGCTCTACCATTGAGCTACTATGGCCAACGTGCCGAACCGACATTAAATTCTCCACTCATATTTTCCCGGTAAACCACTTAGGAGTTCTCATAAACACATGAGACAACTACCTTAATGGCGACTTACAACATGTAAGTACTTTAAGGCATGGGATTTATAGTTCACCACTATTAGGTCAATTAATGGAAATTAATTGTTCTTTCACACTGGCCGTGTGTAGGCTAAATTGTGGAAACGTAGAGTCAATATGAAAAATTCAATGTCATAGCCGGGATTTGAACCACGGATCTTCTGGTTTCCTTCCAGCCGCTCTACCATTGAGCTACTATGGCCAAAGTGCCGATATGACATTAAATTCTCCAATGTAGCCTACACACGACCAGTGTGGAAGAACAATTAATTTCCATTAATTGACCTAATAGTGGTTAACTATAAAGCGCGGGCCTTAAAATACTTACATGTTGTAAGTCGCCATTAAGGTAGTTGTCTCATGTGTTTATGAGAACTCCTAGGTAGTTTACCGGGAAAATACAGTCAGTTGGAGAATTTAATGTCCTATCGGCACATTGGCCATAGTAGCTCAGTGGTAGAGCAGCTGGACGGAAACCAGAAGATCCGTGGTTCAAATCCCGGCTAAGGCATTGAATTTTTCATATTGACTCTACGTTTCCATAATAAAGATCCATTTAAAATAGGAGCCATATTGTACAATAAATTGCCATCTGTAATTAAGAATACTTCTGACTCAAAATTTAAACTGGTCTTAAAATCATACCTAATTGAAAAATGTTTGTATAGTATAAATAAACCGTAATATATATGTATGTAGTATAAATGAGTTGTATACCTATGTAAACAATAAGGTTTGTATGTAATTTAGGCATTTTGATCTTTGTAAATAACTTATGTATTTTGATCATTTTGTACTTTGACTGTATAGATAATTGACAGTGTCAGATGCTCTTGTAAGAGTCTATTGGCCACAATAAATTATTATTATTTCTGCAAAGCTGGCCAGCAGCTACAGAGACATCCTAAGGTGTGCAAGGCAAAAACACTCTAGCAGCATGTGTCGGAAGATAACGCTTTGTTGCAAAACGGACAGTCTGGAGCACGCTCCCTTCTAAACAGAAAACTATGTGTAAAAAGGCAGTGCCCAATGCGTAACCGAGCCAAACTCACCTCCTCACAACGAGATGAACGACAGGAAGTAACCCAGGGAATTGGAAGTTTTTTCACAGATCTAAGTTTATTGCTGCAGAGAGCGCACCACTCTTCCTGCGAGCAGGTTTGCACGGCTCTCCGCAATACAGCTCTAAAAATCTTCCGATGTCACAGATGGTACTCCAAACCAGGGATCCATGCTGTCTTAGCTGCTGAATCCGCCATTCATTCCCAGGCAAGCCAACGTAACCAGGGATCCATGCACACACCACGCTAATGCCAGAAGTGAGCAAAACGTGGAGCGCATCCTGGCCATGCAGCACAATAGCGTGGTAGTTGTACAGCTACAGTAGGCTTTGAAGTGCACTGAGGGAATCGCTCAGATCTAAGCAGTCCCCCATCTTTCGTCGATGTACATGTAAAGTGGCCCGGTATATTGCATAAAGCTCTGCAGTATAAATGGAAGTGCTAGTATGGAATCTGAATGTATACGGTTCGGTTCCACAGACGTAAGCACAACCAACACCATTTGAGCTCTTGGAGCCATCAGTATAAATTAAAAAATGGTCTTCATAACGTGATAAAAATTTCTAAAAAATATGTGCGAATACTAAACATAGACATGGTAGATTTATCGTATTGTCATGCCCAGATCTACGTGGGATGCTCTGCACAACCAAGGAGGGTATGCTCTCTCCACCTTAGGATACATCTTGGGCATTTCAGTATTGAGCTTTCTAAGGAGCTCCCGGAATTGAAAACCAGGTGACTTTGGTTTAAGAGAAGTGTTCCTATAATGCGTGTCCATTAAGGCGTTGAAGAACAGTGTAAACGTTGGATGTGCTGACATGCAAGTAAATCCACAGCCATAATTTGCTAATAACATGTTGTGCCTGTACTGCAGAGGAGGTTCTGCAGTCTCAGCGCACAGGCTTATAACAGGGCTTGTTGCAAATGCTCCAACTGCTATACGTATGCCACAATTATGGACTGTGTCTAATCTCTTCAGCACAGATGGTCATCTGAGCCATAAACGATATTACCATAATCTAATTTAGAACGGATGAGTGTGCGATAAAGTCGCAATAACACTGTACGATCCACTCCCCACGATTTTCCATTTAGTACCCGCAAGATATTTAAAGATCGGTCACATCATGCTTTCAGTTGTGCTATATGCGATTACCAACTAAGTTTTCTATCAAATATAAATCCAAGGAACCTCATCTCAACTACGAAAGGTAGTAGATCTGTGCCTACATGGAGCCTTGGAGGTAATCACCTCTGACGGCGCCAAAAGTTATTGCAGATGGTTTTCTCAGCTGAGAATCGGAAAACGTTTTTTAAACTCCAATCCTTTAGGTTGTCTAAGGTGGTCTGTAGACGGCGCTCTAGAAACGGTGTGCGCTGAGTTGTACAGTAGACTACAAATAGGCATGATAAGACCCCCGGAGGAACACATTTCGAGATAGAATTTCCACCTCTTAATTTAGATGTAAACACAATGTAACATCATCACAAAATTACTGGTTAAACTGCAGAATAATGGCTTTGTCTTGGATTTGTTCTGCTACAGTAAGGAACAACATAATGGAAACAAGCTACCAACTGCAACGTTCTGAAATATGGCAAGACAGCAAAATGAGGCCAACACATGTACTATTATTATTAACAGCACACTAATGCACAAATCAATGTTTTCTCTTGTAATCTATGGCTTATTATAAGTTCACTAACCTCCATTTACTACCATCATTTAAAAACTAAAAGAAATTGAAACAAGCCAGACTAGAGTGGATAAATAATAATATAGTAAACAACAAAGTTTCAATAACAATAATATAAAATTATAATTATAATAATTAAAAAATTATCATTCTTATATTACTATTGAAGTTTTGTTATTTACTGTATCATTATTTACCTACTCTAGTGCGGCCAGTTTCCTTACTCAGTATCGCTAGTTTGGTTACATTAATCATTATTTACTTGCTCTAGTATGCCCAACATACCTTAAAGTATTGTATTGACATTTACATGATGTAGTTACTGTTGGGGTTTCCACAGTACTATAAAGTTTGACAAATATGATTAAAGCATTATTTAACAAAGTTCATTTGGGAACACAATTACCAAATAAAGAAGTAAACAATTACCAAACTGTCACTACTTTAAAACAGAAACCAAAAATAATAAAAGGCATTAACTTACTTTTTTAAAGATTTTGTTTTTTGTGAATACATCTCACGCTGTTGCTCCAATAAAGCATCTGCCTCTGATTGAACATCAAAACCATTTAGCTTGTCCGGCTTGAAAACAAACTTTCTTGCTTGGTAATCTACAATGCTATTGAATAGAACATCTAAGCATCGCGGCATTATGCCCCCATTATGTGGTTCACCAGTCATTGTAAAGGTTTTACCACTTCCTGTCACTCCATATGTGAACAGAAGTCCATTTTTCCCAATAATAAGATTTTCCACTAATGGCAATCCAACATGGTTAAACACCTCTTTCTGCGTGGATTCTTCATTAAATACGTGCTTAAAAGTATGCTGAATTTCTTTGTAGCTTCCATTCCTGTAACTTGTTGCTGATTCTGGAGGGGTAATACTAACTGTCGTTGGAGAAAGTACCTTCATGCAGGAGACATCATCCTCATTCTGCATAGGACGAATGCGACAGAAAACCTTAACAGGATCCTTCGCTGCACTTTTTGTTTTACTAGCTGGCTTTTTAAATGGAGTTTTATTTCTTCTGGAAATCAAATTCACAAGTATAATTACCAACTGCTTCTTAAACCAAAACTTTAGATCAAACACTATCCTCAGTTGTATTTATTTCTGAGGATAATAAGGAGTACTTATACTGATGAATAATGTAATAACATGTTTATAGTTATTGGTAACGCAACTGTGGTATGGGGATGTTGGACTTGGACAAAATCTCTTGAGGGGCGTATTGTAAAAAGGCGTTTGATATTCATTAATGTGTGTATATCAACCAAATACTTACGTGGGCTTCATTCTCAATCCACTTTGAGGTAATCTATATTTTTAGGAACGCCTAAATAACTTGAGATCACAGAAAGACGTTTATGAACCGTTTAAAATTCAAATATTCACTTTTTCGTAAGGTTAACCAACATAACCATCACAAAATACCAAGTATCTACTAGTATCGATTCTTTGCCTGATGGCTACCAACTTAAATAAGAAAATGTAAAACATTTGTGCCATCACAAAATACCAAGTATCTACTAGTATCGATTCTTTGCCTGGTGGCTACCAACTTAAATAAGAATATGTAAAACACTGCCACAAGACCCAGCAGCTAATTCTAGTGAAATGTGCGTGAAACATCGTCTTCTTCAATATCAGGGCTGAACTATCAAAATATTTGACGCACTTCCTAATGTTCTTAAACAAAATTGATAATTTCGGTGCTTTTAAAATTGCTGTTAGAGAGTACCTTTGCTCAAAATCGTTTCATTCTGTACAAGATTATCTGAATGACAAATTATCCTGATAATGCTTCTGTAGCTCTGTAAGTATACTCCTCCACAGGAAAGAAAGCATCCGAGGGACGAGACGCAGGGGGGTGGCCAAAGGTTCCCACACCCTCCCTGGACAGGTTTATGACAACCCATGTCAGCACAGTTACAGACCATTCAAAAGCATTCTGACGTCTTCTACTTTTGTGAATGAATCTTCTACGGCTTTAATGTACAGAGTGAATAGGGCGCATATATTTTTAACGGTCTGCTCCTTGTATATCAAGCGTTGTCTGCCACACACATTCGCTGTCCTTGTCCCATAGCACATTCCCTACAGGGATTTTCTTTGCGTTGCTATACTATAGTCTCTAACTGTTCAAATGACAAATCATTACCAATAAATCTTTGATGCATGTTGAAAGTTTATTTTTAATGTATGTGTATTTAAGAAATAACAAGAATTGTATCCATTGCAAAAAGGTTGAGACGTACTGGCATAAGCCAAGTAAAAGCTGAATTAAAAAGTGTTTAATTTTGTATCATTTGTAATTATCCCTCCTTTGTTTGCATAATGTTGTTCATATTGTCAGTATACTATAATGTGTCTTATGTTAACTTTTGTTACACACACACACACACACACACACACACACACACACATACATACACACATACATACACACATACATACACACATACATACATACATACATACATACATACATACATACATACATACATACATACATACATACATACATACATACATACATACATACATACATACATACATACATACATACATACATACATACATACATACATACATACATACATACATACATACATACATACATACATACATACATACATACATACATACATACATACATACATACATACATACATACATACATACATACATACATACATACATACATACATACATACATACATACATACATACATACATACATACATACATACATACATACATACATACATACATACATACATACATACATACATACATACATACATACATACATACATACATACATACATACATACATACATACATACATACATACATACATACATACATACATACATACATACATACATACATACATACATACATACATACATACATACATACATACATACATACATACATACATACATACATACATACATACATACATACATACATACATACATACATACATACATACATACATACATACATACATACATACATACATACATACATACATACATACATACATACATACATACATACATACATACATACATACATACATACATACATACATACATACATACATACATACATACATACATACATACATACATACATACATACATACATACATACATACATACATACATACATACATACATACATACATACATACATACATACATACATACATACATACATACATACATACATACATACATACATACATACATACATACATACATACATACATACATACATACATACATACATACATACATACATACATACATACATACATACATACATACATACATACATACATACATACATACATACATACATACATACATACATACATACATACATACATACATACATACATACATACATACATACATACATACATACATACATACATACATACATACATACATACATACATACATACATACATACATACATACATACATACATACATACATACATACATACATACATACATACATACATACATACATACATACATACATACATACATACATACATACATACATACATACATACATACATACATACATACATACATACATACATACATACATACATACATACATACATACATACATACATACATACATACATACATACATACATACATACATACATACATACATACATACATACATACATACATACATACATACATACATACATACATACTCGCAATGAAAATTCACAGGAGACACCTACAACTCGTGGGAGGAGTTACGCGGCAGTAGTGGGCGGAGCTAATGGTTTATCTGAACCAAAGTCCTACAAAGTAATAGTTAAAAGTAAGAATAAACAAAGCTCAGAATACATGAAAACCTTGCTGAAGGCGAATGTGAATCCTGTGGAAATGAAGGTCGGTGTTAATTCTCTTAGAGCACTGAGAAACGGCCATCTTCTGATTGAATCCAATAAAAAAGAAGAAGCAGAAATAATATGCACTAACATTAATGATAGATGTGGAGGAGAGTTAGATGCGACTGTTTCAAAGAAAAGAAACCCGCGAATAATAATCTTCAACACTCCAGAAGAAATCACGTTGGAGAATGCGGCTCAGGCGTTAACTACACAAAATAAGGGCCTGGAAAAATTTGAAAATGAGATTCAAATTAAATTTGGATTTGAGGATAGACGGAAGAACAAAAATATTGTCGTTGAAGTTCCTTCTGCTGCAAGGAGAGAGATCCTTGGTAGGAAATTGAAACTAGGATGGAGCATGTGTAGTTGGGATGATTATATCAAAGTGAGCCGATGTTTTAAATGCTGTAAATATAGGCATCGTGCTATAGACTGCAAAGGTCAACAGACTTGCCCAAATTGCGCGGAAACCCACACAATAAAAGAGTGCAAATCTAACAAGGATAATTTCAAATGCATTAATTGTATGAACTATAAGAAATATAATAAAGATACGTCCATAAACGAAAATCACTCTGCACTAGATCCCAACTGTCCCTGCTACCAAGCAGCGCTGAAGCAACAGCAACAAAACACTGACTACTAGCATGGACCATTTTGGCCTACGATGTTATCAAGTCAATTTGCAACACTCAAGAATAGCGACTAGTAATTTAGTGCAGCTGATGATAGAAAGAAACATTGATATAGCATTCATACAAGAACCCTTTATAATTAATAATAAACCAGCCTCCATACCTTCAACGTTCCGAATATTTACAGCCGGAAATCAGGTTAAAAGAGCAGTAATATTAATCAATAACAGCGTTATTGATGTCACTACTCTCAGTCAAATTTCGGATGGAGATTGTGTGGTCATACAGATAACACATAGGAACGAAACATTATTTGCAGCAAGTATGTATTTTGATGGATTGACCGATATAGAATATGATATTAGGAAAATAGAAAACATATTAAGATACTCTAGAAACCAAAAGTTAATGATACTAGCAGATAGCAACTCCAGAAGTAAACTGTGGTACGACGTGCTCACAAATGAACGTGGGAAAACACTGGAAGGATTCATCACCATAAACGACTTACATATCGTAAACGAAAATACAGGAGTGTCAACTTTTGAATCACCAAATGGAAGGAGCTGGATTGACTTGACATTAGTCAACAATAGACTTCTCCGTGACATAACCTGTTGGAACGTAGGAGAAGAAGAGAGCTGCTCGGATCACAAAATAATTTCATTCAAAATAGGAAATAAATCACAAAATCCCACATGGAAGTTTCAAGCCATAAGATACATAACAAAAGTAGAGAAATATAACAAATTCATAAACCTGTTAGCAACAAACTTGACCTCAAATTTTAATTGCAAGAGTAGTAGCGATAACTTGGACCAGGAACTCGCCCAAAAAGTTAACAGTAATTTGAACGCTGATCATCTAACCGAAATATTCCACTCTTCCCTGAAGGAAGCATGCAGAGGTGCATTTGGAGTGGGTAGGTGCAGGAAAAAGGAGTTTAGAGGTAAATCTGTTCCATGGTGGACGGCCGAGCTTACAATATTAAGAAAAAGGGCGAACGCATTAAGACGACGCTATCAAAGAACCATGAACAATGAGCAGCTAAGACACGAAAGAAAAATGCAATATTGGAAAGGCAACCAAGAGTATAGGGCAAAATTGAACACCGAAAAGCTAAGATCTTGGAAGGAATTTTGTAGTGCCACTGACGGAAATAATCCATGGTCAGTTGTTTACAAAATTGCGGCTGGGAAAACTAGAAATCAGATCTCTCTTACTACACTACAGAAAGAAGACGGAACTTATACCGAAGACACTCTAAGTACAATTCAGTACATGCTAGACAAGTTTATCCCGGATGACAGTGAACAGGATGATACTCAGCGACAAAGAGAACTAAGACGACGGGCAACGGAACCAATTGATACACCAAACGATATGGAATTCACGACTATAGAAATATTGTCAGCATTGAGAAACTTCGACCCAAGAAAATCACCAGGAGAGGATGGAATAACTAGTGATATCCTGCTTCAGGTTTTCAAGAGATTCCCAATTTTCTTCACAGCCTTATACAACAAGTGCCTCAATAGCGGTCAATTTCCAGAAAGATGGAAGCGTGCAGTAATAGTTCCGGTAATCAAGCCGGGTAAAGAAGATAGCCCAAGCGTAACGAAATACAGACCTATCAGCTTGATAAATATAAATGGGAAAATTTTAGAAAAAATTATGATGAATAGGATTCAGCATCACATCAACACCAGAAATCTTATGAATGATAGACAGTTTGGATTTAGGGCCCAGAAAAGCACGGTAGACGCACTTATGTCTATGAAAACTTTCATTGAGAACAACTTGAATACTTACGGATATATTGCTCTCATAAGTCTTGACGTAAAAGGAGCTTTTGACGCTGCCTGGTGGCCCAGCATATTAAATAACTTAAGAGAACTGAAATGCCCAAGAAATTTATACCAGTTATCTCAGAGCTATTTCAAAAACAGGACAACAAGTCTAAGCACAAATGAATTTAGCACTGAGAAAGAAGCCAAAAGGGGCTGCCCACAAGGTTCATGCTGCGGACCCGGCTACTGGAATATTTTGTACAACTCCCTGCTCAACTTAGTCTATACAAAACGAACTGAATTAATCGCTTTTGCCGACGACCTACTTCTCATGACGAAAGGAATGAGCATATTAGACGTAGAAAACTTTGCAAATCATGACTTGAAGAAAATTGAATATTGGGCAAGAGAAAATAAAATTACTTTCAATGACGCTAAATCAAAAGTATTAGTGATATCAAGAAAGAAACAAGCTGCAAACGAGAAGATAAACATCTATCTTAATAACTTAATTATAGAACAAGTAGACATCATGAAATACTTAGGCGTTCATATCGACAAACAGTTCAAGTTTGATTATCATATTGACCAAGTGCATGATAAAGCTATAAGCCTAATTCACACTTTATCTAAATCAGCAAAACTAACCTGGGGACTTGGAAGCAAAGCACTAGAAACAATATACAGAGGAGCTATAGAACCTGTACTGACGTATGGAGTACCCTTATGGGCATCTGCATTAAACAACCCGAAGAATCTGAGAAAAATTCAGAGAATCCAAAGGTTGTTTAACATAAAAATCACGAAGGCATACAGGACAATTTCATTTGACGCATCTTGTGTCATTGCTGGCATCCAACCCATTGATATCACGATTGAAGGGAAAGTCAAACTGTACAACTTCTTGCAAAATAAACAAGACTATGATGCACCCTTGCCCCCCAGCGACTGGAACCACCCTGCAGAAGTACCTGAAGTTAAAGAAGCTGATGATGAAGACTCTATATTCAAAATATACACGGATGGAAGCAAAATAGGAGAGCAAGTGGGTGCAGCAGTTGTAATATTCAAACAAGGGACTTCAATTCGAGAGATAAAATACAAGCTAGACAGAAGATGTACTAATAATCAGGCAGAACAACTGGCCATATTTAAAGCGCTACAAGAACTTCAAAACTTTAACAACACACCGGAGGAAGAGAAGACTGTAGCGATATATACAGACAGTACAGTAACTCTAGCCATTCTGCGGAATAATAATAAACATAACTCCATAGCAGAGAAAACCCTTAATATATGTAATACCTTACAAAGACTAAAATGGAGAATACACTTCAGTTGGGTTAAAGCCCATGTAGGTATATGTGGAAATGAGTTAGCAGACAAACTAGCGAAATCCGCTGCTCTGGACGGAGATCTGCCCAATAGTTACAGTTTGATACCTAAATCTGTAATTATTTCTGAAATACAAGAAACAGGACTTCAGGTCTGGCAGAATAGGTGGAATGCCACGGACAAGGGGGCACTCAGCAAGTTATTTTTTCCAACAATAAAAGATAGGCTGAAGAGAAAGCTTCCTTTAACACCAATTTTCACAGCAATAACTTCCGGCCACGGAAAAACCAAAGCTTACTTACACCGATTCCATATAGTAGACGATCCAAAATGTACATGTAACAGCTCCCAACAAACTGTAAACCATTTAATATACGAATGTGTAGACAAAAGTCAACAAAGAGCCAAGCTAATTCAAGATGTAACTCTAAATGGAAGCAAGTGGCCAGTAACCAACGAGAGTCTTGTAAAACACCACATAAAAGCATTCTGTAAATACATAAATTCAATTAACCTATAAAGATATGTAAATATGTATAACTTGTGAAATCAACTACTAAAAGATCTAATGTAATATTAACATGTAAATATGTACAATTTGTAAAATCAAATGTTGGAAAAATGTAATGTAATGCATGTAATACTACTATGTAGTGGGGCATGCTGATTGCTATCAATAAAGAACAAAAAAAAAAAAAAATACATACATACATACATACATACATACATACATACATACATACATACATACATACATACATACATACATACATACATACATACATACATACATACATACATACATACATACATACATACATACATACATACATACATACATACATACATACATACATACATACATACATACATACATACATACATACATACATACATACATACATACATACATACATACATACATACATACATACATACATACATACATACATACATACATACATACATAAAAACTAAAGCTTACTTGTATAGATTTCATATCATAGATGATCCCCAATGCACCTGCAATAGCCCACAGCAGACCGCAAACCACCTCATTTATGAATGTAGAGACACAAAACATCAGAGGGACAAGTTGATTGAAGAAGTACACAAGAATGGAGGAATTTGGCCAGTGTCAAACCAAAACCTTATAAATAAACATTTGAAAGCTTTTTGTATATATGTTAATTCAATTGACTTGTAAACAATTTTTATTTTAAAACAATACGTGAATTGAACATTTAAATTCTAATATTTAAAAAACTATTGTAAAATAATATCAAAATGTGATTACTATTTATAATGTATCTATGTAATTAAATGCATGTAATGTTACTCCGTAACGGGGCATGCTGTTAAAGTTCAATAAAAAAAAAAAATACATACATACATACATACATACATACATACATACATACATACATACATATATTATACCTCTGGACATGTTCAATTTTCAGAGCATTTTCTGGCTACAAGTGAACCTACTGAACGCAAATCAATGTAATCTAACGCTGTATTTGTGGAGTTTAACGGACGATAATGACAGTGGAACTTTCACTATGCCATTTTTAGTGATACCAATTTAGCCATTCTATGATTATATTTAGCCTTTTGGAAGAAATTGTCAGGAACTAGTTTGCACAACAAGTAACAAAGCCATTTTACATAATGAAAATGCCAACTTAAGTCATTTTTCAAAATATTTAAATACTACTAGAAATTTTAATTTACAAAATATAACTTGAAAATTGTAATCATTAATCGTCTAAAACACTTGCATATTAAGCACTTCAAAACTAAATTACTTGCATGGTTGGTGAAACATCATTTTATTCCACTCGGGAATATTTTAATTATAAACCGTATATTTGACAAAGTAATTTTTTTCCCTTGTTCCATTTAACTTCAATGGTCATATCGACGGCCGCTCTCGTTTGGAACACATGCGCCAAGTAAAGTGAAGTTTATAATGTCAGTGTGAGCGCTAAATCTCCGTGTTTCCCTTCCCTTTAACTTTTCCTGCCATAACTATGTACTCGTTTGTATATGTGGTGGAATGAAGGAAATCTTTACTTACTGTGCCGAAGTAATTCCTATGACAATCAGAAGTATTATATGACAATCAGAAGTATTATTTTATAAGGTGGAAAAGCCTACTTATCTAAATGTGAAGCTTGATTAGCACCTTATAGCTAATGACTCTAACCTCCTACTTCAAATATATCCATTTCTGGCCCTTTTCACGTCACTTTTAGCCACTTTTCATCATGAAGAGTGAGAAACTAAATGGAAGGATGTATATTTAGGTGTACTAAGTGTTTTATTTCGTAGTTTATAATAATAGAAAAAGTAGCACCTTCTTCAGCATTAATAGTTTTTATGTCTTTCTTGGTCTTTTGCTAGTCGCTCATTGATATATATATATATATATATATATATATATATATATATATATATATATATATATATATATATTTGCACTGCATAATATGGTGTCTATCACATGTTTAATTGCACAGTTTGTGAACACACGCTTCACGCAGCTAGTTGAATCTTTCTAGATGCATAGTTTATGGTGGAATCCGTGTATAGCTTGCCTGTGTTATGATGTGCCAGTACTCCTGGTTCTCTCTCGTCCACTTCTTATATTTCATGGTTTCTGTGGCGTAAAAGTCATTATGTATTTCACGCCTTTTCTTCGTTCTCTCCGCTCTGTACTTGTCAAAGGTTCTCGTATTGCTAAGTCTCAGATCCTAGATGCAGGTTTATTTCGCTAGTTCATAAACTAGTCTCGAGGATGCTGTTAGTCCAAAATTTAGCGCACGTTTCAAAAATTGTGCCCTGATCTGTTCAGTCTTGTTCAGGTCGTCGTATGATAGTGTTTCCTCTGCCGTATGTCACTATTGGTGATATTGCACAATTGAATAGTGTCACCGCAGTGTCTGTGCGTATCAGATGGAGGTCGTCGATGTAAAATATTGTGACTTTGTGGGTTCGTAAAATTAAAGAGAGTTCAATTTCACCACTCAAAGATGTTCTATATTTCCACCTTATTCCAATTACAGTTTAATGTACACAATTACAATTTAATTTACACCATTCAACCTTGCCAGTTCGTCTTTACACGTCCGCTCAACTCAACTACACGTCCACCCGGCTCACGGTCACTCACTCAACTCAGCTACACGTCCGCACGCCGCGACGTCCTCCACTCGACTAACCGTCGCCTCGCTTGTATCGATCGCCCTGAAATCTCTCGATTCTTCCATTATGGAGGGGGAAATCATTCTGGAGCCTTCGTGCACCTTCGCGCGGTAGGAGGAGGTGCCACCCCTTGCGTCCCCCCCCCCCCCGCCAACACCGCCAGTCCGCATTATCGATCGGCAACGCGAGTTCGCCGTCCGCGTCACAATATAAATTTGATGGCGGCTGTGTTCTCTTTTGAAGGTGGTGGTAAAATGATGTCACTCTCGTTGTAGGGTAATGCCCAAATGTTTAAACGTATTAACGATACCCGGTTCGTAGTTTGGGTGCAGGGTGATTTCTTGGCTGGTCTGTTTCTCTTCTGGACGACATCTGTACAGTTTTTTCGTTGATTAAATCTATTTGCGTTCTGTGGGTTCACTTCTCCCGACGTTGAATATGCCCAGAGGTGAATGGTTTAATAACACATATACTTGAAAATTCAACAGAAGGAACACGTTATATACAGGCAGTATGAAAATAAAGCAGGGATAATTCTATATGGCACAAAATCACCCTTTTAAATCAACTTTCACTTGGCTCTTACCAGTAAGTCTCAACATTTTTGCAATGGAAAGCATTTACTGCCACTTCTTAAACACATATACATTAAAATAGTTTTTGAACAGGCATCAAAGACTTACTGGCATTTCTTTGTCATTGCAACAGTTAGATTCTATTTACAGCGCTACGTAAGCAGTATCATGATAACTTTTATTTTGATTATCTTTTACAGAATAAAATGATCTTGATTATAGGTACTATGCAGCAGCATTTTTAAAAGCACCGAAACTATCAATTTTTTCTTTAACATCATTCATACAGCAGGCCTTTCGGGAAGCAAGAAAGTTTAGCAATGGGATAATGGATATTATACTTTTGTCTAGTGTTTATTCTATTAATTAAGTTATTTGTTATATATATGAGACCCGAATGCATACAAATAATTTTAGGATCGAAAATATATACATCCAAGGAAGGATTAAAATCTTCAAAGTTCTAAAAAGCTCTTTACAGGAGCGTCTGGTCTGTGTGTTAGTTATGAGTCTTATAACCTTCTTTTGCATAAGAAATACCTATTGTCACTTTCTGCTGAGTTACCCCAAAATAATATTCCAATCTCCACGTGAGACGGGTCACCTGGTCTCGATGGTGTCTGCGCAGTCTCCGTACGCGTTTTGAGGTCCTCTCAAAACAGTGGCCCCTGGCTTTTACAGCTCTCTCCGGCGCTGAATGGGTACTTTTGGGACTAGAATTTTATGCAGTTAGGTTTTGATTGAATGCCTCGGCTTACTCAGGGACTTCGGGAATGTAAGGAGCAAGGACTCATCTGTAGATTACTTGCTACAGACGTCGAAGATCCCGGATCGTCGGACGGGTAGGAAGCTCCAATCACACGTCAAAGAAGTTTGATATAAATACAGTTTATTATCAGTGGCCACCCATAAATAAAAAAAAAAATCGTATACAGTTTGATTTCTGTTGATGCCCTCGGCTTGCAGGTTTTACAGCAACGAATATCTTTTGCAGGTGGCTAGAATTTACTTCTCCCGATTACACTTATTCCTTTCACTTAATGTTTACACAATAGTCACTTTAGGCGCGATAAACCAAATACGAGCAGCGCAGGTTTCCCGTCACTAGGTCTGAACAAAAACTTGGGCTTATTATTTTTTTTTAATTTTACATGGAAGGAAAAAATGGATTTACCCACAACAACCCCTTGGGCTGGTGACATAGGGGACGCCGCTCCGGTGAGGGTCACCGGTGCGGAATACCTACTAAATAACCTTCCACTGACTAGGGCAGTAACCCTGGTGAAGTTAGCTGGTTCCGTTTATGGCAACCAAATTCAAGAGTGGTGTTCGTAACTGCGGCGAACCGCATGGAGTGTTGGGGGGATAGACGTCATGACCACAAGACCCTGACCTTTCAAAAGGTGGCGCGTTCTTCCTATATTGCTCCGTGGTGATCAATGTAGGTCTCGTGAGGACCCTATCTAACGGAGGGTATCCGCGTGGCAGAACAGGTGGTGGTGTCCCTCGGTTGCAGTTTTCTCTGCGGGGCGGAGGGGCCCCTTGCATGAATGCCAGTGCCCTTGCGAGGTCTCTGATGTCAGTGATGTAGTTCTGATGCATTCTGAGAGCTCCCTCGAGCTTAGCTGGCGTGAAGAGGCGTGTGTCGTTGATGTAGCCTACTGTTTTCTCCAGCTTGGCCTTGTAGTAGTCAAGTGCGTCTGAAGTGCCGCCGCCTTCCGGGTGCTGCGCTGAGAAGCCTGGGCGGCCTCCTTCACCTCGTCCAAAGTACGAAGTAGGGTTGCCTACCATGTTGCTATCCGCGCAGTCAGCTCCGTGAATGCTGTCTGCATGTCTTGAAGCGTTGTGTTGAAGGTCTGGAGCAGTTCCGTGGCTTTCTCTGTGCTGGCGTGTGAGGCTTTGATGTGTTGGTGTAGCTGTGGATCTCGTTGATGTGTGAGGGCTTTGGCGTAGGTGAGATGCTGTTGTGTATGGCGGGTTTGGGTGTGACTGCGAGGGTATTGGTGTGGAGGGTGTGGTTGGTGAGGATGTTGATATGTGCGGCTTCCCCTCGGGCTTCTCGGGCACGCAGCTTGTCCGGTGAAGTGCCCTGCCGTGTCACATGTCGCACAGTACAGTGGACGACACGTCAGGTCATGTCCGGTGCAAGTTGCGGCGAGGAACGCGGCGCCACAGTAGCGGCAGCGTGGATTTTTGGCGCAGGAGTCGACGGTGTGCCCATACTGGCGGCAGGGGACGGGACGGCTACCCAGGCTGGCCTCAGTAGGGAGCACCTGCCCGAATGTTAGGAGTCCGTCTTTCAGCGCAGCCTGGTAGTCGCTCTCTTCGGTGAAATCTAGGCGAACTAGAGGTGAGGCTCCCCTCTAGGTGTTGGTGCACATGCCCTCCTCAGAGAAGGCCAGCGGTGTCGGGCTGCGTGCAGAATAAACGCATCAGTGAGATGCATGTGCACTTCCCGAATGACTGCGCTGTATGTAGGCAGTGTTGCGGCTCGGGGAGGCAGTGACAGCTCGGATGCATTTAGCGACGAGTCTTCTTTGGGCTGATCATGTGTGGTCAGCGGTACAGCTTCTGCTTTAGCAGTACTGGTGGTCGGCGTTGGAGAAGGCGGTGATCTCTCGGGAACTGCGAGAGATTGCGGCGAGCCCAGCGGTGGTGTTGGAGGCGAAGCAGGGGCTGCGTTGTCTTCTTCCGTTGCCTTATCAGGCTGAGCTGCGTTGTTAGTCTTTTTCTTCTCCTTCTTCTTCCCTGCCATGTTTACTCGGCGAAGGCTAAGAGCGAGATCGTCTAGTGGCTGGAGCATTGCGTTGTGGGGTTACTATATGATTTCCCAATATTTATACACAACTCACCATCCCCTTGGCTTCATTTCAGCCGAACTACAATTGGCCATATTTTGGCGCTATACATATTGTGGGTGGTGTTCTGCCGTCTGATAGGCTGCCAAAATATCTGTCGAGACCTGTTTGTTTCCCTGTTTACCAAAATTTCACCAAAACAGACGTTCTGGTGCAACCTTAAACCTCCAGCTACATACAAAGGTATTCTACCCTTAGGATCCGTGGACAATGGTTTGTATGTATGTATGTATGTATGTATGTATGTATGTATGTATGTATGTATGTATGTATGTATGTATGTATGTATGTATGTATGTATGTATGTATGTATGTATGTATGTATGTATGTATGTATGTATGTATGTATGTATGTATGTATGTATGTATGTATGTATGTATGTATGTATGTATGTATGTATGTATGTATGTATGTATGTATGTATGTATGTATGTATGTATGTATGTATGTATGTATGTATGTATGTATGTATGTATGTATGTATGTATGTATGTATGTATGTATGTATGTATGTATGTATGTATGTATTTATTGACTGCAATTGGGTACTACCCGGTGGGAGAGTTAAGAATACAGATCAAATTACAATTACTAGATCTACAACAATAACACAGTAAACAATACAAACATGATATTATTTTACTTTAGTCACTTAAAACATATCTAATTACTTCTCTATTTACATATTATATACCATTATAATTCAAAAGTTAAACTAAAATCCATCTAGATTTTTTCTAAATTTCTTCAGCGACAGGGGGCAGCCCTGAAAGACTGCTGCAGGCAATTCATTCCATTCTTCAATGGTTCTATTAACAAAAGAAAATTTTCCTACGTCGGTTCTGTATCTTCTACCCTTAATTTTATACCTATGATCGTTTCGTCCATAATAATCCGGATTGTCTAACCTTACACTATGCATTATCAGCTACCTTAAATGATTATACTACCATAAACAGAAACACCAAACAGCCTTTGTTAAAACAATATAGTAGAAATATAAATAAGCATAGCTTAGCAGATCTAAAGGCTAGACTTGAAACAGAAGATTGGAGCCCTATATATGCAACAAATGATATCAATGTTATGTATGAATCATTCATAAATAGATTGAAATACCACATGGATATAGTAATGCCAATGAAACTGCGAAAGCTAGGGGCACATAAAAAGAACTGGGTAACAAATCTGGGACAAGGTTAAGATTTTTGAATTCTTTGAGGAAAAGGGGTACTGATCCGGGCTTAGAACAATACTTTAAGAAATATAAAGAGATATATAATAAAGTTTTAATACAAGCAAAAAGCAGTATAATAGTAAATTTATCAATAATGCTGAGAATAAACAAAAAGCCATGTGGAGTATAAAAAGCATTTAAAGCAAAGTAATGGGATTAAGAACATATCTATTAGATTACCAAATGGTTCACTGCCTGAAGATCCTCAAGTAATAGCCAACGTATTTCAAACTTACTATAGCGAGATGGTGGAGAGATTAGTAAACAAAGTCATAACATCTTCCTTACGCTTTGCCTGCGTTCGCTAAGCTGTCCAGCAAGCCGAGAACATTTTACATGTGTACATATACTACAACCAATTAAACCATACACAATAATTATTTTCGGGGGGGGGGGCAGAAGTTTCTGTTTCACATGATAAGGTTAAGTATTGTGACTTTGTGGGTTCGTAGAATTAAAAGGCCGAGTTGCAGAAATTAAAAATCTCTTTTATTTTCGTAGAAATACTCTTATAGATAACAGCAGCATTACGTTACATACACAATCAGTCTACCAAGGTCGATCACAATAACAAACAGTGACAGCAGATTACACCATTAACTCTCGTTACAACCACACAGCTGGCTGTCTCTCATTTTCACAACACTTTCACAACTGACTGGCTGGCTGGTGTGTCACAATCACTTTTATATCTAATTCATAATTCGAGACTCTTCCAGAAGAATAAAGAAACCGAATAACCAAGATATTACCAGAAATTTCCATTTATCTCAGTTTGTTTGTTTCAGTAAGTCTTTTATCTCAAGCGCTATGTTTATCTGCTTATGCAAGCTCGTTATCTACGTGAAACCTATCCGTTGCTTTGTGTGCCAAGCCGCCTTATCGCGATCGGGTTCGTGACAGTATGCATAATACATTAATTTAAGTGTATCAATAGAACTCGCATTAACTAGCCCTGGGATATCATAACAGGAAGAGCAGAGTTTAGGTAAGATGTTCTTTATGTGAGCTTTCTAATCTAAACATCTGTCTACTTCAATGCACAGAAACCTTTTGTAGTCAATTTCTTCTGATTACATATCATTAATCCCAATTTATATTTTAGTATGTGGTGTGTGTCAAATTATAAATTTAACAACCTCTGTTTTGGAAACGTAGAGTCAGACTGAAAAATTCAATGCCATATCCGGGATTTGAACCATGGACCTATGTTTTTTCTAGATTCACAGATAATTTGTTCGCTTTAAACCAACACGACGTACAGTTCAAAACATAATTCAATTTAATTATACAGTCATTTAAATTTGTACTGGTCACCTGAACACTATCGGCATCAGAGAAAGTACTGTACTTGCAATGTCTATATCAAGTGAGAGGTCATTTATATAGATCATAAATAGTAAAGGTCCTAACACTAAACCTTGAGGTACTCCATGTGTTACTGCTTTCCAATTCTAGCTTTGTTTTTCATAACCAATTTTACTAGGTACTTCGACATTCTGCTTTCGTTCATTAGGTATGCTACAAACCAACGTAATGCCTTATTTTACCAACAGATGTTGAGACTTGCCGAGTTTATCATTTATATAAAAAATTGCATTTTATCAACAAAGTGTTACCTTAACACTTGTGTTAAAACTCTCGTTAAACTTTCAAAGCCTATTTCTGTTGTTAGGTCCTTAACAATTGTAAATAGTCAAGATGGCGGGCGTGAACGTAGCTACTGATGTCGATTTGCTATATCTAAGACCGTCTAAATGGCATTCGTAATAGAGTACGGCCTATGAGGAGAAATGATTTTGGGGAGCTATCAAAAGAAAATTTTCTACAGAGGTATACACTGTCGAAACAAGTTGCTATGAGGGTTACTGCGGAAGTACAAGAGAGGTTAGAACATGCATCGAAAGAAATATGCCGATCTCGCCTTTCCTTCAAGTATTAATAACTTTATTGATTTTATAATTCACTGAATTATATGGATAATGCACTGTCCGCCTACCGTCTTGAAACGTTCTAGTCACACGTCACTTATCTTTCTACGCACCTCACTTTAAATTTACATAATACGTACGTAATTGTGTTATCTTAGGGAATTCTTCCAACAGGAAGTTCGGACTTTCCTCCTTATCAATGAATAGCTTATTGCTTTCATCCAAAAGCGACAGCCCCATGTCAGTAGATACGCTTGCACTTAAAACAATTCCTGTGGGCCAAAACTGTTGCAATTTGGTGGCGTTGGTATGAATATGTCAATTAACAAAGTCGTTAAAAATAGTATATTAAAAATAGTATATTTATACGGAATGAGGAAAGATTTGAAAAACAGAGGCGCTTCCAGGAATATTTTTCAATTCTCCAGATTCAGTTGTGTGTTTGCATGTGTATTGCACATTATTTTTAGCACTATGTGCATTTCTATCCATCTGAATTTTAGTAGTTAAGATATTTGCTGAAATATTAATAAATAATTGAAGATAAATGTTACATTTTAGAACGTGCATCACCTATAGGTGTTGTTACGGAGAACTACTGCACTAGAGCGAGAATGTCAACTTACGATGCATAGCAACAATAAAGGTAAATTGAGTGCCCTTATACTCATATCATCATCATCAATAAAGGTAAATATGGAATATTACTTACATAGTGGAAAATCGATTAAAAAGAGCTCACACATGTGAAGACGCTACAACGCAATGAATGTGTGAACAACTTGTTTCTGTTTTTAAAGTAGGCTAAAGGGATTAACTGTGCATAATTTTGTTGAAGTGAGATAACTCGAACCCTTGTTTATATTTCGAGTTTTGAGAGGAAAAAGAAAGGGGATCTGCATTACTTCTTCTCTGTTGCTGGGCAACATTGCAGCACCCCACGTGGAGAAACAGATTACCTTCATGTATCTTCTTTTAAAAATCAGACTGTAGAGTTGATCAGGAGTTAATCTGTCAGGGATGTGGAATGCCTCGTGGAGCAACTGTTCTGTCGTTTTGGGATGCCGCTAGAGGTCCACAGCAAGCAGGGCACAATTTTGAGTCTAACCTGATAAAGGAGGCACTGGAAAGACTTGGGATTAACAAGACCCGCACAACATCTCTAGATCTCCAGTCAGACGGCATGGTCGAGAGGTACATCAAGACCAGGAAGGACTTGGCCAGCCATCAGTGAGACTGGGACGCCAAGGTGCCACTGTTTTTTGCTGGCGTACCGCTCGTCAACACATGACACCAGAGGAATGACGCCAGCAAGCTTAATATTCGGCCGAGAGCTGCGCCTCCCTTGTGACCTGGCTTTTGGGAGCTCTCCGGAAGCAAAACAGCCCGCAACTGATTATGCTGAGAACCTGGTGGACCATCTCCACGACAAGCATGAGATGGCTCGTCAGAACATCCAGGAGGCGAGCGACCGCCTGAAGACGCGATACGACAGGCAAGCCAACAGCCAAGGATTCCAGCAGGGTGACCCAGTCTGATGGTACCACATTACCCAGACCATGGGACGTTGCCCGAAACTTCAACAGCCATGGCAAGGACCATACCAGGTGGTAAAGAGAATTAACGACGTGGTCTACCACATCCAGAAAATGCCCCGAGAAAAGATGTTGGTGGTACACCTAGATCGTCTGGCCCACTATAATGGTGCTGTTCGGGACGATCAGCCTTGAGGAGAGCGCAGTGTCGTGAGCCATTATAGACGAGCACCGAGAGAGATAGAAGCGGGGTGTGAAAGAGACAGATAGCGGCCAAGTCACACCCACAGACCGGCCAGGGCGTGTGCACTGCCCCTATCACATGCGGAGGAGAGACGGGGTGGGGAGAAAAGGAGGCAGGGAAGTGATTGCACTGTTGTTTCTCCTTCGCCTGCCGCCTCAAAAGGTCGTGAAGCTTACGTATGACTTCGTCAGGTGTCGAGAAACCTCGAGAACAGCTGACTCGCGTATAAATAAGAGTGTGTGGGTGCAGAGGCAGTATGAGAGGCGGAGTCCCAGAAGGCTCTGTATTATCTCCTACACTATTTAGTGTATACATGGCAGACTTCCCAACCGAGCCGCGCGTCGAAATTGCACAATATGCTGACGACGTGCTGCTCTTCTGCAAATACAGACATATTCGCAGAGCCTTCAACCCAATTCAAAGACACCTCCGTCTCACACAAGAGTGGTGCAGGCGATGGCGGATGTCCGTCAACCCGGACAAAAGCCACGCTATTCTATTCACCAAGCGCCACACCCCCGCAGACTGCCCTGATTTCCATTTTAGAGGCCGAAGGATAGAATGGGTACCCTCTATCAAATACCTGGGAGTAGAGCTGGACAAGGGTCTGACTTTCCGTCGACACATCAGGGAACTCTCGGCGAGGGTTCAGGGAGCTATTGCATCCCTGTATCCTATGCTGGGTTCTCGATCGATGCCAGTCCGCGTAAAGCTATACCTTTTTCGAGCTCTTATAGTCCCGTTGATGCTATATGCCTGCGAGGTCTGGGGCATGGCCGCAGATTCCTGGCTGGCATATCTTCAACGCGCCCAGAATAGAGGACTTAGGTCCATCTATTCAGTAGACCGATTCTTCCCAGTAAGGTTCCTCCATGAAGCCTCGGGTCCATGAAATTAGACGCCGGGCTACAAAATTATACGCACAGTTACCTTTGCACAGAAGTGCCCTGGTTCGGTCTCTTGGTGATTATGATCCCACAAGACGTCGTCGCCGACTATTCCGGGTCCCCCGCATGGCTTGCGGGCATTCGAGGTAACCACGGAGCATTTCCAGCAGCAGCAAAAGCTGAACTCCCATAATCTACCAAGAGTTGTTGGTCTCAAAATTAAACAAAATTCAGTCAAAATTCATTTCAAAATAAAATAAAATAAAATAATTCTTTCTACGCCAGGGTGCTAGTGATAGCATTCTATCCTTCTAGAGGAGTCAATAGACTACCTCATATGCAATCCATCATCCTCAAAGAAAAACAGTCATCCTAACACATCCCGAAAAGAAAATCCTATCTGTGGTTAAACCCTATCCTGGGTGGGCACACAGCAACAATCTTCAGGCTAACACAAGCCTACCAGTATCTGCGAGCGAGCGAGAGGCAGTAGGGAGTTTTTAACGGTGCAGAGTGCACGTGTATCAGACGGACTTGAAGGCGTGTGTGTTACATCATTCTGGTATTGGCAGAGCTGTACAAAAGTATCTTTCTACGGAAATAAAGAGCATTTTAAATTTCTGCAACTTGGACTTTTAATTCTGCAAACTCACAAATTCACAATATCTATACCAAGTTTTAAAAAGTTCAGCAAGAAAAGGTGAAAGTTCATTCATTTATTAACTGCTTAAAAGAATACAAAACATATTCAAAGCATGGTCAAATTAAATATGTGCAACCAGAAAATCACATAGTTTAATATGTACATAAACAAGTTCTAAAATAATCTAATTACAATAATAAATCATAAACTATACACTATTACACTTGTATTATACAAATACTATTAATTTAGTCAATATTATCTAAGATATTTGTCATTTGAATAATAGCAACCTTCCATACAATATTTCTTTAATTTTTTCTTGAATATTTTAAGATTATGTAGGGAGTTCATGATACAGTTCATGAGCTACAGTAGTAGGTTTGGTTTTATATAGTTGTAATCTCTGACACTGTAAATGAAAATTTATATTTCCTTTGGTGTACTGCTTATGTATATGTTTGTTTAACCTTTATCTTGCCTGTTAAATAATTCTGTTACTACTTCATATATGTAAAGTGGATATACAGTTAAAATATTTAGGTCTCTGAAGGTTTGCCTACAAGAGACTGTTTGCTTCATTCCCATAATTAGTCTTATTGCTCTTTTTTGGAGAAGAAATACTCGGTTAGTGTGTTTTTTAACATAACGTACCAATACTGTTAACCCATATGATATATGCGGGTATAACATTGTCTGTGTATTAACATCCACTATGTTCATCAGCTTTTTTTTTTCATTACGAATAAACCTGAGCTCATTTTGTTGCATATATGATCAATGTGTTTGTCCATGTTAGCTTTTATCCACAATTAGTCCTAGAAAATTTGCGCTATCGACTGCATTTACTTCCCTGTTTTCAATTATTATCTTTGTATTTGATGGCGACCTGTTCTGTGAAGTTTGAAACTGAATGTAATTTGTCTTAAGTTTATGTGTAAGTTATTGGACCTAAAGTACTGTATAACTCGTGTTGTATTACTTACTGCTGTATTTTACAAAGCTTGCGAACTTATACCTGTATTTACTATTGATGTGTCATCAGCATACATAGATATTGTGAATTTGTGGGTTCCTGAAATAAAAAGTTCAATTACATCACTCAAAAATGTTATTTATTTCCACCTTGTTACAATGTCACAATTACGCAATTACAACTAAGCCAGTTCGTCTTTCCACGTACACTCAGCGCGCCTTACACTACTGCTCGCCACGACTCACTCAACACAACTCACTCCTGTCACCTCTCCCGTATTGATCGGCGGCACGAAGTTTCTCGAGATTTCCTTTTATAGGGGAGGAAAACATTCTCGATGCTTCGCCCTTCTTCGGGCGGCAGGAGGGGGAAACGAAGACTCAGCTACTCCTGCGGTCTCCCCTCCCTCCACCGGCCTTCATTTATTGATCGGCATCGTGAGTTTGCCGCTTGGGTAACACTGCTCCCTCCTCAAGGCTGGTCGTCCCGAACAGCACCATCGTTGCGGGCCAGGCGATCCAGGTGTACCACCAACATCTTTCCTCGGGGCACCTTCTGGATGCGGTAGACCACGTCGTTAATCCTCTTCACTACACGGTACGGTCCTTGCCATGGCTGCTGAAGCTTCGGGCAGCGTCCCTTGGTCCTGGTAGGGCGGTACAACCAGACCAGGTCACCTTGTTCGAACCCTTGGCTGTTGGCTTACTTGTCGTATCGGGTTTTCATGCGCTCGCTCACCTTCTGGATGTTCTGGCGAGCCATCTCCCGCATGTCGTGGAGGTGGTCCACTAGGTTCTCCACATACTCGGTCGCTGGCTGTTTCACCCCCGGAGGGCTTCCAAAAGCCAGGTCACAGGGGAGGCGTAACTCTCGGCCGAACATTAAGCTGGCTGGCGTCATCCCCGTGGTGTCGTGTGTTGACGAGCGGTAGGCCAGCAAGAACAGTGACACCTTGACGTCCCAGTCTCGCTGATGGCTGGCCACGACCTTCCTCAAGTGTTCCTCTAAGGTCTTGATGTACCTTTCGACCATGCCATTCGACTGGGGATGTAGAGGTGTTGTGCGGGTCTTGTTAACCCCAAGTCTCTCTAGTGCCTCCTTCATCAGGTTGGACTCAAAATTGGTGCCTTGGTCACTGTGCAGCTCTAATGGTACCCCAAATCGGCAAAACGCTTGCTCCACGAGGCAATCTGTGATTGTCCTTGCCTCTTTGTTCGGGATGGCATACACCTCCGGCCACTTAGTGAAGTAGCCCACGACCACCATCACGTACTTGTTGCCTCGGTCGTACTTTGGGAACGGTCCAGCAATGTCAACGGCGATACGTTCGAATGGCGCTACGACGTTGTACTGTTGCATGCGACCCCGGCTCCTAGTCTGGGGGCCGTGACTCGCCGCGCACACGTGACACTGACGGCACCATCTCTCAGCGTCTGCTCGGAGCCTCAGCCAGTAGTAACGCTGCCGTAGTTTGTCAATCGTCCGGTTCGCTCACAGGTGTCCTCCTGAAGTACCGGCGTGCACTTCTTCCAAGACTTCCGGGACCTTACTCCAGGGAAGTACCAACTGTTCTCTCTGTTTCTTCCCATCGGGTGATTCCCATACCCGGAACAGCACGCCCTCTCTGGTCTTCAACGAGTCCCAATGGGCTCAGTAAGACTTGTAGGTGGCGATCCTCGGTGCGATGTCCGCCCAGGTTGGTCTCGTCCCTGCCTCCACTTCCCTCAAGAGTGGCCCCAAGTCTGCTCCGCCAGCTGCTCCCTCCTTAGGCCTGCGCTATCCCAGCCATCCGCAGGCACTGCCGTGACCACTCGAACTGCTGCGGCAGGCTCATTCTCCTCCACTCTTGTCCATTGGCCGCACTCTTCTGGACAGGGTCTTCGGGACATAGCGTCTGCGTTACCCTGGCTTTTCCCTCTGCGATGTTCCGAGATGAAGTCGTACTCCTGCAGCCTCTGGACCCAACCTGCTGTCTGGCCTTCCGGTCGCTCCGTCACCATCATCTCGCTCCTCGCGGGGACAACCACGTCTTCCTTCAAGATGACCCTACCGATTCCAAGGCACTCTTTGGGTTGACGGAGTATAACCTCTTCTCCGTTGAGCCGCAGGACCTACCTGCCGACGTCGACCGTCGCCTCGTGGCTCCTGAGGGCATCCAGTCCCAGAATCACCTCCTCAGCCACCTTCGCGACGAACGCCCACAGACGCACTGCACTCCGTCCTAAGGTCAGCTCCAGCAGGGCGTCCTTCTCCACAGGCAAGGTGTCGCCAGATGCCGCGACAAGCTCGTATGATCGGCTCGGCTTCCTCGTCGGCAAACCCTTCGCCACGTCAGGTCTGATGATGGTCACGGCTTCCCCAGTGTCCACCAGCACGCGGCACGGCTTTCCTCTCACCCAACCGTCCGCGATGAGGCTGTCATCCATACGCCGGCTGACGGCGCGCAGTGTCACTCGAGGGGATGGTGGTAATGGCGCCGACGTGCCCCTCTCCACGCCGGGGGCCGCGCCGTGGCTCAGTGGTTGGACCGCTTGGCTCTCACCAAGGCAGCCCGGGTTCGAGCCCAGGTGACCGCAAAGTGAGATTTGTGGTGGACAACACGGCGCTGGGGCGGGTTTTCTCCGGGATCTCCGGTTTCCCCCGCCATCTCATTCCACCGATGCTCCATCTTCACCTCATGTATCATCAGTGTTATCGCCTGCGATGCCATATGTAGTAAAAGTGGGCGTTAAACACTACACATTTCACTCCACGCCGGGCCTTACTCGTTCTTCCGGCTGCCCTTCCTGGTGTGGGCAGTCTCTGCAGGTGCCCGGGCTGTCCACACCCCCAACACAGGCCACTAGGTGTTCGCCCGCGTCTCTCGGCTGGTCTTCTGTCTTCTGCGTAGCGCACACTCCTCGTTCTCGACGACGGGATAGCTGTTACCTTGGCCGCCTCCATCCTTAATGCTGCTGTTAGCGCCTCGTGGATTGTTTTATAATCGCCGAGCATTGGGCGCTGACGAATCTCCGTGTCCCGTACCCCGTCAACGAATGTGTAGGCAGCTTCCCCGGGATACGAACTCTGGTGGGAGGTCGACTAAGGCCTTGCTAGCCAGTTGTTCAACTGCCAGGGCGAACTCCTGCAGCGTCTCCCCTGGCTGCTGTGACCTTGCCTTTAGCTGGCTGCGGTACGCTGCGGCTAAGCGGTGGTTTCCGAAACGATTCTCCAGGGCCTCCCAGATGTCCTTGGGAGCCGCCGTTGTCTGCACCGCGTTTAAGACTTCCGCGGCCCGTCCCTGGAGGCTGGCTATTAACTGTGTTGCCTCCTCCTCTGGTGATCATTTGTTGTGCTTGGCCACTGCGTCGAATGGGCGGCGGAAGACCTCAAACGTTGACGCGCCGTCATATTTTGGAGGCTTGAAGCGCGCCGATGTTGTGTCGCGTCCCGGTGCGTTGGCCTTCAAATTCTTCAACCTCCTGCCAACGACGTCCTCCACCATTGCGCTCAGGGACTTGACGCTATTGTCGGTATTTCCTTCCAGCTCATTAACGCGGCTCGCCAGGTCTTCGACGCGCTCGCCTAACTCTGTGACGTCCTCTTTTACGCCGGCCAACTGTTCTTCAAACTTTGCGGTGAGAGCCTCGTTCGCCGCCTTCATTTCCGTGGCCAGACTGCCGTTCGCTGCTCTCATTTCTGTGGTTAACTCGGCCTTCATTCCTTCCATCTTCTCGGCGAGGTTGTTGTTTGTGGCTTCGGTCTTCACTGTTAATTCGCTCATCTTTTCAAAAAGCTTTTCCAATGCCGATTCCATGGCCGTTATCCCACTTCCTGACGCCAGTTGTGACTTTGTGGGTTCGTGAAATAAAAAGTTCAATTACACCACTCAAAAATGTTCTTTATTTCCACCTTGTTACAATGTACACAATTACAACTAAGCCAGTTCGTCTTTCCACGTACACTCGGCGTGCCTTACACTACTGCTCGCCACGACTCTCTCAACACAACTCACTCCTGTCGCCTCTCCCGTATTGATCGGCGGCCCGAAGTTTCTGGAGATTTCCTTTTATGGAGGGGGAAAACATTCTCGATGCTTCGCCCTCCATCGGGCGGCAGGAGGGGGAAACGAAGACTCAGCTACCCCTGCGGTCTCCCCTCCCTCCACCGGCCTTCATTTATTGATCGGCATCGCGAGTTTTCCGTTTGGGTAACAATATTTTCCCTTCACTGATATTTGGAAGGTCATTGACATTATAAAAAGTAGGGGACCGAGGACGGAACCTTGAGGAACTCCATATGTCACCAGTTTACTATTTGAATAGTATTCCGTGATGTTGATTCCTAGCATGTGTTATTTTTACCTGTTGAGAACTTTGGCTCAGATATGCTCTAATTAAATTGTTCGGAATTCAACGCATTCCATAATGATTCAATTTATCTAGTAGGAGTTCATGTTCGATACAGTCAAACGATTTTGAGAGATTTAGAAATATACAGATATTGCTTTCATTGTTATCAAGCTTATCTATTATATGATCCATTATTTCTGATATGGAATTTTTTGTTGATTTACAATTTCTGAATGCCCATTGCTAAACCAGAAGTCTGCTGAAAAAGCTGATCATTAAAACTGAAAAAAGTTTGATACAAACAAAACTTAGTAAGTTTAACAAAATCAATATTAATTCCTCATACAAATATAGAATTCAACCATTTTTTTTTTTTCAAAAACATCAGAAGTTTTTCTCTTGGAATACTAGGAAACAAGGCAATTACATCAAAGTAAACAAAGTTAATCATAGAGTCAACATGAAAAATTCAATGCCATGGCCGGGATTTGAACCACGGATCTCCTGGTTTCCGTCCAGTCGCTCTTAAACGTTGAGCTACCATGGCCAATGTGTCGTCCTGACATTAAATTCTCCAGTTGACTCGTATATTTCCTCGGTAGACGACTAGGGGCTCACGCATCCGATACACAGTTTGTGGCGACTTACTATCTTAAGTACTTGAGTCCCAGGCTTCATCATTTAACTCTTATTATTTCAGTTAATTGATGGAAATTAATCATTTCTCCACACTAGCCGTATATAGGCTAAGGTTTTTGATAAAAGAGTCAACATGAAAAATTCAATGCCATGGCCGGGATTTGAACCACGAATCTCCTGGTTTCCGTCCAGTCGCTCTTAAACTTTGAGCTACCATGTGTCGTCCTGACATTAAATTCTCCAGTTGACTCGTATATTTCCCCGGTAGACCACTAGGGGCTCTCGCATCCGAGATACACAGTTTGTGGCGACTTTCTATCGTAAGTACTTGAGTCCCAGACTTCATCATTTAACTCTTATTTCAGTTAATTGATGGAAATTAATCATTTCTCCACACTAGCCGTATATAGGCTAACGTTTTTGATAGAGTCAACATGAACAATTCAATGCCATGGCCGGGATTTGAACCACGCATCTCATGGTTTCCATCTAGTCACTCTTAAACTTTGAGCTACCATGGCCAACGTGCCGTCCGGACCTTAAATTCTCCAGTTGACTCGTATATTTACATGTTGACTCTATCTATCAAAAACCTTAGCCTATATATAGCTAGTGTGGAGAAATGATTAATTTCCATCAATTAACTAAAATAAAAAAAATGACCTTGTTATCGACGGGCCCTAAAACACCACACACTCACTCCCTTAATCATTCTTAGATAATATTACATTGTTGATCTTTTGTCAGTTCAAAAGAATTTTTAATATTTAAACTCTCAAACTCAGCAAAGGTACTAAATTTTTCATGTAACCATTTAGTTACTTTTTATAATGGGTCTCATTTTATTTCCAGGCATATGAATTTTAGGAAGGGCATAAATTCTAGGTAAAACAGGATTACTGACTTTTACAATATGTTTTTCTTTATTTGATATAATATCTACTTCATTACGCATTTTATTAAAATTTAAAATACCAAATTTTAAAGGGTCACTATTAATTCTTATAAAATCTTCACCTTGAAGTAAAAGTTCAACTCTATTTATATAATCAAATTTATCTAAGATTACAATCTTATTACCTTTGTCAGCTTTAGTAAAAATAATTACATAAACACAGCACAAAGATGGGCATCTGAAAGTGAGTACACAATAAATAATAAGACAGTACAAATGGTTTTTAGGAGAAGCAGAAGAGTAGCGGCAAGTGACACCCTCAAGCTGCTGCTGATGATTTATATTTAAGAGCGCTCAACTCCATGGTCATCAGTGCCCTTTCAACAAACTGTATTTTACCTTATTACTTTCCTTTGACTTTACCTTAACTTTGCTTTGGCTTTACTCTAGCTCCGCTTTGGTTCTGCTCTGGCTTCACTCTAACCTCACTCTAACTTGGTACAGACTTGGCTCTGGCTAGGTCCCAGCCCCCGTTCCAGTCCCGCTTTGGCTTTGTTATGGCCTCACTTAAACTTCATTCTTTAACTCAGCTCTGGCTTGGCACTAACTTTGCTCTGACTAGGCACCTGCCTCCACTCCGGTCCCGCTCTGGCTTCGGTCTGATCTCCTTCTAACCTCATTGTCCAACCCAACTCTGGCTTGGCTCTGGCTAGGCTCCAGTTCCACTTTGGCTTGGTTCTGGCTTCGCTCTAACTTCATTCTAACTTGGCTCTGGCTAGACTCCAGCCTACCCTTGGTCCCACTCTGGCCTCACTCTAACTTCATTCTTTAACTTAACTCTGGCTAGGTTCCGGCCCCGCTCTGGCTTTGCTTTGACCTTAACTTACTTAACTTTATTTAGAGAAGGGTCAAACATGGATGTGGACCTCGTTTGGGCGTTTGCCATTAGCTCTCTCACCACTCAGAGGCACCCAATCGAGACATTTATCCCAGGACCCCAGGATCGTCAATCCTATACCTACCACAGTAGGCCCCAGGAGGGACCCTCAAGCTAGACGAAGAACCGATGTGACTAGTAAACAAATTCAAATACTTAGGCATTACACTGCAGCCAACCGCAAAGTTTTTCAACATATACATAGGAGAGTACATACAGCAGCTATAAGAGCAATTTGTAATATCAAAGACCTAACAAGACTAAAGCTAGAGACAGCCATGCAACTATTCGAGACAGTGATCACCCCAATCGCCACCTATGGACTAGAACTAATATGGGAGAAGCTTATGGCTAGCAATCTGGAGACACTAGAGAAAGTTAAAACGAAATTCCTCAAGAGGTCACTAGATGCCAGCAAAGGTTGCACCACGAAGAATGGTCTAAATGTTGGCTAGAGAAACACAATTTCTGGAGAACCTGTGAATCAGAATGATACTAAGATCAACAGAACCATTCAAGGATGTTGCAGGGAGAAGAAAACAGAAGGAGAACGAGATAGAGAAAAAATTCTTGCAACAGATGCCATGATGAACAGGGAGTGGATCAGGAGCAACCAACCACAAATACATGCTGCTATAGGTTTGGCAATGCACGGATTCCATCATAAACTGTGCAAGACAGGGAAGTTCCACCAACCAAGTGACTTGCGTGAGTGCATATGATTTGATCGAAACTGTAAAAGATAGATGGGGTCATTGAATGACTTGATAAAACAAAAACCATAATGTATAATATTAATGCTCTTTCGAGTGCACTTATTATTATTTAGTAAAAACTAAATCGTCATTTAATGATTTAATAGTGATATTTATCTAAATATAGTAAGATTTTGCTACATTTCAGTTTAATCAATGATCTATCATTTTCATTAAAATCTTGGCTTGCAATTTCTATACCTGCAACATAATCATCCATATTTTTTTTAAAAATCTATATACTTTTTATATTTTGATTTAAAAACTCCAACTCTTTTTCACTAAGGCTACAATTTGTAGTATTTGTTGCTTCACTGTTAGTTTCTGTTTATTATGTAACAATAAATTGTGCATTTCAACAAGATCTACTTTTATGCAGTAAGATTTTGTTTATCTCTTAAAGTTCACCAAATATACAAACGTCATTCAGAATAAATGAGGAGTTCACAATCTATGCAGCAAAAATTCAAATATTTTACAAAATTCAAAAAATTTTACAAAATTTCAAAATTGTTGGAGCCATTTATCAGAAAATTAAAAATATAAGGGGTGTTCAAAAAGAAACGAGCCGGAGTCTGATACGTGCAAACCGTGACAGGATGGTAATATCATGGCATGTGTAACGAAGTGTTGTTCTGACCAGATAATGGAAGTTCACAGCCCGTCACTAGAGGACACGTGTGCATGTCAAGTGACTATATAAAGCTAGCAGCAGCATGCATCAATTGTCCAATGCTGCCAGTTGCATTGCAAACAGTGAAATGGAGACTCAAAAGAAGAGCAAAGAGGTGTTGTTCATTTTCTGACAGCGGAAGGAGTAGGGGGAATGGACATTCATCGACGAATGTCACAAGTGTATGGCGAACACTGCATGACCTTTGCAAGGGTAAAAAAAAAATGTGTAGTGTTTAACGCCCGCTTTTACTACATACGGCACCGCAGGCGATGACACTGATGATACATGAGATGAAGATGGAGCATCGGTGGAATGAGATGGCGGGGGAAACCGGAGATCCCGGAGAAAACCCGCCCCAGCGCCGTGTTGTCCACCACAAATCTCACTTTGCAGTCGCCTGGGATCGAACCCGGACCGCCTTGGTGAGAGTCAAGTGGTCTAACCACCGAGCCACGGCGCGGCCTTGCAAGGGTCAAGGTGTAGCACAAGCGCTTCAGGGTAGGATGGGTGTCGTTAGCCAATGATGCACAGTCTGGAGCACCACACTGCATTACCGATGACATTGTCCAGCTGATTGATGCACTCATTTACCCAGGACCGCCGACTGACAGTGAAAGCCATGGCTGTCGAGGTCGGATTGAGCTTTGGAAGTGTTCACACCATCATGAAGGAACGACTGCTCTTGTGCAAAGTGTGTACCCAATGGGTGCCTCACAGTCTTTAATCACACCAGGAAGCATGTCGAATGACCCACTGTCTTGGTCATCTGCAGCGCTATGCTAGGTAAGGGAATGAGTTCCTGGCACGAGTGGTGGCTGGAGATGAGTCATGGTGTGATCACTATAAACCAGAATCAAAACGACAAAGTCTCCAGTGGAAGCATCCTGGGTTACCACTACCAAAAAGAGCCAAGGCCATCCACATAAGATGGCCCCCTTTTGGTACACTTCCTGCAGCATGGGACAACAGTGAATGCCCAGTGTTGCTCGCAATCCTTGACCAACCTTTGCCAAGCGATCAAATTAAAACCACCAGGCAATCTCATCCATGGGATCATTTTGCTCTACGACAATGCAAAGCTTCATACAGCCAAAACAGTCGCGGCACTCCTGCAGAAATTCAAATGGGAGGTTCTTGGCCACACTCCATACAGTCCAGACCTCTCTCCCTGTGATTATGCCATTTTTGGTCCCCTTGAAAAGGCTCTGAGGGGCAAGCGATTCACCTAGGACAATAACGTCCAGCTATACGTGCGGAGCTGGCTCACATCGCAGCCCCAGGACTTTTATGAGACAGCCATTCACCATCTTGTGTCACAGTGGGATAGGTGTTTCAACAACCAGGGCCAATAGTTCTAATATACAGGTAGTGGTTTCTGTAATTAAGTCTCTGGCTTGTTTCTTTTTGAATGCACCTTACAACAAAACAAAAATTTTTACAAGTTAGGGTACTATATATGTTTCTAGTAAACTATCAAATTATTTTAGTTAATTTATGGAAATTATCATTTCTTCATACTAGCCATATATAGGCTAAGGTTTTTGATAGAGTCAACATTGGGTTAGAGCGACTGGACGGAAACCAGGAGATCCGTGGTTCAAATCCTGGCCATGGCATTGAATTTTTCATGTTGACTCTATCTCATTATCAAAGCTTTGGCTGCAATATAATACTTCCATTCACTATAGCTAAGTTAGTGGGTACAGCAAACATGAAAAGTGAAAAATTAAAATCTATAGCAACTTATACTAGAAATGACTGTTACCATAAGAAAGATAACTTAATAGCTGTGTGCTATAAGGAGCACAATGTTTTATAAGCTGACCTGGCTGTACATTCAAGAACACTAACACTAGAGCCGTTTGTTTGTTTACACAAAGCTTTTATCTCTTATGGTTTACTGTTATACAAAAGTCCTTCCAAATGAAGAGGACATAAGCTATTGCACTAAAATTCAAGATAAGAATTACTACTGCCATTTATGAGCCAAAGAGAAGATAAATTGATCGTAATTGCTATTTTATTAAAGTTTAACTTCCTTTAATCAATTAGGTCATTTAGATGAATGAATTTGAAATTATCTTAAAATGGGTCCAAGATCCATAGAGCTTAAGAGTTAAGCAACATTCCTGTTTCATGAAAAGGTAAAAATCTGGAAAAAACTTTATCCAGGGAGCTCATCCTAACACAGATTTGAATTTCGGTGCTCTTGAATGTGAGACAGACATGCTACTGATACACCACAGAGATGGATTTAAAAATAATACTGCTGTACAAAATTATGAGACTAACACTATAAAGAAATGCAAACAGTGAATTTGTAAGGCTTTTAATTCTAGAGTAACAATGAATGACTTGTCTTAAGAGACAAAACAATATTTACAACAACAAAGTTGTTATCACAGACATAAAATACCAATATTTATGGAAATTAAACATTTCATTTCACATACTTGCTTTTGCAGTATATGGGGAACTTATATCAGTATAAGTATTTTGCCCCAATATCTTCAGCAAGGTTTATATAAGGTACTGCCAACTTAATGTTTTGCTTATACATGCATTACTTAACAGAGTGAATTTTTCAATATTTGGCTCTTAACCACAATCTTTACATGAAGCATAGAACATCTTTTGTCTTGTTATTTATTTTATATGCTTTGGTTACTTAAATAACATATTCTTGTAACAACATAACAAGTATGCTGTGTGTAAGAAGAACAAGAGAGAAATGGGAAGCAATAACTTAATACACAGTGTTAAATAACAAACATAGAAACAGAATCAGACTGAAAATGGAACTGTTAAAAAAGACTGACCTAACTGCATTCATATTCAAAACCAGAAAATGGAATGGAAGACTAGTCTCCATTGTAACACAGAGCCTTTGTTTTAATGCATCACCCCTTCCCTCCTTCACCATGTGCTACCTAATCAGTCGAGACTACATTTTTGTACAATGATTGAGGTGATTAATTGAAAACTTATTATGCATGTCGGAGGAATTTAGTAAAAGTGACGTCCAAAATTTACTGTTTTTTGCTTCTTTAATACATTTTAATTAATACTAATTTTTATATATATATATATATATATATATATATATATATATATATAGAGAGAGAGAGAGAGAGAGAGAGAGAGAGAGAGAGAGAGAGAGAGAGAGAGAGAGAGAGAGAGAGAGAGAGAGAGAGAGAGAGAGAGAGAGAGAGAGATACGCATGTTTCACAAGCACTCTTCATGCACAATTCCTATATATTAAAAAACTCTTATAGAGAAGTGAGACAGCAATTGTTTGGGCACCTCTCAGTGAAATGGCTTGTAATCTTGTTAATGGATTTAGGGAAACAGGTTCTATTTTAATTAGAAATCGTAAGTAATTTACGATTGAGTATTTGGAGAATAATTAGAATGAAGTTCAAAGCATTGAAGAAGTCTGCTTAGGAATTTTGAAAAAAGAATGAAATTTTTCAGAATTTCAGCAATTTACTTACATAGTAAAGTTTCTGCAGTTGGGTATTGGATAATGTTAATAATCGTTTTACTGGTACACATTTAATTCTTTTTTCTATACAAAACGTTGTTTTGTTTACATGGTCCTGAACAATTAATGAGGGATAATACAAATTGTTTGAAAAGTGAGAGAGATGTGCAGCATTTCCAATATATTCAATGATAAAACTATGGGTTAATGTATTTCTAACATTCAATTTAAGGGGCTATGAATACCCAACTGCTTGCTTATCTGTAAACTCTGTTAGGCCAGTCATACATTCAAACAAAGACTCTGTAGCTAGGAGACCATAATCTAGAAGTGTCATTAGAAATCTCATTAGTCACAAGATTTGAGATAAAAAATAGGAATGACTCCTGGTTGGCACATACTTCCATTTCACTTCTTCTGCAGATAGCAGTACAATCATAAATGGTAATGAAATTGCCTCAAAACAATGTTTACTGACTCAATTATTAGATGAGAAAATATCCGTAATGAATAATGACAGCACAACTCTTATGTCATTGCTATTACCATTCTTGGTATATTGCAAGTCAAAACCTTATAGGTTTACATCACTCTGCTTTCGTTCTAGTTTATTCAAGCAGCTTTAATGAACTTTTTTTTTCTTTTATACATTAAAAGTAGCTGAATGTTTTATCTCTGGCAAATCCTTACAGTATCATCTTAATGACAACTACCATTCACTTCTTTAGTTAATAAATATAAATGCTTCATAACTTAACCAAAACACCCACATAAAATGTATGTGATAGGCTTGCTTTATGATAAACATTTTTATATAAAATCTGCCATGTTTGCAGAACAATAATTAGGCACATTGCTTACTATATGATAGCATTTTTATTGGTACCAAATATCTGGAAGTATATTTTGAATGGTCTGATGTTCTGCTAACGTAACTGTAGCTACTGCTTGAGATGCCTCGTCTAAAACAATTTTCACTACCCGAGTAGGAACTACATTGTCCACCAACATATCATCTGGAACAATGGCACAAGCTATACCTTCTTCCAAGACTTTACTGGTTTCATCTTCTCCAGCAATTGCTTCTAATTTGAAGCTTAGTTGATCTGTAATAGAATCGTCAGCAACCTGCCACACTGGTTGCTGATGGACGGGATCTTCACGAACTACCATTTTGTACTCATTTTGTGGTTGTTTGCTATTTAACAGTTCAAAGTCTCCATGAATTTTGGCAAGATGAGCAGCATATTTATGTCGCGTTGTGAAACCACGCTTACAGCTTTCACAGTTGAAGGGGTACACACCTGTATGAAGGATGAGATGTCTTTTGAGAGTACCGCCAACTGGAAATGTGAGGGGGCAATGCGGACATTTATATGGACGTTCACCTGTGTGTTTTCTCTTGTGAACAGCAAGAAGTGATGAATGACGAAACATTCTACCACAAAAGCTACACTTGTAAGGATAAGGATTATCATGCCACTTTCGATGTATCCAATATGTACTTTGGAAGCTAAATTTGCGTCCACACACATCACAGATGTAGCGTTCCTCTTTAGTGTGCATGCTTCTATGCTCCTCCATCATCATTCGTGACATAAAACCCCTCCCACAATAGTCACAACAAAATTTGTACTCACCGGTATGAACAGCAACATGATGCCTTAGACCTGTTTTTGTTTTGAACACACGTTTGCAAACATCACATTCAAAATTATCTTTCTCCCTGATATGCCGCAGTTCATGATTTTTAAGAGTTTTAAGTTTTGTTATTTCTTTGCCACAGAAACGGCAATGTGGGTCCCTGTGCACAGAATCTTTGTGATCCGTAAGTTGCTTCTCCTTCATAAATTGTTGTGAACACTCATCACATTTGTATGTGAACCTTTCTGGATGAACTTCTTCATGAGCTTTAAATGCCTTCTTAGTAGTGAATGATTCACTACAGAAAATACACTTATACATTACTTTATCTTTCTGATGCTTCATCTGCAGATGCTTCTGTAAGTTGAATGTATCTGGAAATTCCTCAGAGCAGTATGGGCATGTCATTTTTCCTTTAAACTTTTCATGGCATTTCAAATGACTTGAAAGTTTCTGGGAATTTGGAAAAACCGCTTTACAGATTTTACATGAAAATGATTTATCTTTGTGTTCTTTAAAATGTCTTTTCAGTTCGTTCAATATTGTTGTTCGAAATCCACATATAGCACAAACATAAGTCTTTTTACTAAGTCCAAAAGAAGCTTGGTTTGTAACATCAGGTTCCACATTTGAGTCCAGATTTAGATTACTAAGAGAAGCTGATGAAGAATCCTCATGTTCTAATTTAACTTCAACATTGGATAGATTTTCAAGCAAAGCACGTTCTATTTCAGCATCATCACTTGCTGAAAGTTTCTTCTCTTTGACCATGTTAAAGATATCCAGAAAAGTGTCCTTCACATTCTCATCAGATTGGATAGGCGTTGCATCTGTGAGGTTTTCTACTTGTTGTCGGGAATCTTCACTTAGTAATGTGTCAACTGGAATTTGTCCATCTGTAATAGTGATTGCAGACTGTAAACTTATAACTGGATCCTGGCCTTTCTTTTTTATGTCTGTCAAATGAAAGAAATTGTCATTTACTATTCTACAGTGATCATACGGATTTTCTTCTTGAGTATCACTATGCATATGCATAACTTTTTGGACGTCCAGTTCCTCACCTGCAACATACTCATCACTATGTATATTACAGTTTAATGATATAGTTGTGGATCCGTCACCAGTCAATTCCATGTCTGCTCTTGATTTTGATAGTCCAACCTTAATTTTTTCAAACATATCGTCCATGACACTCTTCTCGCTACAACCAGTTACTGCTGTAACAGACTTTTCTGTATGAGCATGGAGGTTTTCAAACATGTCTTCAAGACTTTCATCCATTTCCACATACTGTTGCTGCTGCTGAGATTCAGAATCAAGAGAGTTGACATCATGTTCTGAATGTTCATCTAAATTAACCTTCTCCATCTGCAGCAATGAACTTGCATCCTGACAAAACAGATCCTTAGTTGTTTCTTCTTCCTTGTGCAGCTTCATATGTTCCTTAAAGACGGATTCATTTACAAAAGTCAATGAACATTTATGACAATTGTAAAACATTTCATTCCTTTCTGGATTTTGCATAACATTCTTTACTACAATGTTTTCAACATTAAATTCCATATTTTCATTTTGTACTGATGTGTTAATATTTTGTTCATTTGTTTCAACATTTTCACTTGAACCTTGTGTCAAGACTTCTCTGGAAGTGTTCTCATTGAGCATTTTATCTTTTTCTTGAACATTTTCCTCTGTATTCATTTGTGAATGCTCTTCCATATGTTCATTCAGTTTCTCCTCAGATTCAAATCGCTTTTTACATACTTTACATTGGAAAAGTTTCAAAACCACATGCTTACGCACATGATCATCAAATATTTTCTTATTACTACATTGAAAATTACAAATATTACATTCATAATTAGTTAAAATATTTTGTGATGAATCACAAGACTCATTTTCACTTCCACTTTCCATATGCAATTCCTCTTCTGATACTTTAGTATTGAAAGTATGTTCCAAATGAGTCTTCATATGTGAAGTAAAGTCACCTTCCTCAGTAAACTTCTTATTACAAAAGTGACATGTCCAGTTTGAAAGATGTGCTTCCATAAAGTGATTACGAACATATTTATGACTTTCAAACCGTTTCTCACACATTGGACACTTGAAAAGCAACTCATTGCATGACAAATAATGTGACTGGAAAGCAGAAAAATCTGTTGTTTTAAACCGGCAGTTTGCACATTTAAATACTTTTAGCTTGTCTGGATCTTTACTTTGGTCTGCACATTCCTTCAGTTGCATCTGCAAGCTCTCTTTGTTACTCTTCCTTCCTGATAAAAATTCAAGTTCTGATTCACTTTCAGGTGAATCCTGCTGAAAAATCAAAACAAAATATTATATGATGTTAAATTACATACAAAGGCACAGGATTATTTCCCATATAGAAATAGGTACCAGAGAAAAATGTTACTTTTACAATTTTATTGGGAAGGACTAAGTTAAGTGTTTTTTCACAATACCCCAAATACAGAAATCAAAACAGAAATTAGAACAAAATATAAAACAATATATAACAATAGCCTGACTGATATCAATACAAAGCAGAAAATCAATTTTGTTCATTGAGATCTCATTGACTAATGTTATTTTACTACTTCAAATTCAGCAAACATAATATGGGTTATCCAATGTAAAAATTTGAAAATTAAGCATTTTATAAATAAAGTTCCAACATTATTTCCGTTTCCTCTACTCATACCAAGCTTCATTCCTTGTTAATAGCGAGCAATAAAATTATATGTTTTCTTGATAATTTCTACCAGCTTTGACTGCTCTTTGTAATTTTTATGGCACTCTTCACCATCTGTAATAATTTGTACAGTGAAGAGTCTAACATGATAACAGGGATTTAATATACTTTGCACAAAATAGATACTCACATTCATGAGGTCCCGAGTTCGAATCTCGGCCAGGGCTAGTTACTTGGATAAGGTTTTTTTCTGGGGTTTCCCCTTATCCTGAATGACGAATGTCGAGTAACTCTAAGTTCTATGGACCCCGACTCATTTCAGCATCATTTCACCCATTCCATTCATCATCTGATATGACTTAACGTTGGAGGACATAAATTAAAATGCCTGCCTCGGTAGCGTGGTGGCAGCATATCTGCCTCAAGTTCAAGAGGTCCCAAGTTCGAATCTCGGTCAGGGTGAGTAACCTGGATAAAGTTTTTCCAGCATTTCCCCTTATCCTGAAAGACGAATGTCGAGTAACTCTAAGCTCTATGGACCCTGGGCCCATTTGAGCATCATTTCATTCATTCCTTCATCGTCCGATATGACAATGTTGGAGGGCGTAAATTACAAACAAACTAGATAAGGGATGGGAAGAAAGAAAAAGTTAAAATTATGTAAACTCATATTTCATTTAAGTTCTTCTAGGGAACGCATCACTTATAGCTTGCAATTCAATGGCTACTGTCTCAAAAAAATAGCAAAAACTACAAATAAATGCAAAAATGGTAAATACAACAAAACAAATTGAAAAAACTACTTATAGTTGTTTTTTTACACTCTGATTACAAATAGTATTTTCAATTAATTTTGACATCACTGTTACTACATTTCTCAAAATAGTCATAATACAACAAGAAACTTTTATGTAGTAATGAAATGTAACCCTTGGCATGACAGTCTGAAAAAGGGCCAGACTGCCAACCAAATTGCCAGGCTCATGCCCACATACACAAGGCAGGGGTGGGTGATCATCCCACCGATACAGGGAGGACATGTGGTCATGACAACCCCACTGCCAGCCTCATGCCCACATACACAAGGCAGAGGTGGGTGATCATCCCACCAATGCAGGGAGGAGATGTAGTCATGACAACCCCACTGCCAGCCTCATGCCCATGTACACAAGGCAGAGGTGGGTGATCATCCCACCGATGCAGGGAGGAGATGTGGTCATGACAACCCCACTGCCAGCCTCATGCCCACATACACAAGGCAGAGGTGGGTGATCATCCCACCAATGCAGGGAGGAGATGTAGTCATGACAACCCCACTGCCAGCCTCATGCCCATGTACACAAGGCAGGGGTGGGTGATCATCCCACCGATGCAGGGAGGAGATGTGGTTATGACAACCCCACTGCCAGCCTCATGCCCATGTACACAAGGCAGAGGTGGGTGATCATCCCACCGATGCAGGGAGGAGATGTGGTCATGACAACCCCACTGCCAGCCTCATGCCCATGTACACAAGGCAGGGGTGGGTGATCATCCCACCGATGCAGGGAGGAGATGTAGTCATGACAACCCCACTGCCAGCCTCATGCCCATGTACACAAGGCAGAGGTGGGTGATCATCCCACCGATGCAGGGAGGAGATGTGGTCATGACAACCCCACTGCCAGCCTCATGCCCACATACACAAGGCAGAGGTGGGTGATCATCCCACCGATGCAGGGAGGAGATGTGGTCATGACAACCCCACTGCCAGCCTCATGCCCATGTACACAAGGCAGAGGTGGGTGATCATCCCACCGATGCAGGGAGGAGATGTAGTCATGACAACCCCACTGCCAGCCTCATGCCCATGTACACAAGGCAGGGGTGGGTGATCATCCCACCGATGCAGGGAGGAGATGTGGTCATGACAACCCCACTGCCAGGCTCATGCCCATGTACACAAGGCAGAGGTGGGTGATCATCCCACCGATGCAGGGAGGAGATGTGGTCATGACAACCCCACTGCCAGCCTCATGCCCACATACACAAGGCAGAGGTGGGTGATCATCCCACCAATGCAGGGAGGAGATGTAGTCATGACAACCCCACTGCCAGCCTCATGCCCATGTACACAAGGCAGGGGTGGGTGATCATCCCACCGATGCAGGGAGGAGATGTGGTTATGACAACCCCACTGCCAGCCTCATGCCCATGTACACAAGGCAGAGGTGGGTGATCATCACACCGATGCAGGGAGGAGATGTGGTCATGACAACCCCACTGCCAGGCTCATGCCCATGTACACAAGGCAGGGGTGGGTGATCATCCCACCGATGCAGGGAGGAGATGTGGTCATGACAACCCCATTGCCAGGCTCATGCCCATGTACACAAGGCAGAGGTGGGTGATCATCCCACCGATGCAGGGAGGAGATGTGGTCATGACAACCCCACTGCCAGCCTCATGCCCATGTACACAAGGCAGGGGTGGGTGATCATCACACCGATGCAGGGAGGAGATGTGGTCATGACAACCCCACTGCCAGGCTCATGCCCATGTACACAAGGCAGGGGTGGGTGATCATCCCACCGATACAGGGAGGACATGTGGTCATGACAACCCCACTGCCAGCCTCATGCCCACATACACAAAGCAGAGGTGGGTGATCATCTCACCGATGCAGGGAGGAGATGTAGTCATGACAACCCCACTGCCAGCCTCATACCCATGTACAAAAGGCAGAGGTGGGTGATAATCTCACCGATGCAGGGAGATGTAGTCATGACAACCCCACTGCCAGGCTCATGCCCATGTACACAAGGCAGAGGTGGGTGATAATCTCACCGATGCAGGGAGATGTAGTCATGACAACCCCACTGCCAGGCTCATGCCCATGTACACAAGGCAGAGGTGGGTGATCATCTCACCGAAGCAGGGAGATGTAGTCATGACAACCCCACTGCCAGGCTCATGCCCATGTACACAAGGCAGAGGTGGGTGATCATCTCACCGATGCAGGGAGGAGATGTAGTCATGACAACCCCACTGCCAGCCTCATGCCCATGTACACAAGGCAGAAGTGGGTGATCATCTCACCGATGCAGGGAGGAGATGTAGTCATGACAACCGCACTGCCAGCCTCATGCCCATGTACACAAGGCAGAGGTGGGTGATCATCTCACCGATGCATGGAGGAGATGTAGTCATGACAATCCCACTGCCAGCCTCATGACCATGTACACAAGGCAGAGGTGGGTGATCATCCCACCGCTGCAGGGAGGAGATGTAGTCATGACAACTCCACTGCCAGCCTCATGCCCATGTACACAATGTAGAGGTGGGTGATCATCTCACCGATGCATGGAGGAGATGTAGTCATGACAACCCCACTGCCAGGCTCATGCCCATGTACACAATGCAGGGGTGGGTGATCATCTCACCGATGCAGGGAGGAGATGTAGTCATGACAACCCCACTGCCAGCCTCATGACCATGTACACAAGGTAGAGGTGGGTGATCATCTCACCGATGCATGGAGGAGATGTAGTCATGACAATCCCACTGCCAGGCTCATGCCCATGTACACAATGCAGGGGTGGGTGATCATCTCACCGATGCAGGGAGGAGATGTAGTCATGACAACCCCACTGCCAGCCTCATGACCATGTACACAAGGTAGAGGTGGGTGATCATCTCACCGATGCATGGAGGAGATGTAGTCATGACAATCCCACTGCCAGGCTCATGCCCATGTACACAATGCAGGGGTGGGTGATCATCTCACCGATGCAGGGAGGAGATGTAGTCATGACAACCCCACTGCCAGCCTCATGACCATGTACACAAGGTAGAGGTGGGTGATCATCTCACCGATGCATGGAGGAGATGTAGTCATGACAATCCCACTGCCAGGCTCATGCCCATGTACACAAGGCAGGGGTGGGTGATCATCTCACCGATGCAGGGAGGAGATGTAGTCATGACAACCCCACTGCCATCCTCATGACCATGTACACAAGGTAGAGGTGGGTGATCATCCCACCGATGCATGGAGGAGATGTAGTCATGACAACCCCACTGCCAGCCTCATGCCCATGTACACAAGGCAGAGGTGGGTGATCATCTCACCGATGCAGGGAGGAGATGTAGTTATGACAACCCCACTGCCAGCCTCATGCCCATGTACACAATGTAGAGGTGGGTGATCATCTCACCGATGCAGGGAGGAGATGTAGTCATGACAACCCCACTGCCAGCCTCATGCCCATGTACACAAGGCAGAAGTGGTTGATCATCCCACCGATACAGGGAGGAGATGTGGTCATGACAACCCCACTGCCAGCCTCATGCCCATGTACACAAGGCAGAGGTGGGTGATCATCCCACCGATACAGGGAGGAGATGTAGTCATGACAACCCCACTGCCAGCCTCATGCCCATGTACACAAGGCAGAGGTGGGTGATCATCTCACCGATACAGGGAGGAGATGTAGTCATGACAACCCCACTGCCAGCCTCATGGCCATGTACACAAGGCAGAGGTGGGTGATCATCCCACCGATGCATGGAGGAGATGTAGTCATGACAACCGCACTGCCAGCCTCATGCCCATGTACACAAGGTAGAGGTGGGTGATCATCCCACCGATGCATGGAGGAGATGTAGTCATGACAACCCCACTGCCAGCCTCATGCCCATGTACACAAGGCAGAAGTGGTTGATCATCCCACCGATGCAGAGAGGAGATGTGGTCACAACCCCACTGCCAGCCTCATGCCCATGTACACAAGGTAGAGGTGGGTGATCATCCCACCGATGCAGGGAGGAGATGTAGTCATGACAATCCCACTGCCAGGCTCATGCCCATGTACACAAGGTAGAGGTGGGTGATCATCCCACCGATGCAGGGAGGAGATGTAGTCAAGAGAACCCCACTGCCAGCCTCATGCCCATGTGCACAAGGTAGAGGTGGTTGATCATCCCACCGATGCAGGGAGGAGATGTAGTCATGACAACCCCACTGCCAGCCTCATGCCCATGTGCACAAGGTAGAGGTGGGTGATCATCCCACCGATGCAGGGAGGAGATGTTGTCATGACGACCCCCAGCCGGAATGTTGGGTTTCTCAACTTGGGTTCGCTACCTAGCGTAGCTCCTCAATTTCCTTGAAATGCTGAGTGGGCACTAGTCCTATACCTGTGACTTAAAATTTGCCTTCTCCTGAAGTGAGATCGATCCTGGGTGTATTCCGTGGCAAGGAGCCAAAGCACAAAGCTCTAGCCCACTACAGAATGGTGCAGGACAGTCTTATCCAGATTGAGATTCAAACTTGGGACCTCTCTTGAACCTGAGGCAGACATACTACCACATATGCTATGGAGGCGGACCTACTTTAGTGTACATTGCTAACAAAAGAATTACACTTGTTAACAATGTAATAATCCATAGTACAACTTCAAGAATTGGAAATAGTATTGAATCTGCACTTAGAAAATGTTTCTCTATCAAATTTTGACATATGTAACCTGTATTATTTTGTTTTAATTGGAAGTAGATAAGACATGTAGCACCCACATTAGTTTTTCTACTCATTCTTATGCAAACTATCCTTATACTTCATGTTAACCGAAATAAGATGTTTGTACAAATAGTTTCATTAAATATTTCTTTGTGCATATAGTGGGAATAGAATATATCAAACTTATGTGATAGTTAAGTCTTTTAACTACTGATCACTAGGTCATGGCTTTTGAATTTTGTTCTCTCTGCATGGCAGGAGAAAAAATACAAATGATGACTTCTCATTTGGAAAAAAGTATAATTATTTGAAAATTCAAACCAATATGGAGTACCTCTGAAATGGCTTGTTTCACAAAAGATGTATTTGACACAAGAGCTACATTTTTTATGTAGTAAGATTTTGTCTATCTCTTATGATTTGTCAGTTATGCACAAGTTAGTCATAACAAAGAGGACTTCAGAGGCTATTCCTTGAAAATTCTTGATGTATATTACATTTGTCATAAAAATATCTTAATATATCATAATTTAATCAAAATTTTCAAAAAACATTCTATGTTAAGGGTAGTTTATTATAGAGGAACTTCTTGAAAATCATTGTGACAGTGGCAGTGGTGAAGATGAAGATGATAAAAATGACATCTTATTAGTATTTACTAAATCTGATATTCAAAACCCACTATAAAATGTGGAAATTATTATAAATAAAATAATAATGACTAATAATAATAATAAATAATAAATAAATAAATAATAATAATAATAATAATAATAATAATAATAATAATAATAATAATAATAATAATAATAATAATAATAATAATGATAATGATAATGATAATGATAATGATAATAATAATAATAATAATAATAATAATAATAATAATAATAATAATAATAATAATAATAATAATAATAATAATAATAATAATTATTATTATTAATGTAAAAATAACACCTGAAACAAATAAATAGGTTAAGACAAACAAATTACAAAAACTGGAAGAAAAAAATTACAGAAACAAAAAAGAAAACGTACCTCTGACAAAAGCCTTTCTATATCATTGCTTTTAATCTCTTCTGCATCTCCCTGTATATCATCTGAAATAAAAATTAGAACATTAACAGAAATTACAGCAAAATTAAGAGATTTATCTTGCACATATTTACTTTGATCAATACAATGAAATGAATTGGAGTAGGATTAGAGAGCAATCTACAGTAATTACTTTTGTTTCATAAGCTTATGTTTTTAGTATATACATACATTAATTATTTATTTATAGAGCCGCCCTCTTTTTGGATAATTCAATTCAATTCAATTCAATTTTATTCATCCTTTAGAATCAAATCTGTACATAGTACCTTGATATAGGATACGTCAGTAATTTACACTTAATATTACAAAGTTAAACATCAAATATACCTAACCTACATTTAATTATATTGTGACACAAATTGGATATAATTATGAGTGAGAGAAATGAACAAGCTAAGTAAATTCATATTTTATGTTTATCTGGATTTGTTAAATTGCAGATATTCCTTTACTGTGTAAAAGCAGTGCTCCTGTAAGAAAGCCCTTGTTCTAGTTTTAAACATGTTGTAGTTATCTATGCTTTTGATGTGATTAGGAAGGGAATTATAAACTATTGTACAGGAATGCAGTACTCCATTCTTAAACATTGTAGTTCTGATTGAGGTTACGTGTATATCCTTAATATGCCTCGTGTAATGTTTAATATAAAAAGATTTTGATGTCCCTTTTACCTTAAATTGCACATTTATAAAAATCATAAAAATGTGCTACTTAGAGCTTTTAGAAAACTACAAATTAAGTATTTAGATTAGTATTTAGCATCAGTTTGAATTAAGCACAAACTTCTGTTATTTATTAGTTATGCAGACAGGTATAAACAAAGTATTGGAAAGTTTGGCAATTATTAAATTCTCGAGGAATGAAAAGAAAAGTATCCCACTAAATATCAATGGGCCTTTAGTACTCTAAGTAGACTCTCTTGAACAGTAGTCAAACAATGGATCAAAACCATCCTGCAGTGAGCACAGAGCAAGTGTTTTTTATAACATCTATGGAGGTCAGCATTTTAATTTTTATTATAAAATAATAATTAAGTACTAGAGAATTATTTAAGTTAATTGATGGAAATTAATCATTTCTTTACAATAGCCGTGTGCAGGCTAAGGTTTTGGATAGATAGAGTCAACATGAAAAATCCAATGACATGGCCAGGATTCGAATCACAGATCTCCAGATTTCCATCCAGTCACCCTTACCCATACGAAGTGTGTTCAAGTTATAACACCTATTTTTTTCAGGACTGGGATGAGATAGGAACTTCTGGTTTTTTTCTAAATACACATGGACTCTTTGTGAGTACGTGACAGAGATGGCACCACTGTACAGTGCATATAACACTAATGGCAGCGTCGAGAGTAAGGACTGTATTTGATACTTAAAATGGCGATGTTTTCATTGCAAGAACAGCGTATAATCATTCGTTTTCTCCATTTTCGTGGAGTGACACCTATTGAAATTCATCACCAGTTGAATGAGGCATGTGGTGATGGTACCATGGATGTGTCTAATGTACATTCCTGGGCATGACAGTTCAATGAAGACAGAACATCGTGTGACAACCAAGACAGTTGAGTGAGGCATGTGGTGATGGTACCATGGATGTGTCTAATGTACATTCCTGGGTGTGACAGTTCAATGAAGACAGAACATCGTGTGACAACAAACCATGACAGTTAAGTGAGGTATGTGGTGATGGTACCATGGATGTGTCTAATGTACGTTCCTGAGTGTGACAGTTCAATGAAGACAGAACATCGTGTGACAACAAACCAAGACAGTTAAGTGAGGTATGTGGTGATGGTACCATGGATGTGTCTTAATGTACGTTCCTGAGTGTGACAGTTCAATGAAGACAGAACATTGTGTAACAACAAACCAAGGCAGTTAAGTGAGGTATGTGGAGATGGTACCATGGATGTGTCTAATGTACGTTCCTGAGTGTGACAGTTCAGTGAAGACAGAACATTGTGTAACAACAAACCAAGGCAGTTAAATGAGGCATGTGGCAATGGTACCATGGATGTGTCTAATGTACATTCCTGAGTGTGACAGTTCAATGAAGACAGAACATTGTTTGACAACAAACCAAGACAGTTGAGTGAGGCATGTGGTGATGATACCATGGATGTGTCTAAAGTATGTTCCTGGGTGTAACAGTTCAATGAAGACAGAACATCGTGTGACAATAAACCAAGACAGTTGAGTGAGGCATGTGGTGATGGTACCATGGATGTGTCTAGTGTACGTTCCTGAGTGTGACAGTTCAATGAAGACAGAACATTGTGTAACAACAAACCAAGGCAGTTAAGTGAGGTATGTGGAGATGGTACCATGGATGTGTCTAATGTACGTTCCTGAGTGTGACAGTTCAGTGAAGACAGAACATTGTGTAACAACAAACCAAGGCAGTTAAATGAGGCATGTGGCAATGGTACCATGGATGTGTCTAATGTACATTCCTGAGTGTGACAGTTCAATGAAGACAGAACATTGTTTGACAACAAACCAAGACAGTTGAGTGAGGCATGTGGTGATGATACCATGGATGTGTCTAAAGTATGTTCCTGGGTGTAACAGTTCAATGAAGACAGAACATCGTGTGACAATAAACCAAGACAGTTGAGTGAGGCATGTGGTGATGGTCCCATGGATGTGTCTAGTGTACGTTCCTGAGTGTGACAGTTCAATGAAGACAGAATAGAATATCGTGTGACAACAAACCAAGAAAGTTGAATGAGGCATGTGGTGATGGTACCATTGATGTGTCTAATGTACGTTCCTAGATGTGACAGTTCAATGAAGACAAAACATTGTGTGACAACAAACCAAGACAGTTAAGTAAGGCATGTGGTGATGATTACCATGGATGTGTCTAACGTGTGTTCCTGGGTGTGACACTTCAATCAAGGCAGAACATTGTGTGACAACAAACCAAGACAGTCACAGCCTCGCATCAGCCGGTCTGACGATATAATCCAGCGAGTGGAGAACGTTGTTTTGGAGGATCACCGATTGAGCATTTTCAGATTTTCATGCCGGATTGTGTACACAGATCCCACGGAAATGTCAATTTTTGAGGCCATGTCTGCAATGCTCAATCGACGATCCTACAAAACAATGTTCTCCACTCACTGTACGATGTCTTCAGACTGGATGATACGAGGCTGTGACTGTCTTGGTTTGTTGTCACGCAATGTTCTACCTTCATTGAATTGTCACACAACCATCAGACACATCTATGGTACCATCACCACATGCCTCACTCAACTGTCTTGGTTTGTTATCAGATGATGTTCTGTCTTCATTGAACTATCACATCCAGGAACGCACATTAGACACGTCTATGGTACCATCACTACATGCTTCACTCAATTGTCTTGGTTTGTTATCAGATGATGTTCTGTCTTCATTGAACTATCACATCCAGGAACGCACATTAGACACGTCTATGGTACCATCACTACATGCTTCACTCAATTGTCTTGGTTTGTTATCAGATGATGTTCTGTCTTCATTGAACTATCACATCCAGGAACGCACATTAGACACGTCTATGGTACCATCACCACATGCTTCACTCAATTGTCTTGGTTTGTTGTTACACAATGTTCTGTTTTCATTGAGCTGTCACACCCAGGAACATACATTAGACACATCCATGGTACCATCACTAAATGGCTCACTCAACTGTCATGGTTTGTTGTTACACAATGTTCTGTCTTCATTGAACTGTCATACTCAGGAACGTACATTAGACACATCCATGGTAGCATCACCACATGCCTCATTCAACTGGCGATGAATTTCAATAGGTGTCACTCCACGAAAATGAAGAAAACGAATGATTATATGCTGTTCTTGCAATGAAAACATCACCGATTTAAGTATCAAAACCAGTTCTAACTATAATCGCTGCCACTAAAGTTCTATGTACTGTACAGTACTGCCATCTGTCACACATTCACAAAGAGTCCACGTGTATTTTAAAAAAAAAACAGAAGATCCTATCTGGTTCCAATCCTGAAAAAAAATGGAAGTGTTATAACTTGTACACACTTCGTATTCTATATAAAAACTAACTTACATCAGTTTAACAGAGTATCCTAAGGTACATTCACACAATATGCATAATAAAAATAATCTAGCTAGGTAGACACATAAACTTAAACTTTTTGAAGATAGCTCTGAATACACTGGACTAATTTATAATACATTACCCCTTGCATTCAGAAACAATAATGTTCAACATTTTAAAATTAAACTTAATAAGTTTCTACTTAAGTATTGTTTTTACACATTAGACGAATTTATAGAAAACTCAAATAAATTGTAAATATTAAATGTACTTATGTTTGCACATTTACACAGTACTACAAATATGTCTATATTCATATATGTATTTTTAAACTAATTAGCTTCATAAACTGAGAAAAGCAAATGTTTTATTTATGTAAACACTGATGTAAGTTTCACACACTTAACGATAGTATCATTAAGATTTCCTGTTACACACATTTAATTTGGAAAAGGTAGTTTACTTTCTGACCAGAATTCACATGAACACTGTAACACTATAGATAACGTTTTCCTAGACTTAAAAAAATTACAAATTATACAATAACTCCTATTGTAAATAGCTTGTCAGCTTCAAAGTTATATACTCATTTACCCTATGATAAATTATTACTGATCTACTGCAATGCATATTTTGAAGTGTATGTTTGTAACGGTAGTGGTTTATAAATTTTAATTTGCTATTACATAAAGATAAAAAACAAATAAAAACAAAAGTACTAGTGTGCTAGTGGTGATGGGTATATTACTAGTCATGATGCATGTGCCATAAATGTATGACGTGTTAACATGCTTGAGCTTTTCTTCCAGTACACCTAATAAACAAGCAAGCAAGCAAGCAAGCAAGCAAGAAAGTCTGCTGGAGAGACTATGCTGTGCCAGAATTGTCCTAAAAATGAATTTTTGACAATTTTTTTCTATGAAATAAAATTGGTAAAAATGCAATCAGCTATATAAATATATTGGAAATGGCAATTCTTTTTTTTTTCTTGAATAGCCAAATGTACACCTAATTACTCATTTAAATTGGTATCTATTTCTTAAATCTAGCACTCCAATCTCTGTATCCCAAAGAAAGATGCATGCAAGAAGAGAAATACCCTTTTCTACATTGCATTATCATCGTTGAATAGCAGCACACAATTGCTTGGATGCAGAGCAATATGTATGTTAAAATAGGAATGAATTATGATAAAAGTGGAGTATGCGTAGCTTTTCATATAAACAGTTCTACAGAGCAATTACGAGTGCATTATGATAAAAGCGGAATGTGCATAGCTTTTCATATGAACACTTCTGCAGGGCAATATGTATGCTAAATTAGGAGTGCATTATGATGAAAGCAGAGTATGCATAGCTTTTCATATAAACAGTTCTACAGAGCAATAAGTATACTAAATTAGGAGTGTATTGTGATAAATGCAGAATGTGCATAGCTTTTCATATCAACAATTCTGTCTAATGTTATTAGTCATAAGAAATTTCTTCCCAGTATTACCTCAATTTATGACATTTATGCATACCTGCATATTTTTTATTTAGACTAAGTTCCTCATCTGCATCAAGTAGACCATATTTCATTTTCAAATAACCTGTCAATGCCCTCCTGACTATATCTAAATCAGACTCTAGTTTATCAAGATGATTCAAGAGAGCTGCACAACGTTTACACAGCATGTCATAAGCAGCAACTACCACCATAAATCCGTCGCCCATTAACTGGCCTATTTTGGTGGGTAATTCTGTCTTTGTATACGGTGTGCGGCTGTTAAGAAGAAATACGCCTTTTTCAGAAATTATTTCATCACAGATGAAGCAATATTTTGGCGTTTGTTTGGCGATCATTTTATTTTGCAATCCTGGGCGATATTTGTTCATCTGCAATAGAAGGAAATACATAACATTTATTGCTCTACACACAAGGCAAATTTATTTTGAATGAAACAGTTATTTTAAAAATCAGTCATTCAATTTATAAGTTTATTTTTAGTCCAAAGTGCTTTCATTTTTGCTCTACCACCTACATATATACAAATGTTATCATTTTAATAATGTTTCAGAATTAAGTCAGGTTTTTTATTGGCTACTTTCATAAAATATGAGAGTGCTATGCCACCTGACCTTTTTAGCGGTTTGTAAAGATACTTTCTTCATGATTCACAGATTTATTAGAACGTTTTCAGTTTTTCACTTCTGCTCAAAGCCGATATCTGAACTCACAGACTAAACATTTAACGGCCAACATGGCGTTCATGAAATATCACGGAAATCAAAAGTTTCAAGCGTAATGTTGTAACACATTCTCGATTGCATTAAATTGAACTAAAGAAGAGTGAATTCCAAAGTATTACTTCACGTATTGATTATTAATAGGAAGGCATTTGGGATATTAACATTTACAAAAATATTCGGAACTGCAATAAGATTATGTTTTTCAAAAGTTATCTTCGTAAGTCACGACGTCTGTTTCCTAGGCAACCCAATAATAAACAAAACATAACCCAAATGGAATATAAAACATCAGATGTTTTTTTGAGTGATTGAATGATGAGGGCAGTGCCTGCTTGGGTTGATAAAGTACATGACAGGGATAAAATTGAGCAATGGTATGTAAATCTTAAAGTCAATGGCTAGAAGTCCGATAAATGTAATATGTCGGTCTTTAATTTGTCGTTTTGTGCTCTAAACATTGCAGTTCTTTCAAGTTAAAGGTGTTAAAAACAAGAATGGAAAATTGAGTACAGTTTGAAACTTATATTTGGGTCTTTATGCCTTATTTCTTGCATTCTGTGAAAAACTTAAAGAGATTTTGAAACACTGTTTACTACTTGTTAATTCCATTGGATGCCAGTTCAGTATGCAGAGGGTTATTAAAACTTGAGAAAGAATACTACCGATTTTAGAGTAGGTGTATATTAATCTTGAGTTCATAAGGAGTAGTTGGAGAACATTGACTACAATGATGTTTTAGCCTCACTTTGCAACTGCTAAAGTACATGCTTTGGCTAGGCTATGCAGCTCAAGGTCCTCGATATATTTTACTATACCTGTTAAGCACATTCTTTTTTGTCTCACTATGCAATGAATGATGAAATTGACCCCAAGTAGTAAAGAATGTTGTATGAAATTAATTAATATTATTTTTAAGAGTATTCTTAAAGAATAAGAATACTTTTGCGCCTGTGCTATATTCATTTGTATAAAATTGGCAAAGTTGTGAAGTAATAATTAGGTAATTCTAATCATTATTAGGTAAACCTAATCAACATAAAATCCTAAAGAAAGGTTTAAAGTCACTCTTATATACTCACTCCCTGTTTAATATGGAGGAATTCTTTAATATCCTATTCAACAAATAAATATTCAATGCATAGAACAGATTTTTGGCAATAGTGATACCTTATTGTTGATCTAATGCATGTTCTGAAGTTAATGCTTGAAACAATAGTGGTTTACAACTTTTCATTGTTAAGACATAATGTAAGATTTTAGAAAAAAAATTAAAAGGTAGCAATGTACTAGAGGTGGTGGGTATATTATTAGTCATGCATGTACCATAAATGTATGATGTGTTCAATATCCCTGAGGTGTCCTTATGGTGGGACCTGACAAACAAACAGGTACATCTGGACTCAGTAGTAAACAACTACTCATGCTCAAAATTAGTTAAAAGGTCTTAAATGAATTGCTATGAGGATGTTATCGGAGAAACATGTCACATGGCAGTCCTTAATGCTGGTTTGCTTGTTCAGCATTCACTACTGGCTAAAGTTCTGTAATCCCTACAAATCAAGTAAACTCAAACCATTTATTAGCATATTTTACACCTCACATAAGAATTCTTTTCATGTAACACTATACAGAACTCAAAAATGAGCATTTTCATCTATTTAATGAAGATTCCATATAGATTAGCAAGATATAATTACTAAAGAATAAGTCAACACAAGGAATGTTTTGAAAGAGAAATGGGCTGCACTGTGGGTGAGTGGTTAGACCGCTGACTTAACCAAGATGGCCTGGGTTTGATCCCAGGTTAACCACAAAGTGAGATTTGTGGTGCTGGGGCACGTTTTCTCCGGGATCTCCGGTTTCCCCCACCATCTCATTCTACTGATGCTCCTCTTCATCTCATGTATCATCAGTGTCATCACCTGCAGTGCTGTATGAAGTAAAAGCTCTCGTATCCGAGATACACCATTTGTGGCAACTTACTATCGTAAGTGCCAGGCTTCATCATTTAACTCTTATTATTTTAGTTAATTGATGGAAATTATTCATTTCTTCACACTAGCCGTACACAGGATAAGGTATTGCCACAAGCGGTGTACCTCGAATGCGAGAGCCCCTAGTGGTTTACCGGGGAAATACATGAGTCAATTGGAGCATTGAATGTCATGATGGCAAATTGGCCATGATAGCTCAATGGGTAAGAGCGTCTGGACAGAAACTAGGAGATCCGTAGTTCAAATCCTAGCCGCTGCATTGAATTTTTCATGTTGACTCTATCAATCCAATACTTTAGCCTGTGTGAAGAAATGAATAATTTCCATCAATTAACTTAAATGTGAAAACAAATTAAACTTATGTCTTGAAAGTATCAGGAACAGTGCGTGAAATGCTCCTTCTTTCAGAAGAAATGTGATATAATTTTGTATATTATTTATATACCCAAAAATATATTTTATATATATTTATTTTTATATATTTATATATTATATATATTTTATTTTATATATTTTTATATTATTTATATATATTAATTATTTTATTTTTGTATATTTACATAATTATATTCCTATTATTTTTGTATTTTGTTATATAATTTATGTTTTAGTGCAATCTCACATCGGTTTCAACATTAGAAGTTCATTTGTCTTGACTCTCGGAATAAAGCATCAATTTCTGTATGTTTGTTACTGCTTGTGCATGGGTCACAAACACAGCCAGTTCATCAACATTCTCTGAATACTTTTTCTTTTCAGTTTTCAGTAATACTGCATGATGCAATAATGTCTTCTTCTGCAGTCAATTTATAACCTGCGTCATTGTGAATGTCTTCATTAACATTGTAACAGTCATCAACATTTTAAAAATTTTTTATAAAATCTTCTTCCATACCTATTTTTTCTTGTTCTTCAATCTTGTTTTCTGGAAGTCAGAACCACCAGGCCACAACAGTGAAGTTGCCTGCTGGCAAGAGAGTTAGAGTAATATACCTATTGAGAATAGCAACTTATCGTCTGTAAAACAAGTCTTCATTTATTTGAAAAAAAAAAAAACTTCGTCACTTATATTTTTATATTATTGAGAAACTAGTTTCGGAAGCCATTGCCTCCATCATCAACCTCTTTGCGACTAATGTCTGTGTCGTCTGCCCTTTTCTCTCTGGTGGTAGAACTATGAATTCAGTATATAACCTGTAGCTAATTTGACAAAGAAGTTCATAGTTCCACTGCCAGAGAGAAGAGAACAGCCAACACGGACATTAGTTGGAAAGAGGTTGATGATGGAGGTAGTGGCTTCTGAAACTAGTCCCTCAATAATATAAAAATGTAAGTGATGAACTGTTTAAAAGAGTGATTACAAACAGCTTTTTCAATTAATTTTTACATCACTGTTACTAAATTCCTCCAATCATGCATAAGTCTTCATTTACTATGCTAAACAAGATTTTTTTTTTTTTTTCTCAAAATGGTCTGGATTAAAGAGGTCCGGGTTAGCACGATTTTACTGTAACAAGTCACCAGTTTACAGAGCTTTGCTCAATAGTTGTAGGCAATAAATCACCTCAATCTTTATCTAAAACGAGTAGACAAAAGTACACTGTACTAAAATGTACATCTCTAAAAACAATTTATTTCAAATAAACTTATTTGTGGCATCAGCCCTTTCTGAAATAGCCTTTATTATTGATTTGAAATCTGCAATATATTTTTATAAAGCACTACTCAGTTGTTTTTCACAATGTCATGGAGTTTAAGTCAGTATATAGTGTCACATTTTAAAATATTTGACTTGATTTAGTTTTCTATCCCCTTGTATGTACAACTTAATATGTAATAAAACTACTTGTGTAGAGATGCTTATCTCAGTTAAAATAAAGTAGATAGAAAAATAAAATTTAATAAAAATATAATGAATAAAATGACTGGACGTTTTGATTGAAAGTAGCTAATGATGGAGACATTTCAATTTATTCTCTCATTTGCACTGATTTAATACAAAGTATCATCAAGTTTGGAAACTTGAACTGCTTTTTTCAAACTTGAGGTGAATGCATATTTACATTACCAATTAAACAATATATATCTGAGGCGGTATAGAGATATAAGTCAATTAAGCATCGTCAATATTATAAAAGCTAGAAAACATCTGCAAAACATATGTACTATATAAGTAAACATTAGTGAAGCTCTAAGTGTTAATTTCACTTCAGTGTTACCGAGTGGGGTGGCTCAGATGGTTTCGTTTGTGGCCCACATTTGGGAGTTCCAGTTTTGATTCCCATGACCGACCCATGGTTTTTTTTGGAGGGGGGGGTTTCTCAGGTTGACAGGTGAATGCTTTGAGCATAATTACATCCCCTGAATTTCCTGTGTCTCCCTTTCATCTTCATTATCATTTCACATCTGATGGTGTCTTTCAGGGTAGAAGTGTCAGCAGGAGTCTCGGCGGTGCCTGGCAGGATGATATGCTGTTGATAAAACTTACTGCTCCAGTAAGATGGAAAAAAGGATATTGAAAATTATATTGCAAGTGCTATTAGAACCAGTAGTAAAAAGGTGTTTTCAGATTTGAAAATGTTACTTCTTATATCTAATTTTACATTTATATTGTGGAATCTGTGTCTTTCATTTAACAAAACCTAAATCTCCTGCAATTGAATTCTCAATTATATGACTACAATACTAGAGCTTCCAGCAATGTCCATTTAAATTGTCATAGACTTACTAGATGGCTCAATAGTACAGCATATCTAGGTACCGCCCGCCTCGGTAGCGTAGATGGTAGCATGTCTGCCTCACGTTCAAGAGGTCCCGAGTTCAAATCTCAGTCAGGGTGAGTTACCTGGATAAGGTTTTCTCCGGGGTTTTCCCTTATCCTTCAAGATGAATGTCGGGTAACTCTAAGCTCCATGGACCCTGGACTCATTTGAGCATCATTTCACCCAATTCACTGCCCGTCCGATATGACTTAATGTTGGAGGACATAAATTTAAAAAAAAAAAAAAAACACCTAGGTAGTATTTTATATAATCAATTGCCTCAAACAATTAGACTTTAAAATTATAGAAAGGTTTAGGCAATCAGTACAACTGACATTAAAATTTTTACCTTTTAGCTTGAGTGAATTTTTAATTATAAAATTGTAATATAAAGTTTATTTTACTGCACATATTTTCAAAATGTGTTATTGTATTAGACTTTATATTAATTTGTAACATTCTCAACTATATTTTAATGCATATTCTTTTATATTTTTGAAAATATTTACATAAACTGTACTTTTGACGATGTCATGAGTTTGACTCCTACAACTAATAAATCATTTGAAATTGAATCTGAATCTACTACCAGGTCTTCAAGGAATCTTATAAAACTGTTTCCCATATATTTTACATGTAATTTTTGTATATGCTCTGAACATTTTATGTGACGAGGGAAACTTTTAAAGGTTTATTGTTTCAGGAAGATGGAAATATACCATAGTTACATTTAGTCAAAATTGAAAGTGAGGTTTGTATTTATGGACGTTATTTTAACTACTGTTGTTCTCATTATCCCATTCTACTTATATTGGGCATGAAATAAAGCTTAATTTTGTTCAGAGACCTGTTTATCCAGCTTGAAGTTCTTTTATGGGCTGTAAATGTACAACCACGACACAGGACCACTGACTTCACTTCCCTTCCTAAGGAAGCCATACCAAGAATTTTTATGCCTGAAAAAGACTTTTACCCTCTGCCAGGTTAGAACCTGTGACCTCGGAAACCAGGCTAGCATGTTATCCTAGACTACTGAGGACGATAAAATAGTATAAACAGAACTAAAGTAAATTCTAAGCTATAAAGTTGTCACCAGGTTCAAAATTTTGCATTGTGGTTTCAGCTTCCCTGTTTAACATACTTTGCGTTCCTCTCATCATGTCTAAAACCTTGCTTTGTTTCAGTATATATGATCTGTGCTTCAACCCCGATGGCTCACAGCTGGTAGTTGCAGCAGGACAGAGAGTACTGGTATATGATACAAGTGATGGGTCCTTAATTCAGCCCCTTAAAGGTACAGTATGTGAATAAGTCATAGTTATTTAAAACAAATACATCTTGATCTACCCTTGAGCTGGTCTCTGGCCCAACAGTCCTTTAATAAAATTATAAACTTGATGCGTGCTTGCCTTTATAATAATAACTGCTGTCCATTTACTTTATCTGCACTAGTTTCTGCTATTTGCCAAATTTTTGTCTGTTCTTGCTAATTACTACCACTTGTTTCAACTTTTTATTACTATTTTTTATTCACTGGATCTGGATTTATTTAACCTCACTGTTATATTTCTCATTTGCACATCTTCCCTTTTGTTGTATCCTTTCCCTATTACAGTATTTAAGTTAATTGATGGAAATAAATCATTTCTTCACACTAGCCGTATATAGACTAAGGTTTTGGATAGAGTCAATATGAAAAATTCAATGCCATGGCTGGGATTTGAACCACGGATCTCCTGATTTCTGTCCAGTCGCTCTTACCCATTGAGCTACCATGGCCAACATGCCGTCCTGACATTAATTCCATCAATTAATTTAATAAGAGTTAAATGATGAGGCCTGGGACTCAAGTACTTACGATAGTAAGTCACCACAAACAGTGTATCTCAAATACGAGAGCCCCTAGTGGTCTACCGGGGAAATATATGTCAGTTGGAGAAATGTCATGATGGCAAGTTGGCCATGGTAGCTGAATAGGTAAGAGCAACTGGACGGAAACCAGGAGATCCGTGGTTCAAATCCCGGCCATGGCATTGAATTTTTCATGTTGGCTATACCAAAGACCTTAGCCTATATACAGCTAGTGCAAAGAAATGATTGATTTCCATCAATTAACTAAAATATTAGAACTATATTTGAAAGAATCAAAATTTTTGGAAACATTTCCCTGTAAAAGTAGTTTGTGGTGGAAGATTTTCTTAAAAATCTGATGACACCCTTGGAGTATGCTGACCTCAAATACCTAGCTTGATATTTAACTGACCATTTATTTTTTATTGAAAACTTAATATGAAATTTTTGGTGGAATCCACATTTTCTATTACTAGGTACATGGTAGAGAAAGTAAAAATGATAACAGATTTTGGAAAGTAATTAAAAATATAATAGTATATATGAGAAACAAGAAATGTGACTAAGTTTTGAAAATAAAAATTCCTTAAATTTACGAGGCATGTCCATAAAATAATGTCTCCAATTTTATTTAATATAGAAAACACGTTTATTGTCAATGAATGTTACATTGATGGAAAGGCGGAACTTACAGCTATTTTTCAACATAATCACCATTGCGATCGATGCACTTTTGCATGCATTGTGGAAGTTTTTGTATACCCTTGTCATAGCACTCTCCTGCCAAGTTGCACAGGTAGCGCTCAACCTCGTTTTTCAAATCATCATCAGTCTGGAAATGTGTTCCACCCAGGTGTGACTACAACTCAGGAAACAGATGACAATCACTAGGTGCTAAGTCTGGACTGTAGGGGGATGGGAGAGGATGTCCCATTCGAACTGGGCCAGGAGATCAGCCTTGCGATAATGCAAATGTTCGTTCAAAATCTTGTCAATCTTACTGACTTCAGGGATAAGTTCACACAGATTGCGCACTGTCACATACCAACTGACATACCAAGCATTTCTTGCTTCACTTTTGCAATTGTTTCAACTGAAACCGAAGGCTGACCAGAACGCTGGACGTCTGTACGTTTGCCTTTGAACTCTCTGACCCACTTTCGCACATTTTTGACGTCCATACACTATGGCCTATAGACTTCATGTAACTGACGATGAATTTCAGTGGGGGTGGTGCACTTGGCACTCAAAAAATGGATCACTGCACGCAACTCGCACTTGGTGGCGGAAGTGATAGGAAGCTCCATCGTAAACGGCTGCCCAGCTAAGACTAATGGTTGCAATGGGTTCGTTGTGGTGGGGATTTGAAGGGGTGAAACCAAGTTACACACTAATGTTTCCAGATCTCGTGTAGTAGCGTTCCTCATGGCTTCAGCGCTTTGGAGACCTTATTGTATGGACACACCTTGTATATAAAACGATTAAGAGAGATTGGAGAGAGAGAAACATATTAACATATGTTGTTGTAGTTGTTGGCTAATGCTAAATTTCTGACAATGAAGTCATTAATTCTGTTGCTGTCGGTGCTAGAAAGGGCTGAACATATTTGCAGGTGGTCTTGCAGATCACATAGAAGACAGAGTGGGGAAGAATATATCCCAACTCTGTTCAAATGTCCCATAATCAACCTGAAGGTTGCAACTGCCATTTTTTGAGGATAGTCAGGAATTACTGTTTGAATGTTTGGTAGATTCCATCCTTTTGTTTTTTCATTTTTCATAGCAATATTTTAGAACAATTTTTTGAATTCATAGTTGACTAAACTTTTAGCTGCATTAAAAATTGTAGATTAACTATAGATTTCCTTGCACCGCTAGTTAGTACCCTTTTTTGAAAGAAAATCAGCTTTGTCACCACTCAGTCCACAGTGAACTGGTATTCATTGGAAGACTAGGTGTTTTTTGAAGTGCTGTTAGGTGGGTAAGCATTTTCCAACATTCTAAAATTGTTTGGTTTTTTGGTGAGAACTTGGAAGTAATTACAAGCGAATGAACAAGTGAATGAACCCCGCTTCCGGCCAGAGCCAAACTTATATACTAATAAAAAATTAGTCAATTTCCTGTCAAAGCAGATATTGGGACATTGCTTCAAAGTTTCCTGAAAATAATTGAATCATACACGGTGCAAAAGGAATCATGTTGTATCCACGTAGTCGGAAATGTGATAAGATAATAGACTTAAGAAAAAGCCCACAAGATGTGTTAACAATGTGCATAGCAGGCAATCTACACACATGCATCCTGTGGATGCATTTCCTGTCTCACATAAGATTTGGCATTCCAGTATCTTCGTCCGATAAAGAATTCCTGCCTTAAGAGAATAAAAGTATGAATAACTTCAACTACAAATCGGCCATTATAGTAAATTGATCACCTAATAAGGTAGTATATGCTACAGTATTAATTCATATTAACTCATACCATCGTATAATTCAATTTTACTTGATATACAATGTCATCTTGTAGAGAATGTATTGCAAACATCATTGGCAATCAAATGTAACACTACAAATGTTCTTTTCCCCAGGACATAAAGACACTGTTTACTGTGTATGCTATGCCAAAGATGGAAAGAGATTTGCATCTGGAAGTGCTGATAAAACTGTTATCATTTGGACATCAAAACTGGAAGGTGTCCTCAAATATTCGTAAGTAAATGAATGTGGATCTTGAATCTTACATTTATTTGAAACAATAGTCAAAGCATTGTTATGATAAAGCCAAGGTGTTTCAAATTAGTAATTAAAAAAAACCTGATGTGTTAAATTCACATGGCTTTCTCTAAGTTTATTTTTATATAGCTTGTATGAAAGCTTATTTTTCTTTCTATTTTATGATAGTTGCTCTCTCGGTAGTGTAAATGGTAGCATATCTGCTTCATGTTCAAGAAGTCCTGAATTCAAATCTCGGTCAGGCTGAGTTACCTGAATAAGGTTGTTTTGGGGGCTTCCCCTTATCCTGAAAGATGAACATTGGGTAACTCTAAGCTTTTCGGATCCCAGGCTCAATTGAGTATAACTTCATCCATTTCATTCATCGTCCAATATGACTTAACATTGGAGGACATAAATTAAGAAAAACAAATGATAATTCCGAGAAACATCTGCGGAAATTCAAACATGAACCAACAAAAGCTTTCTCACATCTAAGTGTTGATGTTAATTTTTTGTTTAATTCTCTTATTACAGTTCTCAATTTGTGTGATTAAATTCATAAGATGTTCATAGATCAAGTATTGCTCAAATATCAGTAATATTTTCATTGGTAACAACAGTTCTTGGGAGTCCTTCATGAAATTCAGTGAATGATTGATTGATTGATTGATTGATTGATTGATTGATTGATTGATTGATGTTTATCTCCAACTGTAAAGCTTTTTTACATGGATCGTCAATTTGTATATACATAAAATTAATACAATAATATTTACAAACAAGTTTACAAAGTTGAGAAGTGTAAATAGCATATTCTACCTAATCTGTTTATATTCTTCCACGGAGTAAAATACTTTCTGTAATAAATAAGTTTTGACAGCCTTTAGTTTTGTTTTCCCATTTGTTATCTGTTTGATTTGAGCCGGTAGGTGGTTATGCAAATCTTTGATGCTATTTTCTATGCATTTATTATTTAGGATACCAGTAAGTCTGTTTCTAAAATAATTATCTTTTGTTCTGGTGTTATGTTTGTGGATGTTACTATTTTTGTTTAGATCATAACTTTTTAATGTAAGTTTGATACATTCATATTGTCACCCAAACGTCGGAACTCCCTATAGAACCGGCCGGCAGCAGCAGCAGGAGACGGAGGCATTTGGACACGCCCCCTCATTTGTCTTATAGCGGTAACGAGGGGTGGCTGGAAAAACATCACTGTGCCGTCTCTTTCCGCTCCCCCTGAGTTCTCGAACTTACGGGATATTTCATCTAATCCGGAACCTTCTAGATTGGCCAGTTGGTCCTATATAAGCAACGCGTCAGGCTTGAGGAGAGTGAGTTCTTGGTGAGTAGCTGTGAGGAGCGCCCAGCGAGGGGACGGACTGCGTACGTCGGAGGAGTGTACGTAATTGCGAGTGCAAGTGGAACTATAACGGACGAACTGGTGAATTGTAATTGTGTGCATTACGTAATTCTGTGTAATCGGCAAGTGTTCAACTGTAATTCGGTGGAAATAAAGAACATTTCTGAGTGGTGCAATCGGACTTTTAATTTCACGAACCCACAAAATCACATTGGTGTCAGGAGTGGGATCACAACGTCACAAAACATTACAACCATGGACGCAGCATTGGAAAAGCTTTTGGAGAAGATGAACGAATTAACAGCGAAGTCGGAGGCGGCAAATACCACCCTGGCCGCAGAGTTGAAACAAATGAAGACGGCCAATGACATCACCGAGAAGGTGGAAGAAATGAAGGCCGAATTAACAGCGAAGACGGAGGCGGCAAATAATAACCTGGCCGCAGAGTTGAAACAAATGAAGACGACTAACGACAACATCACCGAGAAGATGGAAGAAATGAAGGCCGAGTTCACCACAGAAATGAGAGCAGCGAACGGCAGTCTGGCCACGGAAATGAAGGCGGCGAATGAGGCTCTCGCCGCAAAGTTTGAAGAACAGTTGGCCGGCGTAAAAGAGGACGTCACAGAGTTAGGCGAGCGCGTCGAAGACCTGGCGAGCCGCATTAATGAGCTGGAAGGGAAAGCCGACAATAGCGTCAAGTCCCTGAGCGCCATGGTGGACGTCGTTGGCAGGAGGTTGAAGGATTTGAAGGCCAACGCACCGGGACGCGACGCAGCATCGGCGCGCGTCAAACCTCCGAAATATGACGGCGCGTCAACGTTTGAGGTCTCCCGCCGCCAATTCGACACAGTTGCCAAGCACAACAAATGGTCACCAGAGGAGGAGGCCACACAGTTAATAGCCAGCCTCCAGGGACGGGCCGCGGAAGTCCTAAACGCGGTGCAGACAATGGCGGCGCCCAAGGACATCTGGGAGGCCCTGGAGAATCGTTTCGGAAACCACCGCTTAGCCGCAGCGTACCGCAGCCAGCTAAAGGTAAGGTCACAGCAGCCAGGGGAGACGCTGCAGGAGTTCGCCCTGGCAGTTGAACAACTGGCTAGCAAGGTCCTAGTTGACCTCCCACCAGAGTTCGTATCCCGGGAAGCTGCCTACACTTTCGTTGATGGGGTACGAGACACGGAGATTCGTCAGCGCCTAATGCTCGGCGATTATAAAACAATCCACGAGGCACTAACGGCAGCATTAAGGATGGAGGCGGTCAAGGTAGAGTCTGTTGAGTTAACGCGTGTGCACGACGGCCGCTGCCTTTGACGAACCCTTATAATCGTTTTACAACACAGACCCTCTTTCTTGCAGACCTTTCTGCAAGGTTGCCACCTTTCTCAATACCTCATGGGTATCGTACGAGGTTTCGTCTAAATAAATTATCTTATGTCCATTACTGCAAAACTTCCTTATATATCGCTAAGCTACAATTCTACTGGATTCCATAATAACCTTTAACTTATTCAAAGTGCGGTATTTGAAAGCCAGCTCCTTTAGGAGACCACGCAAATTGCATTGCCCATAAGGAAAATCACAAATTTCTTGCAAATGTGCAACCAATTCATCTAAGGTGGGCGCTCTCCCTTTTGCATAGAATCTATAAATTTCTTGACGAATTAAATCGCATGTGAAATTATCTACTTTAGAGAAACGTTTCCTTTTGTTTTCACACTTGATCGGCATCTTTGGTATTCCTTTCGTCACAATATTTCTTACTGTATTTCTATGAATACCCAGAATTTATCAACAGGTTCATTGCACGACCGCTTACCAAGATTATTTTTCAGCACATATTTATATATGTTCAAAACATGCGCTTGAATTTCCTTAGAAACATTTTCCGTTATAACTTTGTTTTTTGAGGATTTTCCAGTAACATAACTCGGCCCAGTTATTCACATTATTGTCATCACTTTGATTATTTTCACGTGACTGAAATTTATCTACTACTTCATTTGCATTTACCACTGCATTTCCCTCCCACGGTGTCCACATCGTGACACGCAACAAAGTGCTGCACGTAATGTAACAGATCAACTGGAAGTTGGAACTTTAGCAACTGAGACTCCACGTGGAGTAGACATGCGACTGTCATTTCGAAAAAATCAGGGTTGCTATTGGTCCTCAACGACAGTGTTCCATTTCTGAAGTGTGGAGATAGATTTATGACTGTCATTAGTGGGCGGGAGGCTCAGGTTCCTTTGACTCCGAACTGCACACGCGTTAACTAAACAGACTTTAACAGCTAACCCGACGTCGAGAACGAGGAGTGTCCGCTATACCGTAGACAGAAGACCCGCCGAGGAACGGTGGTGGACACCTAGTGGCCTGTGTTGGGGGTGTGGACAGCCCGAACACCTGCAGAGAGACTTCCCACACCAGGAAGAGCAGCCGGAAAAGAGTAAGGGCTGTCGTGGAGAGGGGCACGTCAGCGCCATCACCACCATCCCCTTGAGTGACACTGTACGCCGTCAGCCGGCGGATGGATGACAGCCTCATCGCAGACGGTTGGGTGAGAGGGAAGCCGTGCCGTGTGCTGGTGGACACTGGGGCAGCCGTGACCATCATCAGACCTGACTTGGCGAAGGGTTTGCCGACAAGGAAGCCGAGCCGACCATACCAGCTTGTCACGGCATCGGGCGACACCTTGCCTGTGGAGAAAGAGGCCCTGTTGAAGTTGAACTTGGGACGGAGTGTCATACGTCTGTGGGTGTTCGTTGCGAAGGTGGCTGAGGAGGTGATTCTGGGACTGGATGCCCTCAGGAGCCACGAGGCGATGGTCGACGTCGGCAGGAAGGTACTGCGGCTCAACGGAGAAGAGGTTATACTACGTCAACCAGAAGAGCACCTTGGAATCTGCAGGGTCATCTTGAACGAAGATGTGGTTGTCCCCGCGAGGAGCAAGGTGGTGGTGATGGCGCGACTGGAAGGCCAGCGGACAAAGAACATGATGCTGGACCAAAAGACACCTGTGCTCGGACTCTGTGTAGCCAGGACATTGTTGCCGTGCCAAGAGGAGGTGCCAGTGAGACTGCTAAATCCAACGGATACCGATCACGACGTCCAGGCCGGGACGGAGTTGAGAACGTGCGAGCCCATAGTAAGCGTAACAGAAATCGACAAGACACAGGAGCCGGTGCCAACGTAACACCTGGGGCCCCGGCTAGAAGGCTTACTGTAGAGGGCGGCCGACCAGCTGACCGCAGAACAACTGGAGAAAGTTCGACAACTGCTGAGGCAATACCAGCGCGTCTTCAGTTAAGGCGATAGTGACTACAGCCGCATGGACAAAGTGCTTCACCGCATCAACACTGGGGACGTCCGGCCTATTCGGCAACAACCTAGACGTGTTCCACTGGCAAAGCAAGGGGCGGTACGAGACATGCTGGAGGACATGAGATCCAGGGGAGTGATTGAAAAGTCGGACAGCCCTTGGAGTTCCCCTGTAGTCTTGGTGATGAAGAAGAATGGCGAGCTGCGCTTCTGCGTAGACTACAGAAAGTTGAACGCTGTCACCCGGAAGGACTGTTTTCCCTTACCCCGGATTGACAACACCCTGGACATGCTAGCTGGTGCACAGTGGTTCTCGACCCTGGACCTGAAGTCGGGCTGCTGGCAGGTAGCTCTAGACCCAAGAGACAAGGAGAAGACTGCATTCTCGACAGGCCAAGGGCTCTGGCAGTTCACGGTTATGCCCTTTGGCCTCTGCAACGCACCAGCTACCTTCCAACACCTCATGGAGTCAGTGATGAGAGGGCTGACTTGCGACGCCTGCCTCCTATACCTGGACGACATCATCATCGTCGGGAAGACTTTTGAAGATCACCTCGAGAATCTGAGTAAGGTGCTACAGAGACTGCAGGCGACCAACTTGAAGCTGAACGCGAAGAAGTGCCACCTCTTCCGCAAGGAAGTGAACTACTTGGGCCACATAGTCTCAGCAACCGGAGTGGCCACAGACCCGGAGAAGACATAGGCTGTGAGAGATTGGCCTCGCCCAAAGGATAAGAAAAAGTTGTGCAGTTTCCTGGGGCTGTGCAGTTATTACTGCCGCTTCATAAAGGGGTTCTCCAACATCGCAAAACCCCTCACCCGCCTGACGGAGGAACACCGGCCTTTTGCGTGGATGGAGGACGCCGAAGATGCTTTCCAGCACCTGAAAAACACCTTGTGCAGTGCTGCAATTTTGGGATTTCCACAACTGGGTGGCATCTTCATTGTGGAAACCGACACCAGCGACCATTGCATTGGAGGTGTCCTATCGCAGATCCAGGACGGCCATGAGCGGGTGATAGCCTACTACAGCAAGATGCTATCCAAGGCAGAGAAGAACTACTGCGTCACCCGACGAGAGTTACTGGTGGTAGTAAAGACATTGGAGCACTTCCTCAAGTACCTGTACGGTCAGCCATTTCACCTGAGGACTGACCATTCCGCCCTACCTGGCTATTGAGCTTTAGGAACCTGGAAGGCCAGACAGCACTTTGGGTCCAGAGGCTGCAGGAGTACGACTTCACCTCGGAACATCGTAGAGGAAGGAGTCACGGTAACGCTGACGCCATGTCCCGAAGACCCTGTCCCGAAGAGTGCGGCCAGTGCACAAGAGAAGGAGCGTGCCGCAGCAGTCCGAGTAGTCATGGCAGTGCTTGCAGATGGCTGAGATAGCACAGGCCTGAGGAGGGAGCAGCTGGCAGATGCAGACCTGGGGCCACTCTTGAGGGAAGTGGAGGCAGGGACGAGACCAACCTGGGAGGACATCGCACCGAGGAGCGCCACCTACAAGTTGTACTGGGCCCAATGGGGCTCGTTGAAGATCAGAGAGTTCGTGCTGTTCCGGGTATGGGAATCACCCGATGGGAAGATGCAGAGAGAACAGTTGGTACTTCCCCGGAGTAAGGTCCCGGAAGTCTTGGAGGAAGTGCACGCCGGTGCTTCAGGAGGACACCTGGGAGTGAACCGAACGATTGACAAACTACGGCAACGCTACTACTGGCTGAGGCTCCGAGCAGACGCTGAGAGATGGTGCTGGCAGTGTCACGTGTGTGCGGCGAGTCGCAGCCCCAGTCTAGGAGCCGGGGTTGCATGCAGCATTACAACGTTGGAGCGCCATTCGAACCGATCGCCGTTGACATTGCTGGACCGTTTCCAGTTTCCGACCGGGGCAACAAGTACCTAATGGTGGTCGTGGACTACTTCACCAAGTGGCAGGAGGTGTATGCCATCCCAAACCAAGAGGCAAAGACAATCACAGACTGCCTCGTGGAGCAAGTGTTCTGTCGATTTGGGGTGCCGTTAGAGCTACACAGTGACCAGGGTACCAACTTTGAGTCCAACCTAATGAAGGAGGCACTACAAAGGCTTGGGTTGAACAAGACCCGCACAACGCCTCTACATCCCCAGTTGGATGGCATGGTCGAGGAACACCTGAGGAAGGTCGTGGCCAGCCATCAGCGAGACTGGGACATCAAGGTGCCACTGTTCTTGCTGGCCTACCGCTCGTCTACACACGACACAACTGGGATGACGCCAGCCAGCTTAATGTTTGGCCGAGAGTTACGCCTCCCTTGTGACCTGGCTTTTGGAAGCCCTCCGGAAGCGAAACAGCCAGCGACCGAGTATGTGGAGAACCTGGTGGACCATCTCCACGACATGCACAAGATGGCTCGCCAGAACATCCAGAAGGCGAGCGACCGCATGAAGACCAGGTATGACAGGCAAGCCAACAGCCAAGGGTTCCAGCAAGGTGACCTGGTCTGGCTGTACTGTCCTACCCGGACCAAGGGACGCTGCCCGAAGCTCCAGCAGCTATGGCAAGGACCGTACCGGGTGGTGAAGAGGATTAACAACGTGGTCTACCGCATCCAGAAGGTTCCCCGAGGGAAGATGGTGGTACACCTGGATCGCCTGGCACGCTACGATGATGCTGTTTGGGATGACCAGCTTTGAGGAGGGATCGTTCGGACACGCCCCCTGATTTGTCTTATAGCGGTAACGAGGGGTGGCTGGAAAAACATCACTGTGCCATCTCTTTCCGCTTCCCCTGAGTTCTCGAACTTACAGGATATTTCATCTAATCTGGAACCTTCTAGATTGGCCAGTTGGTGCTATATAAGCAACGCGTCGGGCTGGAGGAGAGTGAGTTCTTGGTGAGCAGCTGTGAGGAGCACCCAGCGAGGGGACGGACTGCATACGTCGAAGGAGTGTACGTAATTGCAAGTGCATGTGGAACTATAACGGACGAACTGGTGAATTGTAATTGTGTACGTTACATAATTCTGTGTAATCGGCAAGTGTTCAACTGTAATTCGGTGGAAATAAAGAACATTTCTGAGTGGTGCAATCGGACTTTTAATTTCACGAATCCACAAAGTCACAACATATATAATGAAGGTAATTAATTAAATTTATTGGGAGTCGATTAATGACACTAAACAACACTTACTTTTAAATTTTCCCGGAACTAGTTTCAGAGGGCTTCCCTCTATCCTCAGCCAGACAGTCGATGTCCGGCTGAGGATAGTGGGAAGGCCTCTGAAACTAGTTCCGGGAAAATTTAAAAGTGTAATCGACTCCCAATAAATTTAATTTATACAACAACACTGTTTTCAACACTTCCATGAAAGAATTAAGGTAATGTTAAAATATTTAGTTTTTTAAATGCATTTCTACATGTGTCTCTTTTCTGTATTCCTAGCATTAAACGTATTGCTCTTTTTTGCAGTCTAAATAGTCTTAAAGCTAAAGTTTTTTGTACAATGAGTTTTTTGAATGAATGAATGTATTTCCTTAAGTGGAACACAGGGCCTTCTGAACCGTGCAACCTCGAGGCCTATAGACAACAGGTTGAGGATCAGAGGTTTCCTGATCAGAGAGATTCCAGGATGAGTGTTCAACCCAACGCTGGAAGTGAAAGTATGAGAGAGATGAGGAGATAGGAAAGATGATGATGGAGCAGTCAGTGGAATGCTGGCAGGTGAAATCAGAGGACCCGGAGGAAACCCGCCCCAGTGCCATGTTGTCCACCACATCTCACTTTGCGGTTGCCTGGGTTCGAACCGCGCCTGCCTTGATGAGAGCCATGGCGTGGCCCATGAAATTCATTGCTAAGAAACAAATTATTTATAATACAAATAAAATATTTAGTAATTATTTTCCACTTATCTTAAGAAGTTGATGACAATACTTCTATCTTCTATTTGAAATTAATTTCATAGACATTTGCCCACATCTTCAGTCAAACACACTTTGTTGTCAAGGATACCAACTTTTTACTTTTTTTTTACTTTTTTTTTTTTACTTTTATATATATATATTTTTTTTAGCAACTGTTGGGTCTTGTTTGACAACGAAGTGTGTTTGACTGAAGATGTGGGCAAATGTCCGAGAAATTAATTTCAAATAGAAGATAGAAGTATTGTCATCAACTTCTTAAGATAAGTGGAAAATAATCACTAAATATTTTATTTGTATTATATTTATTATTCCACTGTAACTGGCTTCATTTTCTGTGTAACAAATTATTTCCTTTTGAATTTCTTGTTCCAATTATAAATGTTTGTCCTATATGGGATTTCTGCACCAAATGCATTTCTAAGCTCATCTTCATGTTGTTATAAGACTCGCAGCCTGGAAATGTTCTCTAGTCACATTCCTTCAGTAGTATCATTTAAGTATTCTGTATAGTAGTAATACTGTGACTGTGGAATCACCTCCTTACTGATAGGACTAAGCTGTTGGAGCAACCTTGTAGCCTCGGACCTTCCCATTGAATATGTCAAAGGGGTGTACAGTTTAATGAAATATGTACTTGAATATTAAACATAGAGGTGCATTATATACAGGCAATATGAAAAACAAGGTAGGGATAATTATATATGATACAAAATGAAAGACTATTTCTATTTTTTTATTAAATTTTTCTTGGCTTATACCAGTAAATCTCATTTTATATTGGATTTGCAATGGATACCATTTATTATCACTGGATATATTTTTTTCTTTGTTTCAGCCACAATGATGCTATCCAGTGTTTGGCATATAATCCAATTTCACATCACTTAGCCAGTTGTGCACTTAGTGACTTTGCCTTCTGGTCAGCAGAACAGAAAGCTGTTCAGAAACATAAATCTAATTCAAGAATTAATGCATGTGCATGGACAAATGATGGACAGTATTTAGCTTTGGGTCTTGGAAATGGCTGTGTGTCGATAAGAAATAAGGTCAGTTTGCAGTATATTTTAATTCATAGGTAGTTGAATTTTTCATATTATTTTAATAAGAGTATTTCTTGATGTTGATGACGATGAGGACAGCGACGAGGATGATCAATGCTGAAAACAAAATAAGCATGCAAAAGGCCAATACAATAAATTCATTATAATCACTAATACCTATTGGCATTAACAGTAATGATAACTGAAGTAGCCACAAGCATTTGTTCATTTATCACTAAGACATATTTTGGCCTGACAGAACAGCTTATATCAAATAATCATATCCCATTTATTAAATTTACTGAAGTTCATTGTTCTCTTAACCTTATATTAGTCACATTCCTTGGTGGAACAGTTAGTTGTGCAGATATTTTGTAGTTTAATCCTTATATTAATTTATTTATTTATTTTCTTTTTCTTTATATGTTCAGCTTTATTTAGTGAGTATGCATGATTTTTACAAGTATTATCTTAGCAGAAAAGTGAATTGAGAAGGTATTGACACACTGCTTCACTCACACTGTTTTTTCACAGGTTATGTTTCAAGAGCTTTTGCTGCGAAAACTTTTGAAACATGTCCTGTGAAAAAGCAGTGTGTCAATATCTTCTCGGTTCACTTTTGTGCTAAGTTGTGCTTCACTGTCTCTACGCTTCTTTCAGTTTTATACTTTGAAGTATTATCTTACTGTATAGATCAATTAAAATATAATATTATTATATTTAGGGTTGTAAGGATGGAGGATAAGGGGGTTTTCCTTTCATCCCTAATATCAGCCGGGAGCATAGCTACAGATGGCAGGGAATATAAGGAGTGGTAGGGTGGCATGGAAAGTGCTAGGAGTAACATTCAAAGCCAAGCCTAGATTAATGAATATATTCCAAGACTCAAATTAATGGTACAGGGCCCTCCCAAGATCTTGAGGAGATCTGGTGGCAATAAAATGAATCAGTACATTAATTGGTGACACCATACCTTGGGGATATGTTGCCTGATGCCTGAATGAATGGTTGACTGACAAGTGATCTTTGGCCCATCGTGGTTGTCCTCTGCTTAGCCCCGGTCATACTTAGATTAAGCTCTCATTCAGTACGACTATTCACATATGTCTCGTGGTGAGGTTCCGAACAATCTTCTGGCATGAAGTTCCCCAGCAAAGGCCCAAGGGCTTGTCTCAACTCACGCATTCCTCATTTACGTAACCAAGGACAACCTGATGCCTGTATCATGCCACCCGTGATCAGCCAACCCTTGTTAGCCAGAAATGCTGATTTGGCAGTCCAAAGTACATACTCTTTCAGCCAACAAAATATAGCAAAGTCATTCAACACATGTACTCAACTTCCACAAGAAGTGAAATGTTAAATCACAATGATTCAAAATAATTCCTAAATATTGCTCAGCCTATATACACAACAGTAGAATATTGTATACATTATAAATTGTATTGCAAATAATTTGTATTATAAAGAAAATCAGTTGCAATTTTCATATATACATAACTTGTATTTGAAATGTTGAGTTCCTCAAAATCATCTACTACCTCTTCTGTGTTTTCACCAACTAAGCAAATATTGCAGATAATTTTGGCATGTTTACTCAAATATGATCTGACACTAAATCTAAAGACTGTTTTATTCTTTGCTTGTGGAATATTTGTTTTGTTTTCGAAAAATTAATACCCACAAAATTAAACAAGTGTCAACAAGGCTTTAGGAAAAATTATTCAACAACCTCTGCTCTGATTGATCTTGTAAATGAAGTATCTAAAAGTCTTAGATGAAGATAATTTTACTGCTGCTGTAATATGTGATATATCTAAAGCTTTTGATTGTGTGAATCATGAAATTCTGCTCAATTGGAATACTATGGGATAAGAGGTGATAGTCTGAAATGGTTTGAATTTTATGTTGGCAATATATAATATATAATGTTTATTAGCCACAGGAAGTCATACAGAATTATAGGCATTGTCAATATAGTTACAGTATTTAACAACATTTACAGTTCATCAATGAGGTATTTACAATCTTAAGTTTCAAATAATTTACACAACTACACTTAATTTTAATGCTTTGGCCGGCTAAAATTCTTCATTGGTGAGTCTTCCAATCTCGGACACATGAAACAAGAATAGAAATAGAATACATTAGTATAATTATGCACAACAAACTGATTAATTTATGCTTTACCTGATTTGTATTATAGGTATTCAGTTACTGAGTAAAACTGATTTTTTTTAAAGAAATTGTGAAGCTCTGTCTTAAACTTTTTTATAGAGGTTATGTTTTTTAATTGATTTGGCAAGTGGTTGTATAGCTTTAAACCCATGTATCTGACGGAAGTCTCAAATAGTTTTGTTTTATGAATATAGGTGTATAATTTGTTTTTATTACGTGTGTTATGGGTGTGTATTTTAGCATTTGTGACATAGTTCGCAGTATTAGTCTTCATGTAGATCAGTAACTGTTTCATATATAAACTTGGTAGGGTCAAGATATTCAAATCTCTGAAGTGATTTCTGCAGCTTTCCATTTTTGGAATACCAATCATAATTCGTAATGCTTTCTTTTGTAGCTTAAATATCATCTAACTATTTGTAGTATTTCCCCACAATGGTAGTCCATATGATATTAGTGAATGAAAGTAAGCAAAGTAACAGGTTCTGAGTGCAGTAAATTCTACTCGAGGCTTCAGCTGATGTAAAACAAAACAAACACGGCTCAGCTTCTCTGCTAACTTTTCTATATGCTTGTCCCAACTTAAATTTTTGTCTACCCATAGTCCTAAGAATTTAGTTTGCTGTTCAAAATGTATCAATCTGGAGCCAATTCTGATGCAAGGGTTTTCCATTTTCCTACAAGCCTTATGCTGAAAATTTAGTGCTATTGTTTTTCCTTCATTTACAAGCAACTTATTGACTTTAAACCAATTTAAAACATTTACTATAGCTGATGTTATATTTTGCTGAAGGCTATCATCATCCTTTCCTGCAATGAAGATACTTGTATCATCTGCAAACAGTGTGATTTTAGCATCTAAGTTGTTCATTAGACATAATGGGAGGTCATTTATATACAGTAAAAATAATAGGGGGCCCAGAATAGATCCTTGCGGAACCCCTGATACTACTGGTCTTTTTTGTGATAACACGTTTTTTATTTCTTTTTGGCCTCTTTCTGTGAAAGTGATCTCAACAACCTGCTCTCTCGCATATCAAGGTAGGATTTAAACCAATTGAAGGCCACCCCTCTTACGCCATATTTATGTAGCTTATTTAACAGAATATTGTGATCTACCATGTCAAAAGCTTTGGATAGATCCAAAAATATACCCATCCCAACTTTACTTCTGTCCAGTACATCATAGATACTGTCAACAAAATTGATCACTGCCAGACTAGTAGATTTCTTACTTTGGAACCCATACTGACTGCTATTAATGATTTTAAATTTGTTGAGGAATGCCATGAGCCTCTTGAACATTACTTTTTCTAGTATTTTTGAAAAGGTTGAAAGTAGAGCTATTGGTCTATAGTTGTTTGGGTCCTTTTCATCTCCTTTTTTGAATATTGGTTTTATTTTTGCTACTTTTAGTTCCAGGGGGAATGTGCCACTTTGAAGAGATTTATTTACTATATGACACAGCGGTTTTAAGATATTCTTGCTACACTTTTTAATTAAGTAGGTTGAGCTTCCATCAAGGGCATCTGATTTTTTGTTTTTTAGCTCCCTAATTACATCAGCTAATTCATCATTGCAAACTGGTGCCAGGAATAGTGATTTATCATTGCAATGAATGTGGGCTTTATTTTCTGGACCATCTGTTAAGTTGCTCTTCGTTTGCACACTTTTTGAGACATCTACAAAGAAATCATTAAATATGTTGGCTATTTCTCTTGGATTTGTTACTGTTTTACCTTTGTGTTTCAATGTAATATTTGCTTGCAAGAGTTAGTTTCCCTTTTTATTATGTCCCACATGGCCTTCTGTTTATTTTTGGATGAGTTTATCTTTCTAGAGTTCTCTAATATTTTTGCTGCCTTTATAACCCTTTTATAGATTGATTTATATTTCTTATAATAGTTTACCAATTCTTTGGAAGCATTACCATTTCTAATTAAGCTGCTAAAGAATTTTAGTTTCTCACTAGAAGTTCTAATGCCCTTGGTTACCCATGAGGAATGTTTTTCTTTGACACTGACTTTAACCAGTGGGAATGCTATATCGTAGTAGTAGTATTTAAAGGTATTTAAAAATCTAGGAAATAGAAAACAAAAGATTGTTGCTGAAAGGAAATCAGGGTATATCCATTCACAATGGAGGCAGATCATATCAGGTGTTCCTCAAGGGCCATTATTATACATACTCTATACAAATGATCTAGCCATGAACATAACTGGTAGTCCAATATTATATGCAGATGACACAACCATATCTATAAAACACAAAACTTTTCAAAACCTAAAAATCAACATAAATAGTGCCATAGAATCTTTGGAAAAATGGTTTACCTACAATGGTCTGAAATTAAATAAAACAAAAACCAACATAATCCAATTTATCGCCTCAGGCAATACACAAAACATCTCAAATATAAGTGCAAATAATATAAATAAAGTTTTGGGATAATTTTAGATGAACGATTAAGATGGACCAACCACATTGATTATATTGTAAAAAAACTAAATACGGCTTACTTTAATATGTATTGTCTTGCACAGATAACTAGTCTAGAAATAAGAAAGATATTATATGTTAGTTATTTTCAATCAGTGCTTGCATATGGTATAATTCTATGGGGTAATGGTTCTGGGTGAGAAAAAGTGTTTAAAATTCAGAAAAAGATAATAAGGGTAATGATGCATGTAGGTTATACAGAGTCATGTAGAATACTTACACAGCCATCATTATATTTATACAATTTAATCAATTATGTACATACCAATCAGGATAATTTTTTGATCAGTCAAAACCAGCATAACTATGATACACAACATAAGAACAGCCCATAGACTGGCCTTGCTTGAAAAAAAACCCTACTATATGGGAACTAAGGTATTCAACAAACTAACACTGTCAATTCAAAAAGAAAAAAGCAAAACACTGTTCAAAAAAACATGTTAAGAACCTACTTATTAAGAGAGCCTATTACTCTGTTAAAGAATATATGCAAGATGACATAAACTAACTATTGATTTTGTTAGCTGTATAATTTTATATTATTCATTAATTTTATATGTAGTTTTTACATTGTAATATGTATACAGACGAGACATCAGTTTACGAGCTTTGCTCAATTATGTAAATGTTATTGTGTCAATAAAATTTGATTTGATTTGATTTGATAAACACATAGTAAAACATTACCAATAGGCACCTTCTCATTGTTGCAACAATTTATTTGTCTACTACATCAACTTAGATTTAGTGTCATAATGCCAAAATATTTCAGGCTTTTTCTCAGCATCTTCTATATTAAATAGACAAAACATGTAGACTTGAGATCAAAACTACTCCATACTCATTAAGAATCTGTATATTATATTTACCTATTATTTAACATATGAGAATTGTATGTTTATAATTTCATTTATTTTTTATGGTAATGATAATGATAATGTTTATTTGAGTCCATATACCGAATTTACATTGGTGTAGACCAAGTCAAGATTACATTTTAGGGTTAAATTACATTTACAATAATGAAATTATTTACAATTATTTACACATTATATTTATGGTAAATGCTATATCCTTATTTTACATGAGTGTGACTACACACTACCTTAAGCTATACTAAATTTCTAATTTGATTTCAGGCTGGAGAGGAGAAGGGGAAAATTGAGCGTCCAGGTGGTTCACAGACTCCAATATGGGCCATTGCATGGAGTCCTGCAAAGTAGGTACAGAGTTCACTCTACATATAAAGCACAGAGTTCCTAAGATTCATTGACTTAATTTCTATATATGCAATTCAAAACTAACTATAAATAATAAGAAAAACTACAAAAATCAACAAAAACTGGTAGAAATTAACAAAGGGTAGTAAATAACATTAATGTGTAGTATAATTGAATGAATGAATGAATGAATTGAATTGGTGAAACTAAAGGAATAAAAAATAATAATGGATCTGCATTTAGAAAATGTTTACTCCAATGAATTTTGACATTGGCTTATCTGCATTATGTCTGTCAGCTGAAATAGCCATCTAGCCTATACACAGCTAGTGTGAAGAAATGATTAATTTCCATCAATTAACATAAATAATAAGAGTTAAATGATGAAGCCTAGGACTTAGGTACTTACAATAGTAAGTCGCCACAAACAGTGTATCTCAAATGCGAGAGCCCCTAGTGGTTTACCGGGAAAATATATGAGTCAAATGGAGAATTTAGTGTCATGATGACAAGTTGGCCATGGTAGCTCAATCGGTAAGAGTGACTGGGCGGAAACCAGGAAATCTGTGGTTCAAATCCTGGATGTGGTATTGAATTTTTCAATTTGGCTCTATGTTTCAGTGTGCTATCCCATTCTCATTTCTGGGATACTGTGAGCCAAATGTTTTGCTTTTTGTGGTTTTTTTTATGCTGTTCTGCTTTCCATTATCATTTCTATTCTAGTTTCTATTATCAGATGATCTTGCCTTAATGGGGGCAAAAAACAAGTCATCAGTATTTGCAAATGAAGCTCTCATTGTGTTACACTTTTCTTTTTTGTCGTTGGTTCAGTGTGTCATATTGGACAGTATTTTGAATAATTAGTGGGCTAATTGATATTTATGAATTGTAGTAAACCTCTTGCAGCCAAGTATTATCACTTTTGTGTTTGTACCTAAGTGTATTCTAGCTCAAAGGGATTAATATGTAAAAACTGAAGCTGCGAGGGTGGTCTGAAAAGTTTCCGACTTCAACATGAAGATGGCAACACTCGTAAATAAAAGCTATGAATTTCGGTTTCCATCTGTTGACAGTTACTCACCAAAGTTTCAGTCATTTTGGACACTCAGTTGTTATGTAACAGTTGTTTGAGTGAGTAGATGTGAGTGTTTTTATGAAAATGGACAAAATCGAGTATCGAGCTGTCATTAAATATTTGTTTTTGAAAGGCAATACGTCTACATAAATCAAACATGAGTTGGATTCTGTGTATGAGAACTCTGCACCATCATTTATCACAGTGAAATTTTGGGGAGCTTAATTTAAACGTGGCCATAAGAGCTTGGGAGACGATGAACATTCGGGACATCCAAAACCTGCAACTACCGACGAAAACATCGCCAAATGGTGCTAGACGACCGCTGAATTAAAGTGAGAGAGATAGCAGAGGTTATGGACATATTTTCTCCCAAATCATTAAATCTATTAGCCCATTTAATTGCTTTAATAGTTTAACTTCTGGATTTATTTCATGTTTAAAATGATCTGCCACAGCTGATTTATTCATTTATTTATACGTACTATTTCTAAAATGTTCCTTCATCCCGGTTTCCAAATGTCAATGTAAACTCACTCACAAACAGTTAAATTGATAAATACCATTTTTTAGTATTGAAAATGTTATCTTTTTTAGAAAAAATTAGTAATTTTTTTTATTATATTTATTTTGAGGAACCAAAATTATACCTAATTCTTTAAAAGTGTTTTGAAACATTTTATTAGCCCAGGGATGGTAAATAAATATTTTAAAATTATGATCATCTTTTATTTTGTTAAGTGTAGAAACATCATTTACATTATATCGAAATTAAACTGTATTGGAACACCACAGTGAAGCGAAACATTAAATCATAGGTGAGTCATATTTATTCCACATCGGCTTCACTTACGTATTTCGCTGTAGGCATCCGTTGTTAAATTTTATGTCTGCTGATGTCTTCATAAGTGAAGTTATGTGTAATAAATACGACTCATCTATATTTATTTATTTATTTAGCATTTAATTTCTGTACAGAAATATTTGCTTTTTCAAGATACAGTACAAACAATACAAACTAGAAATTCAGAAAATACAGAATTAATTCTACATGCAATAATCAGATTAAATTGTATCAATGTCAACAAATACAGAAAACTTACATGAATTGTCAACCATTAGTATCATAAAATTATTCTTATGTAATCATTTACTGTACTTAATCTGGTACCTAAAATATTCAAAGAACTCTTGAGTACTATAGAAGCACTGATTTATTAAAAATGATTTCACATCTCTTCTGAATCTTTTCTTATCATTGTTTTCGATTTTCTTTAAGATTAAGTTATACATGTGAACCCCTTTATGAAGTACTGAGTTAAGTTTTTTATTTGATCTTGATCCCAGTATATGTAATTTAGCACCATTCCTAGTATAATGTTCATGAATAGTGTTATTTGTTTGAAAATATTGTATGTTGTTGTTTATAAAGCATACGGTTTCTAAGATATACAGACATGGCAGAGTTAGTATATTATTTTCCTTAAAATATTTCATACAATGAGTCCTTTTGCTTAGATTAAACATTCTTCTTATTATTTTCTTTTGTGTTACAAATAAATCTTTTATTTCGGTAGCTGATCCCCAGATAAAGATACCATATGCAAGATAAGACTGCACATATGAATAGTAAATCAGCATTAATGTTTGTGTATTACAAATTTTCCTTAGCACTGATATTATGTAGTGGGCTTTATTAATTTTTGCAGTAATATATTGAATATGCGGCTTCCAGGTTAAAAATTTGTCAATAATTACCCCCAAAAATTTTGTTTCATTGGTATATTGTATTACCTCATTGCCAAATGCGATTACAGGAGCTATATTAGCTTCATTTCTATTTGATAGTGAAATATGCATACTTTGTGTCTTTTTAATATTAAGTAGTAATTTATTATTAGTTAGCCAATGCATCATATTTGTCATCACAGTATTAGCATAATGTTGCAATTCAGAATTATTGCAGCCTTTGATAATTATATTAGTGTCGTCAGCATATAGAATAGTTTCTGCATGGGGAATATTAAGTGGAAGGTCATTAATATATACTAGAAAAAGCAGTGGTCCCAGGATAGAACCCTGTGGAACCCCACATCTCACAATTTCAATATTGGAATTAATATTATGACCATTTAATTCATTATTAACTACAGTATACTGTCTTCTACCCTCAAGGTAGGATTCAAACCAATCATGAGATACCCCTCTTATACCATAGGCTTCAAGTTTGGATAATAGAATATTATGGTCAACCAAATCAAATGCCTTAGACAAATCCATAAAAATCCCAATAGTATAATTATTTGCATCAAACCCTTCTAATGTTTGTTTCATAAAGGAGTATAGTGCATTAGAAATTGATTTATTTTTCCTAAATCCATTTTGTTTATCACTGAATACATATTTTTCAAGAAAAGGAGATATCCTGTTGAACATAACAGTTTCCAAGATTTTTGAAAACCCCGATTGAACTGAGATAGGTCTATAATTATCAACATTTTTTGTATCTCCCTTCTTAAATACTGGTACAACTTTTATTAATTTTAAGTCATTAGGAAATTTGCCTGTTGATATAGAACAATTACATATATCCATTAATGGTGCTACTATATATTCTTTGCAAGATTTGATTATACACTCTGGTACATCATCAAATCCAGCAGAGAATGTGTTCTTTTTTGAATGTATTATTTTAAGAATCTCCTCAGAAGTTACTGGTTTGAGAAATACACTTTTGTCGTTTCTGATTAATTTGATAGGAGTATTTGTTATATTGGGATGAGTCAAAGGTACTCTATCAGCAACACTAATAAAGTGTTTATTAAGGATATTTGATACCTCAGCAGGATTATCTAATTTTGTATTATCAACTATTAAAGTAATTTTGTCTCTAGTTCTGACCATGTTGTTAGTGCTTTCATTTTTTACTATATTCCAGATAGTCTTATTTTTATTCGACGAATTTGAAATGCAAGTATCTATATATTGCTATTTTGCAGCTTTTATTACCTTATTATATATTTGCTTATACTTCTTATGATATTCTATAAATGCTTCAGTTTTGTTTACTTTACTCAACTGATTTAGATAGCGTTTTCTTTTGCTAGAGATAATAATTCCCTTTGTTATCCATTTCTTCCTTTTACTAGTTTGCTTCTGTTTAACAACTGTATAAGGAAAAGCTGTATTAAAATTATGCAAAAATGTCAGTAAAAACTTTTGCAATTTTTCATCTATTCTTTTTTCATTGTAGACATCAGTCCAGTCTTCAAGGTTTAAGAGCGTATTGAAATATTGAATATTTGCAGTAGAAAATACCCTTTTATAACATGTTTGGGGAGTTATTTTAGCATTATTAGTCCTAAAGTTTGTTAAATTGGATACAATAGCATTATGATCTGAGTAACCAGTGTTAATATTCTCCAGCTTGACAGTAATGATAGATTTGTCTAGAATTATAACATCAATTGCCGTATTTGACTGTAAAGTTAATCTTGTGGGGTTACTAATTACATTTGAGAGATTGAACAATGCTAGTAAGTTTTTTAATTTATGTACTGATGGGTTGTCTTTTAAGAAGTCAACATTAAAGTCTCCACATATAAAGATTTGTCGAGAGTGTTTTTGGAGTGTATTAATCAAACTCTCAAGTTTATCTAGGAAAGTAGCATAACACCCATTTGGAGAGCGATAGATACATACAATAAATAATTTTAGTTCCTGTATATCAATTATAGAGTGTTCAAATATCAGTTCTTCATTTAGCATATTGGTTTTTAAATACCTCTTATATTTGATTCCTTTTTTTACTGCAATCATGGTACCCCCATGTGTGTAGTTTTCTCTACAGAACAAGTCTGCAACTATAAAGTTTGAAAAGATATGCGAATCTAGGCTAATGCAGGTTTTTTTAATCCAATGTTCTGTAAAACAACATACCTGAATATTTTCCATTGAGTTTAAGAAAATTTCAATTTCAAGAAGCTTATTGCCAAGGGACTGTACATTATGATACACTATACTCAAGTCATTTATGTCTGTTATTTTGCTAATACTTGACTCATATTTTGCATGACAATACATTCTGCAGTCATCATTTAATTTGTTATAATTTCTTATTTGTTTGGAATCCTTAATTGCTTTATATTTTACTCTGCCAAAATTATTATTAATATTAGATATTGCTCTTAACTTTATAAGATCACAACTACCATTTAATATGAGTTTTTTGGTTTGCAGCATACAATGTATCTATTAAACAATTTACCAATAATTAGTGAACCCCTTCTATTTAAGTGAAGTCCATCTCTCCCAAGATCCCTATCTGTGATCCATGAGTTTCCGTCAATAAATATACAGTTCTTTTGTTCACACACCCATTCTAACACAGAATTTATTGCATCAATGTATCGGGGGTCTTCGTCCCGACGTCTCAACACTCCACTGATACACACTTTTACTCGAGGGAATAGTTCATTAATCACTTCCACAAGCTGTTCCATTTCCTCCATAATCTCATTTGGATCCTTTGCTGTAATGATATTATTTGTTCCTGCATGAATTATTATAACATCAGGGTCGTCTTTATTCTCTAAAAGTTCCCGCTTCAGGTGTTGAATTTTTGCACCAGGATAGCAATACACTGTAGCTTCTTCGTCTATAAATTTGTCAGTATACCTCACTAGCGAATCACCGATCACAATTGCCGTTTTTTTATCGTACATTGTTTCATCTGGTCTAAATATCGACACACTTCCATCTTCGAATTCCCTCGCTGCATTGAAATTCTTTGTCCCAGATACCGGTGTGCTTCGATCATCATACTCCCTCGCTGCGTAGTATCTCTTTGTTTCTAAAACGCCGGTCTCATCTTCTATTCCAGCTTCTTTCAGGACATCACAGCTGTTGTTTGAGTCGATTCCTTCGTTGGTATTCTGCATGCTTCTGTTTAATAATCATTTACATTTTTTTTATATTTAAGTTTCTAATCTTTTTGTGTATAAAATCTGGATTAAAACCATCAATTAATACAGTGTTGATAATGTGTTTATATTCTTATTGCATTCTTTTTTATTAAGGAGTATGTATGTATTAATCTATAAATAACTATTAAAAACAGCAAATCTATGTTAAAAGTTTTAAAACTTTTAATGTTCATGTAATTATCAGTATGAGTTGATTTTCTATAAATGCCTAAAACTCAATTGAAAAAAAAAACTATTACATTGTAAGTGAAGAAGTGTCAATAAACCGACTACAGATAGTTTTTTCAATTAACTTGAATATCACTGTTGCTAAATTCCTCCAATCACGAATACCTAAAATATAGTTTATTGTTAAGTTTTATCATCTTAAAATCTAAGATATTCTTATGAGTACCACCCCTAGTGATCTACCAGGAAACATATGAGTCAGTTGGAGAATTTAATGTCATGTTAGCATGTTGGCCATAGTAGCTCAGTTGGTTAGAGCAACCACTGAGAGCGAGAGATCCGTGCTTCAAATCCTGGCTATGGCATTGAATTTTTCAGTCTGGCTCTACTCATTCATATGCTTTTAACATTATTGCATGTCTGTAAGATTCAGATTCAGTGAAATATTACACTCACCAGTATTGCTACTGCTACTGTTTCACATTACATTATTTTATGTGGCCTAATACAAGGGGCATCCAGAAAGTAAATTCTGTTTCAATTTATCTCCGCTGCAGCGTTGCGATCACAGTTCCGCACATGCGCTGTAGACGCTCTGTATCAAGGAGAGGAAACGTGCGCCATTGTGAGATCGCTGTCAGCCACGTATGCTTTGTTGTGCTTGTTTACAATGTCGGTGTTGATTGAAAATCCCGCCACTTGTGAAATCAGATCTGTGATTCGTTTTCTGAATGCTAGGATTGCGCAGCGCAATACAGAATAAGCACCGAGGAATGCTGTAGTATTACTTTTGTTCTTTTTCCATATTTCAAAGAACAAAAAGCAATACTACACATAGCAGAAGAAAATGGATACAACAAAAGTTTGGTGTTGAAGAAAATTAGAAAAGCTAACCTAAAGAAAACCATTAAGGAAGCAACCAAATTTACAAAAGAAAAAGAAAGCAACAGCATATTCAGTTCATTCACATATCACCCAAAAACATTTAATAAATTTAAAAAAATCTTCAAAGAACAAAATATCATCTTGGCACCTACTAATAGACACTCGATTTAAAAATTGCTAAATTCAAAAACAAAATATGAAATCCCATCAGTTAACAGATCCGGAATATACCAGATAAGTTGTAAGAATTGTGAAAAATGCTACATAGGTCAAAATAAAAGAAATCTAAAAACCAGAGTCAAAGAGCAGTTTAGAAACATCAGATTGAAACAAGAAGATAAGTCAGCAGTAGCATTTTATTTTTGGAATGAAAATCATGACATTGATCCAAATCCAAAATTATTAAAAGGAGTGATAAACCAAAATAAATTGACAACATGAGAGAACATATTCATATGGAAAAATAAGGATTGAGGATTGCATAATGAACTTTGAAATCCCACCAGTACATAATTTGACAAAGAAGTTCATAGTTCCACCACCAGAGAGAGAGCAGACAACAACAGATGCCAGTTGGAAAGAGATTGAAAATGGAGGCAAATGCCTTTGAAACTAGTCTCTCATTAATATAAACAAGTAAGTGACGAGTATTAATAAGCCAACTACAAATAGTTTCTGAGATTAATTTTGACGTCACTGTTACTAAATTCCTCCAAACACATATAACAAACAGAACTTACTCTCTGGACGTACCTCGTATTATAATGTATTGTTGTATAACATCTTATTTTTGTTTTATTATGTTTCAGAGAAGAAAATTATGATGTGTTGTGTGTCACTGATTGGGGACAAACTTTATCTTTTTACACAATGGGGGGAAAGCTTGTTGGCAAAGAGAGGAGTCTGGGTTTTGACCCATTGTGTGTCAGCTATTTCAACAAAGGAGAATATCTCCTCATAGGTGGCTCTAATCGTGCTTGTCAGTTGATGACCAAGGAAGGTATCAAGCTCGGAACTGTTGGTGATGAGCAGCCATCTTGGGTATGGTGCTGTGCAGCAAGACCTGATTCCACCTTTGTGGTATGTCACATTAATATACTTTTATAGTTTGCCTTTAAAATTTATAGAAGCTTAAGCTTTTTTATCATTTTATAGGAATGGATGCCCTTTTTATGTTTTAGTTCTAGTTGAAAGTGATGCTGATTTTCATCACATAAATGATAAAACATAGTTTCTATAATAACTGGAAGTTATTTCCATGGTCCACTGGAGTTAGAATTTCCAGACATTTCATCCACTACTGCTGTAGTAGCACGGTCATAATCTCCTTGGTGCAGTGTGCATAGTGTCTGAAGCATTGACTGTCTGAGCTACTGTATTTGTACCCCGAGCAACATCCATTGATTGGTTCAGATGGCAAACGGCAGCAGCTTCATTCCAGGTGTTGCTCCCTTCTGATTGGTTCGCTTTGATTTCTTCTGTTTTGTGTTGTTTCTTCTGGTCTATGACAGGATGTCAGTTACTGTTGAGTTTCAAAGCTTCTTCTTTCTTATTGAAATTATAGGAATGTTTATAGACAAAACATGGGTCAGTTGGACACGTTCTGAAGATGGGAATGTATGTTCCCAAAACATGTTAACAAAGATTAAAAAAAAAGGTGAAGTTAGTGTTACTAGTTCCTACTCATGCTTTTTACGAGATGGTGTCGTAAAGTTTTAATTATCACCCTTTAAAAAATGTAATAGAGAGTTTGTGTTGATATGTCCTTGTTAGTTCTTCTCTACGTAGTCACCACCCAAATTTACACATTTTTCCCAGCATTTCTTGACCTTCCGAATACCTTGAATGTAGAAGTCTGCAGAATTCGCTAGGTGGAGCCAATTCTTTGGGTTTTCCGGGCGGTCTATTTGATGTTCAGTGATTGGTTTTCCTATCTTTATGTTATATAGTTCAGCCACCTCTCTTGCTTTTAAGTCTATGGGTATTGTTCCCGTGATTATGCAGAGTGCTTCATGGGAAATTGTCCGATATGCTTTTGCCAGTCTTTGAACTCTTAACATATTTAATTTGGTTGTGTTTCTTTTCTAATGATTCTATCCAGACTGGTGCAGCATATAGTAGAATTGGCAGTATTGCTCCTTTATATATTAATTCTAGAGCCTGGTGTTTATATTATTATTATTATTATTATTATTATTATTATTATTATTATTATTATTATTATTATTATTATTATTATTATTATTATTATTATTATTATTATTATTATTATTATTATTATTATTATTATTATTATTATTATTATTATTATTATTATTATTATTATTATTATTATTATTATTATTATTATTATTATTATTATTATTATTATTATTATTATTATTATTATTATTATTATTATTATTATTATTATTATTATTATTATTATTATTATTATTATTATTATTATTATTATTATTATTATTATTATTATTATTATTATTATTGTTGTTATTGTTATTGTTGTTGTTGTTAGTATTACTATTATTACTACTATTACTATTACTACTACTATTATCATTACTATTATTATTATAATTATTATTTTACTGCCTGACTAATTTTCGCTTGTTTCCAATATATTTCAGTACATTGTTGATGATTTTTCAAGTATGATGTTATGAGTTCGTGTACTTTACCTCTTATTCCATATTTCTGCAGTTTACTTAATAGAAGCTCATGAGAAACTGAGTCGAAAGCTTTTGATAAGTCTAGAGATATTCCTACAGTTTTGTTTCCTTCTTCCAAATTTATCATAATATTATGTATAAATTCTGACAGAGCTGTAACAGTTGAGAATCCTTTGCGAAAACCGTGTTGTGAGTTAGACATAATACTATTTGACTCAATGAAACTTGTTAACCTTTTATATATAATTTTCTCATACAGTTGTGCTATTATTGATGTTAAGGTTATGGCTCGGTAATTGCTGACCATCTCCTTGTCCTTTATTTTATGCACTGGCCTAACTATGCTAATTTTTAACAGTTCCGGGAACACCACATTTTCCATAGAGCAATTGATCAGATGTACCAGAATTTGCACAAGTAAATGTTTACAATGTTTTAAAATTCTTGGTGATATACCATCCCACCCAGGTGCCATGTTACTTTTTAATTCGCTGATGACTATATCTACTTCCTCAACACTTGTTTCGTACAAATATACACTCCCACATACATTTACTATTCTAGAGTGGTGTTCTTTATTATCACTGTTGTCACTTCTACCCATGTCCAGGAAATAATTATTTAACAGGTTACTGACCTCCTTTGGGTCCATTATGTGTCTGCCATTATAATTTAATTGAATGCTATTTTTTACGTGTGTATCAGTTTTCATTTGATTTTTTACAATTTTCCATGCTGTTTTGGCTACATTGTCTGACATAATTATTTCTTTACTATTGCTGAACTTTTTGTAATTTATCAGCACTTGCTTATACTGTTTTTTATAATTTTTTTGTAGCTCCTTATAGGTGTTCAATTTAGTAGCTTTATAGAATTCGTAATTATCTTTCATTTTTTTCTCGGAGAACCGTTATCTCTGCAGGTAATCTTGCCCTTTGGCAAGATAATCTGTAAGGATGACTCCACGACAGTCCCAGAAAACTGAAAGCATTACCTTCCCAGCTGACTTTTGCACCTTTGCCTTTTTGGGAGGGGGGATCGGCATGTTTCCATTCCATGTTCATGGTTTTTGTCTCTGGATCATACTGATAGATCCAGGATTCATCCATGGTTACCAGACGATCAAAAAATCATCTTCATCCTGTTCCAACAGCATCAACATCTGTCTTGAAAGGTCAACCCGTGTTTGCTTTTGGAAAGGAGTTAACAAACATGGAACCCACCGTGCAGACACCTTAGACATGTGCAGTTCGTCCACACACTACCATAATTAAGATGTGTCTCATTCATGATCATTTGGATCGTTGCTCGTTTGTCTTCCAGTATTAAACACTCCACTTTCTTCACTGTGACAGCTGACGGTCTACCAGCTCTTGGCTCATCTGTCAGGGACATGTGACCAGTTTGAAAATTCCTTTTCCACCTCACAATAGTTTCATACGATGGGCAATCATTTCCATAAATAGCCGTCATCTCATCATGGATTTCCCGGGCAGTTTTGTCCTTCTAATGCAGGAACTTGATCACAATATGAGCCTCAATTTTCTCCATCTTACACCTCAGTCACTTCTTGCACTCACTGTAAACACAAAAAAGGACTCAAATCACTGAAATTTCCAACATCATGTCCTGAGGGATACATGATGTCACTGAAAAATGTTCATTACTCTAGCATAAAAACTACCGGGTGATAATTAAAACTTTACAGCACCCGCTCGTATATGTTATTAAGCGTGCCCTGTTATCTTTTTATTTATTTATTTATTTATTTAGCATTTAATTTCTGTACAGAAATATTTGCTTTTTCAAGATACAGTACAAACAATACAAACTAGAAATTCAGAAAATACAGAATTAATTCAACATGCAATAATCAGATTAAATTGTATCAATGTCAACTAATACAGAAAACTTACATGAATTGTCTACCATTAGTATCATAAAATTATTCTTATGTAATCATTTACTCTACTTAATCTGGTACCTAAAATATTCAAAGAACTCTTGAGTACTATAGAAGCACTGATTTATTAAAAATGATTTCACATCTCTTCTGAATCTTTTCTTATCATTGTTTTCGATTTTCTTTAAGATTAAGTTATACATGTGAACCCCTTTATGAAGTACTGAGTTAAGTTTTTTATTTGATCTTGATCCCAGTATATGTAATTTAGCACCATTCCTAGTATCATGTTCATGAATAGTGTTATTTGTTTGAAAATGTTGTATGTTGTTGTTTATAAAGCATACGGTTTCTAAGATATACAGACATGGCAGAGTTAGTATATTATTTTCCTTAAAATATTTCATACAATGAGTCCTTTTGCTTAGATTAAACATTCTTCTTATTATTTTCTTTTGTGTTACAAATAAATCTTTTATTTCGGTAGCTGATCCCCAGATAAAGATACCATATGCAAGATAAGACTGCACATATGAATAGTAAATCAGCATTAATGTTTGTGTATTACAAATTTTCCTTAGCACTGATATTATGTAGTGGGCTTTATTAATTTTTGCAGTAATATACTGAATATGCGGCTTCCAGGTTAAAAATTTGTCAATAATTACCCCCAAAAATTTTGTTTCATTGGTATATTGTATTACCTCATTGCCAAAAGCGATTACAGGAGCTATATTAGCTTCATTTCTATTTGATAGTGAAATATGCATACTTTGTGTCTTTTTAATATTAAGTAGTAATTTATTATTAGTTAGCCAATGCATCATATTTGTCATCACAGTATTAGCATAATGTTGCAATTCAGAATTATTGCAGCCTTTGATAATTATATTAGTGTCGTCAGCATATAGAATAGTTTCTGCATGGGGAATATTAAGTGGAAGGTCATTAATATATACTAGAAAAAGCAGTGGTCCCAGGATAGAACCCTGTGGAACCCCATATCTCACAATTTCAATATTGGAATTAATATTATGACCATTTAATTCATTATTAACTACAGTATACTGTCTTCTACCCTCAAGGTAGGATTCAAACCAATCATGAGATACCCCTCTTATACCATAGGCTTCAAGTTTGGATAATAGAATATTATGGTCAACCAAATCAAATGCCTTAGACAAATCCATAAAAATCCCAATAGTATAATTATTTGCATCAAACCCTTCTAATGTTTGTTTCATAAAGGAGTATAGTGCATTAGAAATTGATTTATTTTTCCTAAATCCATTTTGTTTATCACTGAATACATATTTTTCAAGAAAAGGAGATATCCTGTTGAACATAACAGTTTACAAGATTTTTGAAAACCCCGATTGAACTGAGATAGGTCTATAATTATCAACATTTTTTGTATCTCCCTTCTTAAATACTGGTACAACTTTTATTAATTTTAAGACATTAGGAAATTTGCCTGTTGATATAGAACATTTACATATATCCATTAATGGTGCTACTATATATTCTTTGCAAGATTTGATTATACACTCTGGTACATCATCAAATCCAGCAGAGAATGTGTTCTTTTTTGAATGCATTATTTTAAGAATCTCCTCAGAAGTTACTGGTTTGAGAAATACACTTTTATCGTTTCTGATTAATTTGATAGGAGTATTTGTTATATTGGGATGAGTCAAAGGTACTCTATCAGCAACACTAATAAAGTGTTTATTAAGGATATTTGATACCTCAGCAGGATTATCTAATTTTGTATTATCAACTATTAAAGTAATTTTGTCTCTAGTTCTGACCATGTTGTTAGTGCTTTCATTTTTTACTATATTCCAGATAGTCTTATTTTTATTCGACGAATTTGAAATGCAAGTATCTATATATTGCTTTTTTGCAGCTTTTATTACCTTATTATATATTTGCTTATACTTCTTATGATATTCTATAAATGCTTCAGTTTTGTTTACTTTACTCAACTGATTTAGATAGCGTTTTCTTTTGCTAGAGATAATAATTCCCTTTGTTATCCATTTCTTCCTTTTACTAGTTTGCTTCTGTTTAACAACTGTATAAGGAAAAGCTGTATTAAAATTATGCAAAAATGTCAGTAAAAACTTTTGCAATTTTTCATCTATTCTTTTTTCATTGTAGACATCAGTCCAGTCTTCAAGGTTTAAGAGCGTATTGAAATATTGAATATTTACAGTAGAAAATACCCTTTTATAACATGTTTGGGGAGTTATTTTAGCATTATTAGTCCTAAAGTTTGTTAAATTGGATACAATAGCATTATGATCTGAGTAACCAGTGTTAATATTCTCCAGCTTGACAGTAATGATAGATTTGTCTAGAATTATAACATCAATTGCCGTATTTGACTGTAAAGTTAATCTTGTGGGGTTACTAATTACATTTGAGAGATTGAACAATGCTAGTAAGTTTTTTAATTTATGTACTGATGGGTTGTCTTTTAAGAAGTCAACATTAAAGTCTCCACATATAAAGATTTGTCGAGAGTGTTTTTGGAGTGTATTAATCAAACTCTCAAGTTTATCTAGGAAAGTAGCATAACACCCATTTGGAGAGCGATAGATACATACAATAAATAATTTTAGTTCCTGTATATCAATTATAGAGTGTTCAAATATCAGTTCTTCATTTAGCATATTGGTTTTTAAATACCTCTTATATTTGATTCCTTTTTTTACTGCAATCATGGTACCCCCATGTGTGTAGTTTTCTCTACAGAACAAGTCTGCAACTATAAAGTTTGAAAAGATATGCGAATCTAGGCTAATGCAGGTTTTTTTAATCCAATGTTCTGTAAAACAACATACCTGAATATTTTCCATTGAGTTTAAGAAAATTTCAATTTCAAGAAGCTTATTGCCAAGGGACTGTACATTATGATACACTATACTCAAGTCATTTATGTCTGTTATTTTGCTAATACTTGACTCATATTTTGCATGACAATACATTCTGCAGTCATCATTTAATTTGTTATAATTTCTTATTTGTTTGGAATCCTTAATTGCTTTATATTTTACTCTGCCAAAATTATTATTAATATTAGATATTGCTCTTAACTTTATAAGATCACAACTACCATTTAATATGAGTTTTTTGGTTTGCAGCATGCAATGTATCTATTAAACAATTTACCAATAATTAGTGAACCCCTTCTATTTAAGTGAAGTCCATCTCTCCCAAGATCCCTATCTGTGATCCATGAGTTTCCGTCAATAAATATACAGTTCTTTTGTTCACACACCCATTCTAACACAGAATTTATTGCATCAATGTATCGGGGGTCTTCGTCCCGACGTCTCAACACTCCACTGATACACACTTTTACTCGAGGGAATAGTTCATTAATCACTTCCACAAGCTGTTCCATTTCCTCCATAATCTCATTTGGATCCTTTGCTGTAATGATATTATTTGTTCCTGCATGAATTATAACATCAGGGTCGTCTTTATTCTCTAAAAGTTCCCGCTTCAGGTGTTGAATTTTTGCACCAGGATAGCAATACACTGTAGCTTCTTCGTCTATAAATTTGTCAGTATACCTCACTAGCGAATCACCGATCACAATTGCCGTTTTTTTATCGTACATTGTTTCATCTGGTCTAAATATCGACGCACTTCCATCTTCGAATTCCCTCGCTGCATTGAAATTCTTTGTCCCAGATACCGGTGTGCTTCGATATCTGTTGGCCATTTCCACTCTTTTCTAGAAAACTTGTCTTTTTTAGTTTTTGGCACTCTATATATGTTTAACTGATTGAACTTTTTCCACCACACCCACGTAAAGAATCTTGTATAATCTTGAATATGCACAAATATTATGTATGTGTGCATGCATGGGCAGACATAAACTTGTTATTTCAATCCAGCATGTTTGAATGATGCTGCACAAAGATTTACATGAAAATCTTCTCATCCTGAACTACCTTTACAATGAAAAAATGTTATTTTGTATTTTCACCAAAATAGCTCTAGTGATTTAATAATTGAAATGACATCTCTTTAAGGTATTTGCCCGAGAGACAAAATGTATATCTTGATTCCAATGTGTAAGGACTATGATACAATGAAACACAAAATATATCTATATGTATAGATTGAATCAACATGAAAAATTCAATGCCATGGCCAGGATTTGAACCACGGATCTCTTGGTTTCCGTCCAGTTGCTCTAACCCAATGAGCTACCATGGTCAACATGCCGTCCTGACATTAAATTCTCTATTTGATGCATAAATTTTCCTTGGTAAACCACTTGGGGCTCTCACATAGGAGATACACCGTTTGTGGCAACTTACTATCATAAGTACTTGAGTCCCAGGCCTCATCATTTAACTCTTATTATTTCATTTAATTCATGAAGCCTGGGACTCAAGTACTTAAGATAGTAAGCTGCCACAAACAGTGTATCTTGAATGCAACAGCCCCTAGTGGTTTATTGGGGAAATATGCGAGTCAAATGCAGAATTTAATGTCAGGGCCATGTTGGCCATGATAGCTCAATGGGTTAGAGTGACTGGACGGAAACCAGGAGATCCGTGGTTCAAATCCCAGCCATGGCATTGAATTTTTCATGTTAGCTCAATCTGTCAAAAACCTTAGCCTATATACGGCTAGTATGAAGAAATTATTAATTTCCATCAATTAACTAAAATATCGATATGTGTATCTTGAATTTTCTGGGAATAGTTTGAAAAGTCCTCTTCATTTTGAATGTTTTATAATTAGCAAACCATCAGAGATAGACAGAATCTTACATTGCAAAAAAATCTATGTATCATTAAAATACACAATTTATACTACAAAATATTTTTGTGACATTAACCATTTTCTTGATAATATATGTTATTGATTTTAATTTTTAAATGCATAACATATTTTCAAGTAATTAGTAGGTCATCTATTCATTTTTTCTCATGGTCACAAAAATAATTTCAAAGCCACCATATAGTTTGATGATCCTTTTACTATACAGTATTTTTCATATATCCATGAAATGTAAAGAACATTTATCTCTTTTAAGAAGTATATAGAGGAATAAGCATTTGTAACAATAATTACATAATAACATTCATAAATAATGATTTTCATATTTCGGACCATACAGCCCAAATTGTTGATATACACAGCCTCTTCATTGAAAAAGAAGAAATAAAATACAAGTATAGTAGGGACCTCAGAGAAACTAATGTACAAACTTTAAACGATAGCCTAGCGCAAGAAACCTGGGCAGAAGTGTATGCTTTAAACACTCCAAATGAAAAATGGAGCCTCTTCTTTAATATTCTCAAACATCATTATGACAACACCTGTCCAGTAAAGAAAAAGCCAATTAAGAATAATGCTCATAAAAAAACCAACTTACCTCCACAAATAATAGCCCTTCAAGAAAAAATTAAAGATAATTATGAATTTTACAGAGCGACTAGACTAAATGTGTATAAAGACCTACAAAACAAGTATAAAAAGCTATTTAGACAAGCCCTGATAAAATTTAATAAATATAACAATAGCCAAAAACTTATCATGTCAAATAATGTATCCAAAACAGCATGGAAAATGATAAACAAATGTGCAAAAGCTGATAAAGTTATAAAAAAGGATATTCAACTAAATGACAGCAGTAGATGTGTAGTGGATCCAAATGAAGTCAGTAACTTATTAAATAATTATTTCTTAAACATGAGCAGAAGTGATGGTAGTGTTGATGCATGTCCTAATGTAAGTAATTTAAACATAGCTCAGAGTGTATATTTATATGAGACTAGTAAAGAGGAAATTAACTCAATTATTTGTAACTTAAAAAATGACAGTGCCCCAGGTTGGGATGGTATAACACCGAAAATTCTAAAACTTTGTAAATATTCATTAGAAAATATATTGGTACATTTGATTAACCACTCAATGGAAAAAGCAGAATTCCCTGAATTGTTAAAAATCAGCATTGTAAGACCTGTACTTAAAAAGGGAGATGAAAAAACAGCCAGTAACTACAGACCAATAACCCTAACATCTCTATTTGCAAAAATATACGAAAAGGTAATTAACAGAAGATTGGTAGGCTTTCTGGAATCTAATAAAGTACTGTTTCGGTCTCAACATGGTTTTCGAAAAGGATATTCGACTATTACCGCTGTGTCAGAATTTTTACACAAAATAATGCTAAATTTAGAAGAAAATAATAAAACTGTAGGAATATTTTTAGATTTGTCCAAGGCCTTTGACTCAGTGTGTCATGACTTACTACTATATAAGTTACAGAACTATGGAGTAAGAGGCAAAGTACATGAGCTTTTATCATCCTACCTTAAACATCGACCACAGTGCACAGAAATACATTCTAAACAAGCAAATACTATTCAAACTATTAAGTCTAAATATGATGTGGTGAAAACAGGTGTTCCTCAAGGTTCGGTATTAGGCCCACTATTATTCTTGCTTTATGTAAATAATATGCAGTGTACAGATGATTATAATATAATATCATATGCTGATGACACTACATTAATTTGTGCAGACAAAACTATTAAACAGTTGGAAACAAAGGCCTCAAAATCAGTAACTCACATAACAAATTACCTAAAAAATGCACAATTACAGATAAACCTTAATAAAACAAAAACTATGCTATTTGAGCTTCGCGACAGCATTGAGAATGAGATAGAAATTCATACCGACAGCACAAAAATTGACCAAATAAATTGCATAAAATTTCTTGGCATTTATATTGACAAAAATCTAACTTATAATGATCATGTAGACATACTCAGTAAAAAGTTGTGTGCTAATATATATTTGCTAAGAAACTTGTCTTACAAACTAGAAAGAGAAGTACTAAAAATGGCATACTATGGGTTAATCCACTGTCACATTGAATATGGTATCGAAATATGGGGGGCAACTAGTAACCTAAAATTAAATAGAATTCTTATCCTACAGAAAAAAAGCTTGAGATGTATTTTTAATCTAACAAATCGACAATCTGTAAAAGAAGTATTCAAACAACAGAAGATACTAACCGTGATATCTTTGTATGTATATAAGGTTATTCTATTAATAAAAACAAAAGGAGAGTTTACTCTACTAAATAAAGATCATTACTCATATAACACTAGAGGAACTAATAATTATCATAGAGATTATAAGGTTAAAACATCAAGCAAGAAAGACCCATACAATGTAGGTATCATTATGTTTAATAAACTTCCCAATTATATTAAATTAGCACAAGGAAATACTTTTAAACAACACTTGAAAAAATACCTAATTGAAAAATGTCTGTACAATTTAATTGATTTGTAAATATAGTAGTTATACTAAGTGAATTGTAAATAAGAATAACTAGTATTAAGTGAAGTGTAAATATAATTTTAAGTTGATTGACATTGTAAACTAAATATGTGTAAAATTTGTATTGTATGTATAGATTTTGACCATGACTAAAACCTTGTATCCCAAAGTCTACAGGCAATAAAGCTATTATTATTATTATTATTATTATTATTATTATTATTATTATTATTATTATTATTATTATTATTATTATTATTATTATTATTATTATAATTTATAGAAGTATGAGCTGAATGTATAACAGATGTTTTAAAATTCATGATTGATTATTTATGTTAGGTTTAAAATTATTACCAGGAAAAAAAAAAAACACTGAGTCAGAGAGTGCAACCATTAGCTTAAACATTTAAAAATTGAGTGAAATAGCAAAGTGATAAATTGAAACGATGTATTTCAGGCTGTTGGATGTCAGGATGGTACAATTGCTTATTACCAGCTCATATTCAGTACTGTTCATGGACTTTACAAAGAACGGTATGCTTTTCGGTAAGTATTTAATAGTCCTACAATTGCATATTCATTAATTTTATTGTATTAGGTAACTTTGTAATTTTGTGATTTTATTACAGTGAAAACATGACTGATGTGATCATACAGCATCTTCTCACAGATCAGAAGGTGAGGATAAAATGCCGTGATCTTATAAAGAAGATAGCAATTTACAAACATCGCCTGGCTGTAAGTATTATTAAAGAAGATTTTTTAAACAATATTTCCATAATTTACTACAGATGTTCATTGTTTTAAAGTGACATTACATTTTATGGTACAGTAAAATGTCATTAACCTGGATGTTCACATAACCCAGACCAGTTTTGAAAACATAATTATGTTGTTCAGCATAGTAAATAAAGTCTTGTTCTACAGATGATAAATTGCTGTTACCCATAGGTACATTACTGGAATTCTCTTGCTAGCTGGCATTGCACTCACCTCCCCTGCTTGGTACCTGGTTGAAAGACAAACTTTGATAGTCAGGAAAAATTTGTGGCCTGGTGTGTGTGACTTAACAGAAAACAAGATTGAAGAAGTGTGAAAGAAGATTTATAGACATTTTTAAAAATATCGGTGACTGTTCCGATGTTGATGAAGAAGACATTGACAGTTGGTCGCCAATCGACAATGATGGAGGTTATAAACCGATTACAGCAGAAGACATTATTGCATCCTGCAGTGCTACTGAAAATGGAAATGAAGAGTAATCAGATTCAGACATTGTTAATGAACCAGCTGTGGTTATGACCCACACACAATCAGTAACCAACATAGAGAATTGAGCAGAGTATGGGTATAGAGGCTTCTGGAAAGAAGTTAAGCTAAGATTAGAAGATATTGACAGACAAGACAGTTTTGCTAGTACAAGTGACAAAAGCTCACTGAGATTATATAGAGAAATAAAAACAACCTGGGGGAGGGAAGGATATATAGATATATGTAGTAAGTTAGGGCGAGAACAGAAGTGAGAAACTTGAAAGGTATAGGTCAAGAGAGGGAGCTAGATGAATGTCCATTGTGTGGAGAAGAGAATGCAGATTTCCATTGTATATTAAATTGTAGTCAAACAAAGATATGGAGAGAGCAGGCTTGGCTACATAAATGGGACAATTTGGGGGGTTAAGTAGTAATTAGAAAAATGTCAGTAAAAGGAGAAATATAGGGAATTATTTAGGGAAAGTTAAAGCGAGATGGCTAAGAACAATTAAGAGAAAAATGTAGAGTGGGATAGGTGAAATGGCAGAAAGTGTGAAAAGGAGCAGAGGGCCTCCAATACACAAAAACCTAGGGTTAGGTGTATGAGGACCAAATTACCATTCAATGGTGGGCAACATGATAGGATTTTCAGGATTTAGGAATATATGGCATATTTCAGTATGGATTTTATAATTGTAATCTTGATTTTGTATTTCCATTTGTTCATGTAAAAGGAAATAAATTATTACTACTACTGCTACTGCTGCTGCTGCTGCTACTGCT